>VXAC01000419.1:47078-234578 GCA_013399225.1 Rhipidura dahli
TTTTTTTTTTTTTTTTTTTTGTTGGTGGTCGTGGGGTTTTGTTTGTGGTTTTTGGTTTTGTACTTTTGGGGGCAGGGTGCGCATGTAAGGCTTTTTGTGGTTTCTTGTTTGCTTCTAATGAGGAAACGTCTTTACATCATTAAAAACCTGCTTCCAGAGCTTATTTTTTTTCATCAAGAGGATGTTCTTCCTTCCCCTTTAGGTCAAGAATTTCCTAGAAAGAAACCACTGTCTTACTCCGCTTACCAGGCCGGGAGCCCAGGCTGCCGAGCTCCGCCTGCGGGGCCGGAGGCAGAGGGAGCCCCGGGAGGCGGAGTCCCTGCGGAGAGAGCGGCTGTAGGGTGGCCTGGGCTCCCGCGCAGCGAGCGAGGGGAACCGGGATGGGCAGTGGTGCCTTCTCCCACCGAACCCCCGCCAGACGGAGCCCAGGGGCGGGCGGGGTGCGGAGCAGCGGCCGCGGCCGGGAGCGTCCCGGCGGGAGCCGCGGTCGCCATGGGGACGCGTCGTGCCCGGCCGGGCCGCGCTTCCTGCCGGTGCGGCGCCGCTACTGCCCGGCTGGAAACAGACAAGGCGGCGCGGGAGCCAAGCGCGCTGCGGCCCCGGCTGAGTTAAAGGGCCTGGAGGCGTGAGGCGCCATGGGGGAGAGGAGGTAGTTTCCCGCCGGATGAGTTATGCGTGGCACTGCCATGGCCGGTGCGAGCCAGGTGGGTGCGCGGGGTGGCCGCGGGTACCGGGGAGGGACCAGGGGAACCCGGGGGGTCTGGACTGGGCCGGGCCGGGGGACCGGGGGGCTGCGGGGAAGGGCGGCGGGGGACCTTCGGCAGGGCCCGGCGCAGTGCGTGGAGCCGCGGCCTAGGCCGGGCTGCGGCGGCCTCCCGGGCCGTTCCCGCCCGCTGCGGAGGCCCGAGGTGCTCCTGTGGTTGTGCGGTGGCTCCGCTGTGGGGAGCGGTGTCGGAGAGCCCGGTCCCGGGGGCGCTGTCTTTCGGCTTGTTCTTAAAACGCGGGTGGGACGGGTGCGTGGAGCTTTCCCCTGCAGCGGTGTGTCCCTGCTCGTAGCTCTGCCGACTTTGAAACACATAGGGTTTTTTTCCCCGTGAAAGAATTGTTGATTCTGAAGTACGACGGTAGTCATCAGGAAGCAGATTTAGTGCTGAAATGGAAAAAAAAACCTAAACTTATTTTTTGCCCCCGCATAATTAATTTGCAATTATAGAACTTATGTATTTACAAAGCTCTTGCCTACTGACAGAATTATCTCTTATCTGAAAGTTCATGGTAAATCAGCTACTGCAAGCTTGGAATTCCAGCACACCTAAGAATCTGTGTGTAGCTCAAGCATTGCCATTCTGCTACTGGAACTTCGTTGTGCTGTTTATTTTTTTCTTCCTGGATAATTAACGTGATGAAAGTTGGCCAAAATTTAAAACCACACTTCTAGTTAGATTTTACTTACTAACCTATGCTAATTTTGTATGTTTTGGTTCATTTTTGGGTTTTTTTGTTTATACATGCTCTTCTACTTTCAGAAAGTTGTCTTCTTACTCAGCAGGATGAAGGAGTTCCCACGCTCTGAAAATGTCATTTTCAAAACCAACACATGCCTTTTATTGTGTCTTCTTGCATGGATCTTATTCCCAGATTGAAAAATGTCACACTTCTGTGTACTTCACATATTCACATATTAAGTACAGTATTGCCTCAAAATCAAAGGTTTGTTTTAAAAAGTGTCTGTATAAAAGGTGTGTCTGTAATGTGGGTCATTTTACATACAAAATGATTTTTGAAGAAGTACAGATAACTTCTGAAACCTGATATGCTGAGGCACTTGTACAGGAAACACAAGACTTCACTTGTGACAGTCTATGGGATGGAATGGCCACATGAATTAAGCTTTTTTGGGACAATGGTTCTCATAAATGGTGTATAGCTGCTTGAGGGCTACAGTCAATTCTGTGATCATCTCGTTTGCCAGGTCCTTGGTTTTGCTTTTTCTGTTTCGCTTTCAAACTGTAATTTTAATTATTTGATTTTCTTAGTGCTGAGGAAGTGATTTCAGAGCCAGTCAGACTATGGCCTTTGAAAGGACAAACCAGAAGGACTGGTACAAGGTCCTGGGGGCCAAACCGTCAGACAGCCCAGCAGAACTGAAACGGAAATACCAGAAACTCGCTTTGTTGGTAAGTCTGAAGTTGATATTTAAGCTACACAAAAGTCATTTTTATAAACCAGTATGGTTGCAGGGGTTTTTTTTATAATTTTTGTATCAGTGTGATTGATCACAGGGTGTTTGTAATATCAATTCACCAAGGATGGGTTAAGCTTGAAATAAACATCTGCAGTTTGAGTTATCAGTAAAGGGGTTGTGGTGTTCTGATTCCAGAACACTGAAGTGTCTCCCAGCTTTGCTAAACTGAGACAAATAATTGTTTATGAGGTACTGGATAATCAGGCACACAAGTCAAGAAGTCTTTGTAGCACATGAAATTTGCTAATTGATACTTGTGGTGTTTGCTGTTATACATGTGAAGGTACAATGTGCTGAATGCAACCCTTGAGTACACAAAGATGAGATGCAAAGAACAAAAAGAAGTTTTTCCTGATAGACTGCAGTTATAAACAAAAAAATGCATAGGAGGAAAATAATTTATTGAGAAGTTTCTGGTGAGTTTTTGTGGAGTTGTATTGGTCATGCATCAAGACTTTATGTTCTGTGAATTCTCCTAATTTTTTCTGTACTGCTGCTATATATGCATAAGAATTTCGTCGCTTTACCAGATTACTTGGTGTGATTCCTGGTTATTCTGTTTTACACCGTGCCCTGAATTTGGGCATTTTGCCAGTGCTTTGGCCTGGGTTTCTGAGGAAAATGGAGTGTCTTTTTTGATACTGTTGATTGTTTTCTGCTGAATTTGATAGACAAATAGAATTCCCAAGGTAACTAAGTTCCTGTTTCTTGAAAGCTGGTGACTTGGTAGTGAAGAAGAAAGGAGGTGAGCAGAAGTCAGTTTTTATAGGAAAAACACTCTTTTCTGTAGGAAGCTGCTAGCTAGACTGTCAGTATTGGCTGGGTGTGTGTTGGAGCCATGTGCATGGCAGATTTGAGGTGGTTTGAGGTGTCAGATCAAATGTGATAAGAAGCTGGGATTTTTAAGTGAGGTACAGAGAATGCCAGTGACCAGGAGACTGAGTTTTGTTAGAGCTGAAATAAATTCATGGGTTTGGGGGGGAGGTTGTTCATTTTTATGTTGTTGTGAGTTTCTTTATATAATTTTGTTTCTATCCACTATATAAGTGGTTTTAAAGTTTGGTCATTTCACCAGTATGTTCCAATTTTACACATTTTGGTATACTTCAGCTGAATTTGCTAGGCAACCCTGCTGTACATCTGCTCTTCCTCAGTGCTTCCCATGAACTTGTTTCTTTGTCTGAAACTGATTCATGTACTTAGTCTTAAGTTTCTACACTTGACAAGATATTCATGTGCAGATACAGGGCATAAATCCTTTAGATGTTCATGTGCAGATACAGGGCATAAATCTTTTGGTTCTCACTATTAAATTTTGATTATTATAACGGAGGAGGGGGCTTTGGAAACCAAGTTTCTTAGTTCCGCTTTGAATAGAAATCTTTGTTTTCCTGAACCTCCTAAGGGTTTTGTTCTATTGAATTGCTGGCAAAGCATGAGTAAAAGATTAATGAAGATCTGATTGTCCTTAACTACCTGAGAGGTGGCTGTAGTCAGGTCGGGGTTGGTCTCTTTTTCTGGGCAACAGCTGACAGAACAAGAGGACAGTCTTAAGCTGTGCCAAGGAACATTTAGGTTGGATGTCAGGAAAAAATTTTTTATAGAAAGAGTGATAAAGTACTGGAATGGTCTACCCGGCGTGGTGGTGGAGTCACCATCCCTGGATGTGTTTAAAAAGAGGTTGGATGTGGCACTCAGTGAGGTTTGTTGAGGTGGTGATAGGGCAGGGGTTGGACTTGGTGATCTTGAAGGTCTTTTCCAGCCTGGTGGTTCTGTGATTCTGTGGTTAATGAAGGTGATCAGGGGACCATGGTGTAAAATACCTCTTCTGTTCAGACAGCGGGCTAATTTGAACTGAATACTGCCATGGAACTAATATATTTCTTTTTTTATGAACTGGTGTATAATAATGGAATTAAAATCATAGGTGTTGTTCTGAGCTGGTACAGAAGTGAAACTATGTAGTCTCTTTCTTGTATGAAGTTTTTTTAAATTGTGTTACAGAGCTGTACTTTGATATATTTTCATAAAATTATTTTGGGGTGTATAAAGTGGGAATTATCAAAGTTTACAACTCTGTGTCTACCTACATCTCTCAACTCAGTTTTGGAAGATTAAAGTATTATTTTAATATACAAGCATTTATTTTCTTGTATATTTCCAACCTAAGTGGTTAGTGCCCTTTATTTGAAAAGTGAGAAGTGTTAGAGAAAATGAAGACACTTTTATTTTGTTTTAGTGTCTGTGATGGATGTCTGACTAAAAAGAGATATTTACTGATCTTTACTTGTAGGAGTTTTTCCAAGGCAGATCTGCTGCTTGTCTGTTGTTGTTACCATATGTCCTGCCTCTGCTCATCTTTTTCTTTTAGTTGAACTGTTACAGACTCTGCTTGATGGTCTCCTTCCTAATGCAGCATCTAGCACAGTCACTCTGGAGTCTTTAAAGCACGGTGCTAATGAGATCACAATGGTTTTCCTGCAGTTTACACCCCCACTGGCTGTAGGAGTGACTGGAGGGCCCAGCACATATCTTCTCGTAGTTACAGTGTGAAAGTGCCACAGTTGTTGTTGAGTCGAGAGGTTCCATGGTTGGAAAAACTGTCAGACTGTCCTGAAAGAAAAGTCTGCCATGGCATGTTAACACAGAAATGGTCTCTCTGATTCAGGGATTCATGAGCTGTGGACTTGTGAATACATAAGGGGATATATAAGGGGAAAGTTGCTGAATGTTTGTTTTATCCTGATAACTGTTCCCTGGTCATCCACTGTGAATTGGTAGTGGGAAGTACAGCACTGGATGGACCTGTTGCCTTACTTTGTGTGTCCTTTCAGATGAAGTCATCCTCTTGCTCTCCAGGCTGGTCCCTGGAGTTAGTGTTAACTTCTCAGGTCTAAATGCCCAGCTGCTCTTTGGGTTCTCTGATGCTGTTACTGGAGATGGGGATGGTACAAGTAGAACTGCCAAGGGCAGGGGACAGGGCTGCTTGCAGGTACATTCAGGTTTTTAGCAGCTGGAATAGCAGATGAACCCAGCCATGTATTGCTTCTTAATAGATGTTATGTCAAATTTTGTGGTCAGTGCAGAATGTTTTCCAGTTTTTATATAGATGCAGAAGTTAATCTCCCGAAGAATCATGCTGTGCTTATAGTCTTGAAATACAAAGGTTTGTAAAGCAGCATGCATGTTGGATACCAGCTGCAATTAATAGGACATGGATTCTGTAATCGTGAAGATTCTGACCACAGAATAGATGGTGGAATTTATTTTTATACATCATTCTGCTGTAAAAATAAAAATGGCAAATCTCTGAGTCCAGCCCATTTTCAAGTGATCCCCAATGCTTCATGTTGAGCATTTGCTTTTTGCCATCTGCTATTTTCTGTATTTGTCAACACATGTATGCTTAGCATCTTGAAGGAACAGGCAAAAGTAAAATTTCCAAAGCTAAAAAGAGTTGGAGATCTTGCCATATGTCATCCAAAAGATAACTATATTTGCAGTTAAATCTCAGGATGGACCTTAATAATACAAAGTAGCACACAATTAAAAGTGATTGAATTGTAGCTTTGTAAGAATGACTTCATCAGGGCAAATTCACTTAAAACTGATGAATTTTTAAAACCAAACCCCTTCTTATTAATTCTAACAAATTGAGGATGGAAAAGGTAAATAACCCAGAACAAAACTGTACATAGACACCCTACTAGAGTGAATATATTTTGCTATACAGCACTTAATTTTTGCATTTGGTCAGGTCACATATATTTAAGTGAAGTATTTTACTGTAGAAAATATCAGTTCAGTCCTTAAGAATAATATTAATTTGATACCGAAAATGAGTTTGGGCTAAAAGTAGGGATTTACTTCCCCCCACACCTTCTAATTATTCAAGCATCTTATAAAATTTCCGTGAGACTTATATTTATTTTTTTAATAATTCTTGTGCACTTAGGTGACTCTGATACCTGGGTCATTTTGATACTCTATTCCTGTAAGAATAGGTAGCAGCTGAAGATGACAGGGGCACAAGATGCATGTGCCACTGTCAAGTCTATAAAAGGCTTAATTTTAGAAGAAACTAAAACTTTTGTGTGTGCAGGCTCATACTCTGGCACAAAGCTGCAGCCAGTAATTCTGAAAGGAGAAAAAAACTGCAAAGTGCTTTGAAACCAGCATAGCTCAATGCAAAGATTCCTTGGCTGGCTGTTACAAACTCGGGCTGAAGTGCTTTCTGAAGCACAGAAGACTTGTAGTTCCATACTCTGAAAGGAGCCCAACCAATTCTGAGAGCTAGTATCTTGTTGAAGTGGTAGGAACAGGACTTTAATCTTCTGTCTTTGGAACATGCTGGTGGGTTTGAGATATTTGGGATACACACAGCCTTTTATCCACAGTTAGGTACACAGCAGTTATCAGGAGTGTAAGGTTTTCGTGGTTTCTTGTGATTTCTTAAATGGATAAATGGGTTTTGTGCTCTGTGCTTGGTTTTTTAAGGAATCCGTGCAGCTTTTCAAAAGGACAGTGCTTGTGGTCCATTTCTAAATGTGTATAAAATCAACAGAAGATAAAATTAAAGCAACAAAGATAGGACATTCAGGGAACCCTCCCCCCCATCTTATTATTGGTGCAATTTTTGCATTTGCTTTTGGTCTAGCACTTTGTGGTCAAATAATAAGTTGTCAGATTGTTTTTGAATTTTTATGTAACTGCTTTATATTTCAAAACTGCTTTTCACCAGGAATAAAGTCACCAAACACATAAGCTTTGTCTAGCTGAAAATCAGGTGTCTGTTCCTGTTGATGCTGATGATATTATAGGATACCTTTCAACTGGAAAAAAATTATTGTGCAGGAAAATTATATGCTGCTGTTACAATGTGTGCCCTAATCTTAAAGAAAATCCATGTAATTTGAGCAGGCAGTATGCAAGAAGCTCTTATTTTTAATATGGTAAGGAAATAAAATGTGCCATTTAACACAGTGTTACAAAGATTATCTTTTTTATCAAAAGGGGTGGTGTGTGTGTACGTAAATACAAATGTTAAGGTTCTCACTTGTTTGAAAAGTTGAAGATTTGCAAACAGAGCATCAGGCATAGGTGAGAATGAGTCTCAGCAACAATAAATAAGGAAATTAATAGAAGTTTAATTTAATGAGGCAAAATTACTTCAAAAAGAGATTATTTCATGGAGTGGGTTTAAAGGAAAGACATATGACTTTCTGGAGAGCAAAAAATCTATTATCAATTTATGTACACATCTAAATTCTGCAATCACAAGAAATGCAGAAGGTGTCATTTATGTAAAGTTAAAGAGCTGCTTGCATGATTGTTCTATTAAAGTTTGTTGCAAGGTAGATTCACTGTTACTCCTGAAAGGGCCTGCCTACTGAGGAATTTCATACTAAGTTTAAGTTGAGAATTTGAAACTTAAAAATAAAAACACCGAATTTTGTATTGGAAGTCTCATAATAATGTCTATCATGAGAATCAGGCAGTGTATATATTCCTGTTACAACAGTCTTGACCAGTTTTTTTTTTGTTTGTTTGAAAAGCAGCATACTTGTTAGAGGTATTGAACAGATCATTGTGCTTAGCTAATTCTAACTTCACCTAACTGGTAGAAAATGTGTTTGTAATTTGACGACATAAACAGAACAAGTTCAGTGCAGCCTGGCTGGAGCTTGACTAGAGTTAATCTAATTGCTGCAGAGAGAAAGATAAGCCATCAAGTTTAACACAAATAACATATTGTTTTAATGCTCAGGGTAGTTTTACTTTGGACTGTTCTTTACATCTGATTTACTAATTATCACTTCAGTGAAAAGAAGGGGGCATGTTTTCAAGTTGTGACTGGAGTAGTTGATTACTAGCCTAGGTAGTACCAAGTGAAGCTCGGTGTTATAGAAGTCACTAATTCAAACAGCTTCATTAGCCAGGTCATGGTCGTGCTGATGCTGTTTAAATTATGAGTTGTGCAGTTTATTCACCTGACTTTGGTGTTGGTTGTTGTTTGGTTTTCCCTTATTTTTAATTTCTATAGAATATGAGAACCCATAGCATCACAAAATAAGCCAGCAAGTAAGTGCATAGCTTATCCAGGTAGTTCAGCCAGTTGTAAAAGTAATGTTGGTTTCAAAAATTATTTCTAAATTTAATCTGTTTACTTACAGGGTTATTGTCCACAGTTCATTTGTTACAATGAGCAGCTTCTGATACCTCCTCCTTTGTAGATTTATGGTTCATAAATAACGGAATGGGCGTCAGGCAATTGAAATGGGAGATTTGGCCAATATGTGCTTGGCCTTTAATATCATTTGTGCTCTGCAGAGGAACCTGATGCCTCTCTTGAACATTTTGTGCCCTGGTTATGTAAGTTATTCATTGTAACATATATTAAAAAAAGGACCTATACTGTTGTTTATTAGATTTTGTGAAAATCTACTTTGTACTGTGTTCAGTACTCACAAATATTCACTGTGTCCTGAGTCAGTATAAATTTCCGAATAAAAATAAAATCTTAAGTAGTAGTTTACTAAATGCCTTAAAGATGTTCTTTAATATTTGTAAGTGTTCTTTCATCATTTTGAAGACATGCATAAGTAGTTTTATATGGTGAAGTGTGCTTTTTATGTAATTTCTAAAGTGAGATGTTTGAAATAAAATTCATATAGCAAAAGATATGAATTAAAGCACAGAGAAGGAAGCTACAGAGACCAGCATAAAACTTTCACATCATAAATGTTCTGGTTATTCTGATGTTTGAACAGCCATAGTCAAGAGTACCTTGAGCTGTTCAACATTTCCAAATCAGACTGTGCATTCAGGTGTCTACTTCAGAAATTTTAAGTATTAAGTCAATTATTTAAAGAAGCTATAAGTCCAGAACAACAGTTTGAAGGATAATAAAAGTGTGGTAGAATCAATCATCTTGCAATAGCTGTGTTTATATAAGGATCTCTTATCACTGTTAAATGAGATCAGACATGTTTGTGTTGAATCTGAAATAGTTATTACATCTTTCAAATTATTGTCATGTGATGTACTAACCTGTAAAACTCAGTGTTTTGGGGACTTGTGCATTTTTTTTATTATTGAAATAATTTATCTGTGTCTAATTTTGTCTTCTTTTTGAAATACATAATAAAATTATTACAGAAAATTGTTAAAGCAACACGTTCTCACAGTCCTTCTTTCCTTCATCTTTAGAGTCAGAATATCCTGATCTGAATGACATAACCGTCCCACCCTCCATCTTTTCCTTGCCTCAGTGCACTGCAAATACTTCATCTCCCATTGAGCTCAAATGCTCAGCACACATGAGCCCATTTGAGCTGATTTAATGCAGAAGTGAATTCACATACCTGAAGGCTTGGCTTGTAGGATACTTTGTAGATAACTTATTATAATAGAAAAAAGTTCAGGTTTTTATACACTGTGCAAGTTATTTGGGCAAATTTGTTGTCATTTAATTTTCAGTCCATTAGAAGTAATGCTTCAAGGCTGAAAAGTCAGTAGTCAGCTATTGACTGACTGTTGTCAAACTTGACCCTTCATTGTTATTCCTTCTAAATTAACAATAATGAAAAAATTCAGTCTGTTTTGCTTGGATTTATAACTTAAGAATGTCCATATTTGAAGAAGGTAAAGATGAATGAGTTTGCTGAGCAGCATCTTAGCTAAACATTTTTCTTTCCTCGACAGAACATTAGATTGTAACTAATGAGGTCTTTGAGGAGAGGCTGAACAAGAGCTGCTCTTTTAAGAGGTACTTGTCTTCTGTCAGAGCAATCCAGGATTGGCTCCAACAGCTGCAGAGGAACAGAGCCAAGGATGGGCTTGGGAGGATTCTCCCAGTGAAACTCTGGCTTCTGTAAATGTTGCTGTTGAAACTCAAGGGATGAAAAGCTGATTATTCCTCTACAGTTGCTGACCTGTGCTAAGTTTTGACTTTACCTTTCCATCGCCTTCTCTTGACTATCCCTTTCTAAAATGGGGCATTTCCGTAAAGGCTAAGACTGCCCAGATAGTGTGTTATTTAATGTCAATGTCCCAAAGCTCAGTAAGGAATTCTGGTAGAGCAGAATGTTCTATTGACATGTGATTTCCTAGAGTCCCCTCAAAGTGTGGCCCTTTAGGGTTGTGAGGACACACTGCCAAAGTTGTTTCCTGGCTGCAAACAGAGAAATTTGCCAACCATGTCCAGTCTTAAACTGGAAGTTAAATTAACAGCAAACTAGTGATCAATCCAGATAGGAACACATCCTTCAAGCCTATGAATAAATCCAATACAAACTAATTTCTGAGTGTGTGTAATTCTGTGGATTATGTTTGGAATTGTTTTGTCACTGAGGCTATGAAGTTTTGAAATAATGACTTCTTTGTTTATTGCTGTTTGGGTTTTTCTCCATTTTGGGTTGTTTTTTGGGGGTTCTTGCCTGTTTGGTTTTTTTAATACTGTTTTTCACAGCTGAGTAAATTTTTTTAATAGGTAGCTTTTTATGTCCATTTAAAAAGTTTTAATTCAACAAAGGTCAAACCTGTTATTTGGAGATCTCAAATGTCTTCAAACACTGTGGTGATTTTGTGTTGCTCTCAGAGATGGGGAAAGCAGGAATAGTTCCAAGAAAACAAAAAATCAAACCCACTTGTTAATCAAGTGTTGGAGTTATGGTTGCATATAAACAATTTTTTAAAAGCAGTCCTGCATTCTTCAAGGCCTGCTTTCCATCTGCACCTGAAGTGCTTTAGGGACTTTGACTATTTTGCATTATGCTTAGTCTGGCCTCTTGAAGGTGTGAGGCTGTTTTCAGGTATTCCAAATGAACTGGAAAATGAATGTTACACTTTGGTTTGGAATATTGTGTTAGTGATGGGGGCAGGGGGGCAACACAGAAAACTGTGCCTTGTGCTCAGGCAGCTCTTAGGAAGTTGAGGGTATCAAAGTACTTGACTTCTTTGCCTGCAGAAGGGTTTTCTTCTTGCAAGTCCCAGTGCCAGCTGAAGGCTCCTGCCCCAAACTGCCTGTCCCTGCCCTTCTGCCAGATGTTACTCAGCCAGGAAATAGCATCCTGCGGCTTTTCCTTCAAGCACTACTCTTCATGTCAGCTGGAAAGGTTCATCCCTGTTTTTCAGTAGTTTTAAGCAACCCTGCTTGGTTTGGTTTTCTGGAGGGGTTTTGTTTGTTTGTTTGTTTGTTAATTATGGGGTTTTTTTCTATAATAAAATAGAGGATTTGGGAGTTTGCTTTCACATGAAAGTAGCATTTGCCTAAACTATTTTCCTGACCATTTGTTTGTCTGGAATCATTATATGACTAGGGCCACAATAATCTATGCCTAAACAACACAATATTGTTTAATGTGATGTTTAATAGTGTAAATTGTGGGTACAGGACCCAGAAATTTAGAAAAAATGTAAAATTCCCTTGGTATTTTTACCTTTATGATACTGTAAATTTAAGTGTTTGTTTTTCCCCTTCATTCCTTTGCTGGTTTTTGATGGATTTTCTATTGTTTTTTCTTCTGCTGCTGTATAGTGTAGTTTTCAAAGGGCTTTTTGAAGTACCTCTTGAGGCTCTTGGGTCACTCTTCATACGAAAATAAGGGGCCATGGAAAGAGAAGAAAATTAGTGTTTCTAAAGATGTACTTTCTGGTAACTACAGATTCTGTTTTTTCTCCTCGTTTTCATACCTTCATTAGGCGAGTGGTTGTTTTCTTCTATTTATACAACAACAGTTGATTTTATTTTCCATCCACAGAAACTGAATCTTTTACACTTGATTTCAGCATTGTTTGTTCAAGAGCTGAGAAGGGTGAGAGGTGTGACTATTTAATATGAAAGTTACATGTGGCAATTACTTGCTGTTTGATCAGACTCTTCCCAGTGCCGTAGGGTTAGATCTTTCCGGAGAGTGGGAAATTGGGGCTGAAAGGACCAAGAGTTCATTACTTCAATTTCTGTAGGATGGGCTGGTGATTGCTGCTGCAGGGGTGGCCATTTCCCTTGCCAGTGCAAGAGGTTGTCTGTCTCACCTAGTGGAAGTTTCCAAGCAAGAATCTGCAGTTCCTTGTTTTTGTAGGAGGAGCTGGAGGGCTCTAAAGCAGCGGGTTCATGGTGTGCTGCCTTGGACCAAGAGGAGAGCCACTGTCACCAGTTAACACCAGTAAAGAGTGTGAAAGCTCAAAACAGTAGGGCGATGCTGCAGAACCATGATAAAAGCAATTACAATTAAAGTATGTTCAAGCAGGATAGCTTTTAAAAAAGGAACCCAACGTGGAAATGAAAGAGTTTATGAGAGTGTAATTCAGTCCGTGGGGTTTTTTTAACTGCACTTTGAGGACTCCAGTTAATTTTCAAGAATTTGCTGCCCTAGATTGATAGTCCCATCCTGCATTTCTACTGTGCAGCGGTCAGTGAATGCTCATTTTGTGTTCTGCATAACTGTTGCACATTGCTTTGTACATTTCATCCTAACTTTTTTTTTTTTTTTAATTCTGGCTGGTTTTAAAAGAAAGCAGTTTGGGTTGTCTGGGTGTTTTCTTTTAAAATTATCCATTGGGTAATGAATAACTAAAATGTTAGGGGAAAGCTCCTTTTTCAAGAGTGTTGTCTTGAGGATGTTTTGCTGCAAATATTTGCAAATACTTCCGCATAGTTACAGCTATAGCAACAATAGTGTTATCTGAAATATTTCTGTTCTGGTGGATTTTATTTGTCTTAGGCAAAGGTGTAGGTCTGCTGTGGTGAATGTTGTGTATAACAGTGGTTATTTCTGGACAGAGGGTTATGAAAAAGATTGTTAATGTGTGTAAAACATGCAAGCAGTGGAATATTGTGTGAGAAGATTGATACTTGCCCAATAGTTTTGATCATGGCAGATTATAAGGAGGAAAAGGTGGCAAGACTGCAGTTTTCAGCAGCTAATTGATCAATGAGCAATGTTAGAATAAAGTCATAGAATGGGTTAATTCTAAGAGATGAAAAGGAAAATGAAATGGTCATCTTTTATTTTTCCATAAATAAGGAACATTTCCCATGAGTAAGAATCATCTTGGAGACGGACAGTGCAGGCTGCAATTAGTGTCAAGGCTGATAACAAAATCAGGCAGGGCAAGGCTAAAGTTGTTAAAAAGCTTACAGGTTGTTTGTGTTTGGGGGACAAAAGGAAGAAAAGATGAACTGAGGTAATGAATCAAATAGATAAATTCCTTGCTCTCTAGTCCAGCTGTCTTTGCAGAGACATCCTTTGGGGAAGTTTAAATCTCTGTATGAAAAGATTGAATGTCACAAGGAGCTCTTCACTTTCTGTTTCTCCTCTTTGCAACTGGAACAAACAAGCTCCTTCCATGTTTCTTGCTATCTTCTGCCAATTGAGTGAGCATGTTGAAAAGATTGACTGTGGACTAGGAAGGCAAGTTTAAGACCTGGCACTGTCCTTTTCATGGAAGTGAACAAGTTTCACACTTTTGAGAGAGTGCTATGTAAAATCAGTGAAATACAAAAAGCACCTTCAAAGTTACCTTGTTTTGTGCTCTTTTAACGTAAGAGCACTCCTCTCTTCTCTTCTCTTTCTTTCTTTCTTTTTTTTCCCTTCCCAACACTTGTCACATGAAGCTTTTCAGTATTGAATTGTGCTGGTTACTTCAGAGGGGATGGCTTACAAACACAAGCGAGTGTGGAGCCTGATCTAGTGAGGGTTCTCACTTCTCGCTGGTAGCGTCCCACTGAAATGCACGTATTCCATCCCTGCTATTCCTGCGGATGAAATTCAAGTGCTGCCTTTAATCCACTGAACATACATCTTGCCTGTTCCACTCTTTGTGTACAAGAAAGGATGTTTTCCCAGCAGTTCGGTTTAGGAGGACTGTAGGGGACGAAATGTGAAGCAAATACTTAAAAACATTAAACTTTGTGACTCGCTCTGGCCCCCGTTGCTGGTGTAGTGCAGGGGGTCAATGCCGTATATTGCTGTAACCTGTTAAGCATTAGGTGGCAGTAGCGTGTTGTATTTGGCAGCTGCTTTGTCCCTGGATTTTATCTTTGGTATCTTCAGTGCACTTTCAGAAATGGAGAAAACATGTATTTTATTTCTCGTAGTTTTTATAAAATGCTGATTTATGGTTGCTTTGGCTGTGTGACTGTAAGGGTAGCTGTTTGGAATCTCGTGTGCATAGGTGGGGTTAGTGTGCTGTAGTATGTGTGCAGTGTTTGTGACTTATTTTCTGGTCTGTAGTACCTGACAATGATAACATTAACCACACATATTCTGATGATAAATATGCTGTTAATAGCCAAGTGAGTTTAGTTCTGCAGCCCTTACTTTTTCATAAGCTGTTACCATATAATATAGCCTGTTAGATTGTTTGGGGATTTTTTTGGTTTTAGTCTTTATTCTTAGATAAAAAACAATCCTAGGCTCAAGAGCAAGTTGGTAGGAACATAATTAACCTTTCAGCACAGTGCTGTTATTGTCACTCTGGATTTTGGACAAGTGCAGCTACCTTGTGGCTCTTTTGGAGGGTGTTTTTTCCCTTCATCCTTGTTTCTCACAGGTAAAGGATCTCAAGGATTTCAGAATTGTATTGCATTGTATTAATTGGGCAGGATGATCAATTAATGGAAGAAGAGCAAGAAAGTGTTGACAGAACATGCTAGCTAATTAGTACCTGATGGACCATGTAGGCCACAGAGCGCCCAGACTGTGATGTCGCAGGGTGGCAACTCTACAAGACCTTTATATGCAAAATAGGCCTGTGGAAAAGCCAGGGAAGGAAGTCTTCATTGCTGAAATACTCCCCTTTCCACTGCAACCTTGGGGGAAGCTTCCTACTTCATAGAAGGAGCGCAAATCAAATTATCAGCCCTGTGTTTTGTACAAGTCTTGCTCTCAAGTCATGTAGCCTTTTGTTTGCTCAGGTATTTTTTAATGTAAGAGTTGATCTACAAATAGTCGTTTTCATTTAAAAAATAAAACTATGTAGTAAGAGAGAAATACTAGGGCAGTAAGATTTCCTGATGGTTCCTGTGATGAAATGGCAAGCAGAAGGATTCTAAGTGAAGAGCAGCCAGCACCACAGTGCTCAAGGATTCCACCCCAGCTGTTTTTCGATTACGCAGCAGTGCTCAAGAGTTTTTCAGGTGAAACTTAAGTCATTCTGAATTGAAAAGCACTTTGAGTCTCGGAAGGTAGGATGCCAAAATTATTTAGTTACTGGTAATTTGTGGGGTTTTTTCCATTCATTTGTATAAATACATTGGTAATTAATTCACATTTTTCCTTCAGAAGTTCTTCCTCCAGTGGCAGAAGTTTAATGTTTGCACGGTTAAACCAAAGATTTTTCCAAAATGAACTCATTTTCTCTTGCAGTTTAAGTTTCTTTGTTTTACTGAGATAAACATCTTCCTGTTTCAGAATACTTTTGTTGAGTAAATAACCTCTCATTTTTTTGCATGTAAAATAGTGTGGGTTTTTTTACCCTGCCCTAATTTTATGAGTTTAGCTGGTGAAGTTGGAAAATGGCTTCTTTCTATGACCTTTCAGTGAGTGCCACATGGTGGGGGCCAAGTGCATGTTTGTCACCTTTTTCCTTGATTGTCACAGGTTGGCTAAAACGTGCTTTTCTTAAATTTTGTTAGCCAAAAGTTCACATTCCAGTTTAATAAGTGAATTGATAATTTGGTTTAAAACCATCCACAGAATGGATTGTGCAAGAAAATTAGTTCATCCGTAGAGCACAGCAGCCGGTCTGTGCTCTGTGTATCCTGCCCACAAGCAGAGCAAATGATCATTTGGAGGCATTGTGCTTGGGTGCTTAGCTACAGCTGACATATGCATGGCAAAGGTAAAACCAGATCTGGGTGTTAGTTCTTTTACATGCTGATGGGGATTTGTGGCTCAAAGTATTTAGTGTGACGATGGATGTAAAATTAGCCAAAGTCTTAACTTTAAATGTAATTACAGAGCTCTTGGAGTGTTGTAATTGCATTATAAGGTTCCTTTTCCGTGCTGTGTCCAGCAGGGAGACTGCTCGGCTTTACATTTTGGTGCTTTTTCAGCTGATCTGTAACTTTCAATATATGCTGCATCATTTGATTGAAAATATTGCTACAAGCAATGACAGTTCAGAACTGGAAATGTGCAGTTTTGCCAGGGTGTGGGGTGATGAGGGGAACCCACTCTCCTACACTGTGTTAAGCTTAGCTTATTCAGATCCAGATGTTTAATATCTTGGATAGCTTTAAACATAAATTTATTGAGCCCTGAGACCAGTAGAAGCAGAATTACTTGTTCATGAGGACTGGGACCTGGAGCAGCTACACTTGAAACTGTTCGAGGACAGAGATTTTGGGGTGGGTACCCTGCATAAAAACCCAAAGTCAGTCAGAACTTTGCAGTAGAGGCTGGGTGTTTGTACCAGCTCTCACACTAATACTACTCACAGTCTGCAGTAAGAGACCCTCTGATAAGCACTTCTGGATCAAAGCAACAAAACTCTATTTCCAAATGTAATTTTAGAAAGAGGAGGAATGCTGCACTAAGCTTAATTGTCCAAACTTGATTCCAAAGCTGTGGGAAGATGAAGACTAAACACAGTGGAGAGAGACTAAAAACTGAGTACAAAGAGAATGTCAACCTACCGTAATGTTTTAATTTTTGGAATTTTTTAGAACAGTTGTTGTTTTCTTAGATATTTATAGATGTGGCTTAAATATTGTGGTCATATGGCCAGATTGAGAGATATTGTCTTAGAAATTGTAATTGCTTTCTTACAAAAATGTGTCCTCATGGTCTGTAAATAACTAGAGAAATGGATGCAATTATATGACCCAATCCAGCCCTTGTTTAGCAGTTAATTTCTCCATATTTCTATGAGCATTTGTTCCGACCTACACAGATTTGGTTGTTGGTTTAAATCTAGCCAAGGCTGGTGGTGTCTTAATTGCTACCACCGAGCAACCATTTGGCCTGTGCGAGATGAATGTTGTCAAGGTACCTTCTGCAAGGCGGACATTCATCCACTGGGAATGTATCAAGAAAGTTTTCATTAATTGGTCCCTTTGTTGGCATTTGTGGCAGAGCAGCCAAAAACTGAGTATGAACAGACACTATGTCAGGGGGTGAGATTTATTGGCAAGTCTCAGGAAAAACTGGTATTTACTACATATATTGTAAGCAGGGGCAAAGGAGTTTCCAACTAAGAACAGCCTGGCATTAAATTTACTCAGGTTTTAGTGTTTTGTTTTTTTTTTGTAACAAGTATTCAAACTCAGTCAGAAGTTAAATAGGAAATAGCCAGTTAATATTTTTCTTCTTAATGTTGACTGTCTTGCAGCTTCTTTTTATGTGATGTGAAGTGTTATGATGGGCTGTGTAATGTACAGACAGATTTGCATGGACCTATGAATACTTGTGTCAGATGAACACTTGACAGTTTTTGTCCTGACTTCATTTGCTTAACCTGTAGATAATAAGAATTACAGTTGATAACGTATACATGTAGAATAAAGCATGACAAATGTTTTTAAACATAGTTGCCAAATTTGATATTTTTATGTTCACATTAATTTTGGCACTTGGATCTCGTTGCTTTGTTAAAAGAGTGCACTTAGTTATATTGCAAGGGACATACTGGTAATGATTTGTGCATTTTGTCTTGGTGCAGCATGTTTGTTTGTTTAACTTCGTACAGAGCAAGGTTGTTTGCATGAGGCTTGCTGTTCTCCTTGCTTAAGCCCATTTTAACTTTGGGTCATAGTGTGCTATAAATAAAATAACAGTTTTATTACTCTGAGGGAGAGTTGAGGTTCTGAAATTTGAATATATTGCCTGTTTGATATTGAGCTTTGATACAAGATTAAATAGATTGAACCCCCAGATGCTGATAATCTGATTGATAGAAGTGCTTGGTATTATCAATATCAATCTGTGCCGTTCCCCTAAGGAGTCAAAGTTTCATCCTCTTGGGTTCCCAGCCACGAGTCTGGTGATGGCTTGGGTTTCTCTCTTCATGCAGCTGCTTCCAATGTTTCCCCCCTCCTCTTTCTGTTCTGAGCAGCAGAGTGTCCAGCTCACTCCTGCCAGCGGCTGTCAGTGGTGTGTCCTGCTCTCATCTCACACTATCCGGTGCTTATCCAGGGCAGCTTCCACTTCTGCCATGTTAGTCCATCCAACCCAATCCATACCAAGCCAAGCCAATTCATGGCTTGGATCTCTTCAGTTTGCAATTTTAATTCAGGTCTTTCATTCATCAAAAATACTTCTGCACCAGAGTGTTCTCTTTGTAAAGTTGGGATTGAATTTCTCTTCCCTGACCATTGCTGAGTGTCTTTCATCACTGCTTATTTTTAAATTTAAATACGAATCTTTTTACACATTCCAGAAGGTGTTGTAATGTAGGTTGTGAAAATTTTAAAAAAAGGTAATTCATAGTTGGTGTACTTCTCACTGCATTCCATGGATAAAACACTTGTCTGCCTATAAAAATGCTGTACCTACTAATATATGCCTGACATGGAGAAAGGGATAAGGATGCTGAGATACTGAGTTAATTTGAGATGTTAATATTTTGTCATTTGCTCTTATTTAAAGGTCAAGTTTAGTCATTAGATGTAGTTTCCTTCAGTGGTACAAATACTTGGGTGCATCTAAGTAATCCTCTGGTAAAATCCTACTACTTGATTTACTCAGGACACATCTCCAGCTTTAAATATATCCCTTATTCAAATATAGGCACACATCCCCTATGGAAATAAAGCAGGAATTCAAGACTTGTCTAAACTCATCAGTTCAGTTTAACGAGGTAATTCCATGAGGCTGTAGATCATTTCAGAGTTAAAAATCTTTAATAAATCAGGTAGTTTAGAAATCTGCTGTGCTGTAAGTGTTGGTAGTACTGACTACTTAATGGTTTCTTTATGACTCATGATAGTAAGTCCAGAATAATCGAATTTTTGAGCTCTGATGGTTTCATCATTGTTTTATGCCTGGCATTGCTTTTGAATTTTAGTACCTTAATAATGGTTTCCCTTATGGGGAAAAAATCTGAAAAATGTATAATAAAAATTTAAAAATCTGAAAATATATCTCTAAAATATTGTCTCAGAAGAGGTCAAGAATTTAATGCAGCCACGTTCGATTCATCCTTTTTATATTACTTTTTATTTTTTGCTGAAGAATTCTGCAAAAGCTTGACAACTTTGCAGAAAATATTGGAAAGTAGAAGAGACACAGCTGTAGAAGGTAGAGAGTACTCCTTAGTTTGATCCTGGAAAAAAAATTTGAATGATTTCCCTTCAGTTTCTTCAGTCAGAAAAAAGGAAGTTTACATTTTAACTGGCTTACTTAAAAGGTATGTAATTTCAGCAGGGAAGAGTTTTTTATGGTTATTTGTGAAATATACAGTAGTAGATCAAATCATTTTTTCATAAGTGAAATGAAAATTTGGAAGCAGTAGTAGTATTCCTAGAAAATAAAGCCTCCTGGTTTGATGTATGGAATTAGGGATGTGGTGCATCCTTTGTTTATAGGATGAGCACCCTTTATACACAAGGCAAAACAGCCACAGTAGTGTATTATTTACTAGATGAGAAGGGATGAGGGAAGGCTGAATAACCAGCCTTTTCAATCTGGTGTGTGGGAAAGTAGCTATGAGTAAAAGTTTGACCATATTTAGTTGTCGTGTAATGCATAGTTTAGGGAGAGATTCCAGTGTAAAACTCAGGCCTGTAATGCTTCACCCCTCTCCTCCCAGTGACCTGTATTATCCTGATTCTCACTGGGTGCTGTAAATGTCTTTTGAAAAATAAATTCATGAGTCCCAGTAAGAAATGTACATTACATTAATGTAATGAGAGGGTTTCTGCTTGCTAATTTGAATTTGATTAAAATCATTCACCCTGTTCCATTTATGGCCCAAAGTCAAGGAGCTCGTAGCAGGGTCGGGAGGACAAGGACCTTGGCGTGGCCTCTGCCAAAGCTCAGCCAGCTCTCGTCGTTCCTTATCCTGTGGTGTGAGAGTTCTCGAGGTCTGCTGATATGCTGCTGAGGTGTAATACCAGTTGTTGACTGAATAGTCACTTGAGCTTCCAGGGATTAAAGTCCAGGGGTTGATTTTGCAGTTCTTTAAAGTGCAGAAGGGTCCAGACTTCATGGAGTATAAAGTAGGCAGAAATTCAGAGTAGCATGTTCCAAATTCTTGTACAAACTTAATTGTGTGCTACACTGTGCAAATAAGAATATCATAAATAAAATAGTCGTTGGAACTCAAGGCATTTTCATAGTCTACACTTGGAGACTGCAACAACATTAACACCTTTTTTTTTGAGACAGAAAAGGTTTGTTTACTTACCTGTTCTTTATTCTGTAACAGATATCAAAGGTAGTAGATGAGCATAGTGAAATACAAGTAATGTACCTGGAAAAAAATCCATGAAAAATTTCTAACTTTTCGAATACTTGAAAAAAGACTGTGAACTGAACCTTAGTTTATGTTTCAGAGTAGGTTTGCCATGTGATACATTGTTTCTCACAGTATCCAACCTGCTGAAAAGTATGGTCTGGTGTACATTAAGAGTAACACAGTTACTTTTAAATGCAGTTGTTTTATCAAGGTATGATCGTGATATTGTAATTGAAAAGGGCATAAGGTTAAGTTTCTGTTAGCCAGCTTCTCCTGCTGCCCTGCAGTGCCAAACATTTATCCAAGTCTCCAACAGATACTGCTTCAACTCTGTTTTTCATTTGAGCTTTGGACTGCAAGGTTTGTGCTTTTTCAAACCCTTAAAAATTTGGTTTTTAATTGTCTTAACACCAAGAACCAGAGGCCTCAAGAAATACTAAAACAATGTGACATTTAAGAGAAACATCAGGAGAGAGAGCAGTATTAGAAAGTTATCAGATGAGCTAATGTATTTCCAAAATCAATTGGTTTATTTTGTAGCATTCACAGTAACTGAAAAGCACCATATGCTCTAAAGTGATACAAATCCCAGACAGGGATTCAGCAAGTTACTTCTGGTACAGCTATAAAAAAAGGAAAAATAGTTTGGGCGTATATCGCCAACCTTCTTCATTTTCTCTTCCCTTTGCTGGATTCAGGAGAGGATTGTTTACTGTTTTTATAAAATCCTATAAAATAGGAACATGTTAGTGAAACTTAGTTTTGAATTACAAAAAAGGGTGCTTGAGAGGATGAGTGCTCAAAAAAAATGCTATTTTCATATTTTTTTAATTGCTGCCTCAAACCGATTTAAACATATCCAGTAACGGGGCTGAGAACAGTGCTCAGGTGGGATATGAATGACATAAAGATCATCTGCACACATCTTGAGAAGTGACCTTGCAGGAAACATGGGGGGCTCCAGCATTTTGAATAAAAACTTCCAAGTGGGTGCATGAGGGAGAGATGAGCAGCAGTTCAGTTGGAGCTGAAGGAGACAGGTCGAGTAGAAAACAGGCCTGTCTGTTTTCATTACAGGGCCTGGACAAGCTGCAGCTGAGATTAACCCAGAAATAAGGCTGAATGGGAAAGAGGAGGAGATCACAGACATCCATCATATTTCACCTCCTGCAAAACAAAACCAAACCCCTGGCTCTGTTTCTTCAGGCAGCTCCTCTGAAGGTTATGCTGGAGAGGGAGCAGGATCAGACACAAGAAGCTGGTGACTATGAGTGAGGGAAGATCCCAAAAATGAGTATGGTTGATTTGTGTCTGAAGTATTGACTGAGGATATTGAAGTGCTCCCTCTGAACTTTGGTACTTTGGTAAAGTGTCCTCTGTGTCTGAACAGCGTCTAAAACAACTGGAGAGAGGACACCTCATTTGTCTTGGAGAGGAAGGATAAGGGCAGCTGAATCAAGAGTGGATTTTTGCTACAGATGAATGCCTGGATTTTGATTAGCAATCTAGAGAGTAGGAAAAGTAAGTCAATAAGAGCACAACAATAAATACATAAATCCAGATGAAATGGGGTCACTGGAATAAAAACAGAATAGGAGGAGTATTGGACTAAAAGAGATGACGTTTGAGGATTTTTCTTAGTGTACATGTAGTTTGCTAAAGGCATGAGATGATAATACAAGAGAAGGGCCAAGAGAGGAAGGAGCAAATCGGTTCAGAAAGCATGGAGACCAAAATGGAGAGAAGCAGATGTAGATATAGATACATATTTTAATGAGTAGGTCCTCTAAAATGGAGTTGATAGTTAGATGAAATTGTAGTCTTTTTAACGTAAAAATTGCATATGCTACAGATACTCAGTTGTCCAAATCTATAGGAAAGGAGTTAAGGGCTATGTGATAAACCTGAAGAATAATTAATTTTCTGCATTGTTCAAGAAATGAACAGAGTAGTGTTTTCTGCCTTGATTATTATTTTTCTAAAGTACTTTTGTGAGGTGTGGCTTACTGTATTTTGCTGTGTCCTTCCAGTATAGTTCAAAAATGGTTTTTCAGTCTGACAAGGTTTTGGTGTTACAAAGGGAAAACATGACCAATTTTGTGGCAGTGTTCTCTCAACATTTGTGGCTGGAGAGGAGCCAGTATTCTTAGTTGGTCAGTAATGTTTCCATGTATTTCTAACAAATTGATCTGAGAAGATGTGATCTTTGTGGCCAATCCAAATATCTAGCAGTTATCTATATAGAATACAATGACTGAATGTAATGAGCAAAATTTTTTGGTTTTATTTGTGTCTTAAAATGTCATCATCTTCAGTTGAGGAAATAGAAAAGGGGTCTGTAAGAGATGAATCTTCATGGATCACAACTGTGCTTTAGCCATATTTTTAGCAAGTTGTGAGGTAGTGCTCAGTCTTGAATGCGGAGGGGACTTGAAGTGGAACAAAAATAGGATTTTGTGCACAGACCTCATACGTGAGGTTGCAGGTACATCCACCCGTATATGGAAGAATACCTGTGAAAAAATTTGAGGTCAAAGCATTTTGCTTATCCATTCCTGCTGTTGTTGTACAGGGGATTTGTCTGGGTAACACCTGTCAGTGCCAATGACAGAGACAGTGAGCAAATAGATTCCAGGAGAAGTGCTCCTTTTACATTTGGGTATTTATCAAGTATACATGATACTAGTATTCTTTTCTTTCCAAAATAAATTATAAACTAAAACAGAATAATGTAATCAGAAATCTGCTTAAACACTTATAGAACAGGTGTTCTACATCTTAAAATCTGATGCACATTTCAGTGTCCCAGCTGATGTTGGTGTAAAGGGCAGTTAAACCTCCAGAATAAAGGAAAACTTGGTCTATGACACAGTTATCTGCTGGTAGGCCTGATTATATTGCAACTTCCTGAACTTAAATGCTGTTTCCTGTTGGTCCATCATGTCTACTGAGCAATTTAGAATATCAGAAAAAAAGAGATTACTGGAGATGAATTAAAGCTACAGGAAGATGGAGCTTTGAGGGGTCCTTTTCAGCAGACATTGGAACCACTCAACTCAGAATTCTCTGCTCAGAACAAATGAGAAAGAAAATGGGTTACCACTTTAATTACTATTGCCTGTTTAACATGAGTTTTCTTGAATAACCATGTCTTTGAAGAACTATTTCTTAACTAAAATGACACAATTTTGTAGCCAGTGATCCATGACTTTAAGTATTTGGAAGGGCTATTGATTCACTGAACTGGAAGAAATTAAAGATGTTGAGGCATATTTTCAAAAGTAGGATTGCATGTAGTATAAATTATATTTGATCATGTATATTTTATTTACCATTTAAATCATAAAAAAGCTAGGCACATGTAATACAACATTCAATTTATCTGTAACAGCTTGAACTAAACATTGGTGGTTATGTTTAAATCAGCTCTGTGTCGTATTATGAGAGCTGCCAGCACCTCCAGCACCTCCACTTGTTCCCGTGTCATGGTCCCCTGCATGTACCTATTTCTGTTTGTGGTAGTCACTCTCTAGGTAAATTGTCCATGAGACCAGTGATTCCATCAGCAAATTATCCAGAAAATGCCGTCAGTGCGCATGGTGACACTTGTGCCACTGGTGGTTCTGCTGCCATTCCAGTGGGATAATTAAATTGGCAGTTTCCTCTTGTTCCCAGCGTCATCATCTCTCTTCCTTTGGCTCCTTAGCTTAGACCTTCTCCTTTTCTCTGTCCTCCTAACTGAGTATCAAATGCATTATTGATTGCTCCTCTCCCATCCTCCTCACTTTCACTCCCCCAATCTTTTTTTTTCTTTATGTTGTTTTTGATTGGCAGTATCATCCCGACAAACAGGAGGCAGATGTGCCAGCAGGAGAAGTGGAGGAGCGCGTGCAGCGGTTCATCGAAATTGATCAAGCGTGGAAAATTCTAGGGAACGAGGAGACAAAAAAAGAGTATGACCTGCAGCAGCGTGGTAGGTTCCTGCCAAGGAGTGCTGGAGTGGCAGCAGCTCCTTAAATAAGCAGGGGCTGGGAGTGGCAGTTAGATGGTATTTTAAAATGCTGTTTAGTGCTGAACCAAATGTTTCTTTCACTCTTGTCCTACTTTCAAACGTGGATCCATTATTTATAGCTTGCGCCACACATACATCAGCTGCTGAAAATGTGGAATTACTTCCAACAAAACGTTAGGGGGCATTATTCCTAATAGTTTGAATTATTATGAAATCTATACTAATTGCAGACCTTAGCCCTTTTTATTTCATGAAGGTACTTTCATTAATCGTTGCTAATTTTAAGTTTCATAGTCCATTTTGTTGCAGTGTTAAGATGTAAGTATTAATCCATTAGCACCTGGTGCTCACTGTGTGTGGATTTATAACCAGAATTATTAGGACACGTTCTTTTCCGTTGTGTGTGTTAGGTGGCATTCATAATTCATCCGTAGTCTAAACTAGCCTTTCTAAAGCAGGTCTGTAAATAATATTTCAATATAACATATTAACTAGGCAGCTCTAGCACGCATTTCTTTTTGTACCTCTCAGAAAATAGCTTCTTAAAACAGTGACAGGCTGTTGTGAGAAAGAAAGGGGGGAAATGTAGGTCAGGTCTGTCACACATGGGCTACCATTACATGAAGTGATAGGCTGTCTTTCTGCTCTGGCCTCAGGATAGGAGTCCCTCAGCCTTCCATTAGAACCTTCAATAAATGTATATCCACCCTCCATGTTAATGGGGGGAGTCAATAATAGTGGCTTGCCTGTGGGGAAAACACTCGCTCGCACTCTGCAGCAACACACTGCGGCCCGGCATTGACGGGAGCCACCACCGCTGCGGAATGTGTCTGATAAAAGCCCACTGTCTCTGCAGCTTGTTATTGAATTCCCTGCCATTGTACATTGGCACACCATCAGGCCTTGCTCCCTTGTGCTGGGTTTTAACTCCCCTGCTGCCGCCCATGCCACGGCTTGGAGAGACAAAGGCGTGCTCACTGTGGCACACAGGCATCACTGCAGGGTAAAGGGGCTGATACAGAATTGGGTATACACAGGGTGAATTCTCAAGTTAAATAACCTTGTGCTGCAGACTTTGTGTGGCTTTGGGAAGAGAGGGGGAGGGCTGAAAACAGAGTTGTTGAATAAATATTTTAGAACAATGGAAAAAATTTTATCTTGCTCTATTTGTGTGTAAACAGTTCAGACTTAAATAAATTTGTTGTCTCAAGGTTGTTTTTTAAATGCCTGAAGGTGATGTCAGAACAGGAATTTCTGCTGCCCAGCGCTCGCATCCTGTTGTACTCTTACCACTGTAATACTGGTTGTGTCTTCTCCTTTCACAAATTCTATGTACAGAGGATAAAGGAAACACTGGAGATTAAGTTAGGAGTCTTTTCAGAATTTAGTGAGTTTTACCTACAGCTTAAATTCAGACTATGAAGTTCTGTTTTGCCTGGGTCAGATTAATCCACTGGAGTAGAGCTACATCAAGATTTTGTTTTCCCTTGGGATTTAAGGACATTGCTATAAATTAGTTTTGACAGTAATTTGAACATCATTTGTATTTTCTGAGATTCTTTTGCATCCAGAGGAGTTCTTCAAAAAGCCATCTAAATATTCTGTTTAGAAGACTTGATAAATAAAGAAATCAGATTGTAGCTCTATTTAGGCAGGTGTTTGGTAAAGGGATGGTGATGGGACATTCTGGTTTAGTACAGAGGGTGCCATTCCCAGGGCCCCCATGTTTCAGGCTGAGCCACACCTAACACACATGTACAGTGCTGCTGCATTCTTTCCAGCATGTTCCCTGGCAGCAAAATGATGGGGAAATAAATTCTAGTTCTTTGAATGCCTGTCAAGCTGCTTCTGAAGTCATGATTCTAGAGAAATTCGTAGACACTGCCATAAAAGCTCACAGAAACAAAGGAATTGAGACAGCAGCTAAGGGGAATAGTGATGAGAGAGATAATACAGCAAGTTAGTAAGATGCAAAGGAAGCCTAGGAAGCAGGATCTGAAGGATGCCAGTGTGTGTGTGTGTGTGGCTGCCCATCAGCAGGAAGCCCTTTGCACTGGAGCCTTTTCCCCATTTCACAGATTGTTTATTTGTGTGTACCTTCTTGTGTTACACTAACTAAAGCTTAATTGCTTGGCTCAGAGCTTCAGTAGCCAGAGAAGTTCCAAGGAGATGAAATTCTATGGGGCTCTGTGGTTTTAATTTTCTTTATGTTTCAATTGTTGCAAATACCAAGTGAATGTGCTTTTATATCTTAATACTGCTTTTCTCTGAAGGTTTCCCAATAATCTCCTAAATTTTGTTGTGCCTTCAGGCCATAGCATTAAAGGGAAGGGACAAACCACAAACTGTTCAGAGGTTAGGCTCAAATACCTATCAATCTTTTTCTAATCTGGAAATCTTATAAGAGCTGCCTTTTTGTATGTTTTCTGAAATTTTTTCCAATTCATTGTTTTATCATATAAGAATACCATTTTATGATTGTCAATCTTTTGTTTACAGTCCCTGCAAAACATCTGGGGGATGAAAAAAAAATCTGCATAACAATTTACCTATGAAGAATGGACTTGGGTTTTTTTGTCAATAGATTTTCTTCTTAGATTTTTCCATTCTTTGTTTGATATCCCATTTAAAAAAGATGAATATGCAGTCAAAATCAAGCTTGACACTGATAATTACCATAAGTTTTTCAGTGAGTTTAGCTTGGAAAAAACATGTTTCACATTTTTCACATTAGAAGTCATCTGAAGCCTGAAAGTTCATGCTTTTGTGACATAGCTGGGAAGAAGAAAAACTTCTCACAGAGTCAGAGAACCACACAGGCTGGAAGAGACCTTCACAGGCCATCCAGATCAACCTCCTACTTAAAGCCAGTCCTCATGGCCAATTGCTCAGGCCTTCTCCAGCCTAGATTGTCTCCAAGGATGGAGATTCTCAAGCTGCTCTGGGCAGCAGCTCCAGCGTTTGAACACCCTCAGAGGAGAAAAACAACCAAGCAAACAGAAACCAAACCCCAAATCAACCAAAACATGTTTTGCTTCTATCAAGTTGTATATAAGAAATTCACAACTTGTGTCTTCACTTCTCTTCCTCCCTGTATGCACTTCTGAGAAGTCTCTCTGCATCCTCCTTGCCCCTGACCATGCTGGCATTCCAGTGGACTCGCTCCCATATGTCAGGGCTTTGTCACCAAAGGGGACACCAAAACTGGACACAGGATTTCAGATGCAATTTCTTTAGGGCTGAGTAGAGAAGAAGAATCCCCACAATGACCTGCTGGCCATGCTCTTGCTGCCACAGCCCCGTATGGGGCTGGCCTTTGCCACAGCAGTGCCCCAGTGCTGACTCGTGTCGAGCCTGCTGTCCATCAGGTGCCTCTGTGGAGAATGGCTTTTCAGCCAGGTATCCCCCAGCCTGCACTGGTGCATTGGATTATTCCATCCCAGAAGCAGAACTTCATCTTGCTGGAACCCTTTAATGCTCCTGCCAGCCCATTACTGTATCCTGTCCAGGTCCCTTTGAATAGCAGCCCTGCAGCTGTTCTGGATTTTTGTTGATACATGCAAAGGAACTGTACCTAAACAATCACATTACCAAGGTAATAGTATGAATTCATTTAATGTTTTAATTATTGATTGATTTTATGTTTTAATAATTAATGATTGATTAGCAGAAAGGTCACAAAATTAAATCAATAAATTGGTGCCTTAGATTAATTTCTGGTGATAAATGTAGCAGGTAATTCAAAGCTGTTAATGGAATCGACACTAAACCAGTTGCTTTGTATATGATTTTGGATGGCAAATTTAAGTATCTAAGGGTTTTTTCCCCATGTGTGGCTCTGGTGGGGTTCAATCAAGGATGGTGTATTTTCACATGAGCATGGACACAGATGTCCATAACTCATAAAATCGCAGAATGGTTTGGGTTGGAAGGCACCTTAAAGACTATCCTGTTCCAGCCCCTCTGCTATGGGCAGGGACACCTTCCACAGTACCAGGTTGCTCAGAGCCCCATCCAGCCTGGCCTTGACCACTTCCAGGGATGGGGCAGCCACAGCTTCTCTGGGCAGCCTGTGCCAGGGCCTCAGCACTCCCACAGTCAAATTTTTTTTTCCCTCTATCTAGTGAAATCCTGCTCTTTCAGTTTGAACCCATTCTTCCTTGTCCTGTCCCTATGTGCCCAGAGGAGTTTTCACATCTTGCCACGTACCTCCTTTGGATTTTCAATTTTTAAATTATACTTTTAGAAAAATACTGCAGATGCAATTTTCCTACAGGAGTAACTTTCCAGCGTAATTTCCATTTTGTTCTCGTGTCCTTTCTTGGGCAGCAGGAATTCCACACTCTAGCTGGAATTGCCAGTGCTCCAGCTTGTGCCTCTGAGAATGGCTCTGGTTCCATCCTCTCTGTTCCTTCCCATGAGGCAATGAGGCAAAACAAAAAATTGTACTTGGCCTAAAATAGCTCATTTTATAACACCTGGTCACTAATGCAGGCTTTGCTGACAATAGCAGTGGTTTTGCAGTGTGCCAGGTTATGCTCTGTACGTGACAGAAGTGGATATTCCTTCTCCAGCCATGGATTTTACAGCTGCACCCCCTCAGCTGGAGCAGAAGCCTTTGAACTCTGTGGAGTTAAATCTCATCTGCAACAAGTGAAGCAGGATTGTTTGGGTATTTTTACAGTGAACATCTCTCTTTGTTATGAACATTTTTAACACATGACTGTTAAAATTTCAAATTGTTTGATTGTTTTAAATTCATTTAAAAGACTTAAATTTAATTGTTTTAAAACTGAAAAGCCTATTAGAAAAAATTAACTTGTGAAAACATCCAGTGAGTACTGTGGTGATTTTTATGCAGTGTAAATACTATAAACAGTATTTGACTGACAGTGCAGATCTTGAAGTTTAATTGTGTTTGGTTTGGAAAAAAAAAAAACAAACCAATCCTAAGTACGTATGCCTGCTAAAGAGGTAGAAAAATCTTTCAAGTATTATGGCTATTTTTACTGTTACCATAAACTGTTTAAAGGGTTGAATTTCCATTTACAGCTTGCAACCCTTTCCCTAAAACTCAGCCTTAAATAGCTCAAGAAATATTTATTGTATCTTCAAGTGAAACTTAAATACCTTTCCTCTTTTACAATTTCTGAATGACTCAGCAAGGGCTCTAGTGAAGCTCTACTGAACCAAGCTGCTAATAGTTATTTAATGTTGTTCTGTAGCCTGAAAGAATCTCAGTAGATTTTTCCTTTTAATCTCTTTGAATTGCAGGCTCATAAACCTCTCTGATGAGCCTGACAGTGTTTTCTTAGATCCTGCAGTTGAGACAATGGAGCTGCAGAATTCTTTCACCTCTTGTTGTCAGACAAATCCAATAGATGGCAAAGCCAAGCAGGGTGTATTGCTGGGGAATTAAGATCTGTTTCACGAGTTCTGGTGGATGATCAGGTCTTCCCATTTCCCCCTGCATGTTCAGCAGCATGTTCGCCCACTCTCCTTCAGCCAAGGAGAGAAAATGGGGCACCAGTTTGCTTCAGACAGCCACCAACAGGGAGCCATGGCTGTAGTAACAGTGATGTGGATGAAATAAGGAAGGGCACAAGGAATATGAATCCCTGTGTGAACCATTAGGTTGGATGTTCTGCTTGCAAATTCAGACTGGGACGTGACTCTGTTTTTTAGTAAGTGGCTACCTCTGTTTCTGTTGTCTCAAGGTGCATTAGGCTGGGGAATGTATTTAGTAGAGAACTACAAAAGAAAAAAGCTTTGTTCAACTCTAGAAAAAGCTGCTTCTGCTTGAACCAGACAGGCAAGTAAATGCAGTGTGCAAAACTGCCTGACAAGAGCTGTTACTGGATTATGTGTGTAGTCAAGAGTACTAATAGAAAATTTTGATTTTTTGAGATAACCAGATTCCAGATCTCAGAGACTCACAGTCATAGAATATGCTGAGTTGGAAGGGACTTAGGAGGATCACTGATGACCCTGCATAGCACATCCCAAGACCACCACCATGTGCCCAAGAGCATTGTCCAAACACTTCCTGAACTCTGCCAGGCTTGGTGCTGGGACCACTGCCCTGGGGAGCTGTTCCAGTGCCCAACACTCCAAAGGTGAAGAACTTTTTCCTGACAGCCAACCTAAACCTTCCCTGACTCAGCTTCAGGCCATTCCCTAGAGTCCTATCACTGTCACCATAGAGAAGAGATTGGTACCTGCCCCTCCTCCTCCTTTCATGAGGAAGTTGTAACTGCAGTGGGGTCTCCCCTCAGTCTCCTCCAGGCTGAACAGACCCAGTGCCCTCAGCCTCTTCCCCTCAAGGCCTATCACCTCCTTGTGGCCTCCTTTGGACACTCTCTAATGGCTTAATGTCTTTTTTATACTGAGGTGCCCCAAACTGCACACAGGACTCAAGGTGAGGCCCCCCCAGGGCAGAGCAGAGGGGGACAATCCTTCCTTTGCCCAGCGAAGCTGTGCCTGATGCCCCCAGGATCTGAGCATCAGACAGGGAATAACAATCTCTGTTCAGGCTGGGAACTGGGAGAAGGATTCATTTTCCCCATTGGTTGGGTTTGTTTTTATTTTCAAAATTACAATTGCAGTGATGAATTAGAAAAGCTTTGTTGAAGTTCTGTTCCCTGGGCTTCATACTGTACCATGTGTGGAATAGAAGAGAGAGTAGATTTTTCCTCAGCTGCTTCTTAGGTTGGTTTCCTCAGCTGCTTACTGTAACAGTTGGACATGATCTTTAAGGTGTTTAATGATCTTTAAGGTGTTTTCCAACATAAATGATTCTGTGGTTCTGTGATTCACAATCCAACCTCATGGATTTGCACCCTACCAGTTCTCTTCATGGTGGCTTGTGGCCCAGCTGCCCTTTTTGTACTTCGTAGCAGTGAGGTGTGACCTAAACCTCCACCACCAATCCTATAAAAGTTGTTCTGAGTGAACTCCTGCTTCATTAATTCCAAATAGGAAACTCTGCAAGTTTTCTAACTCAATTTTTTGTTACCTGTAGATGAAAATCTTTTCATTCTACAACCTGAGACCCTTTTCCTTTGTGAAAATTGTGAATTTTTCTTGCCAGTATTAAAAATAAACATGTGAAATAAGAAGCATTTGCCATTTTCATACTGTTCTCACCGTTGTGGTACTGTCTTATTTGATCACGGGGGTGAGCCAGATAAGTAGACAAACTTGATTTTGATCTCTGTTTACTGTTTTCTTCCTCAAAGAAAAGCAGGATTCTGCTTCAAGCAAGGCCTGTTGGGGAAAGGCCTCTGGCTGGTTTTGTGGGTGTTTTCAGGACATTCACCATTCCAGTCCTCACATTTTGTAGCTTGTACCAAGCAAACTCCCGGTAACACTGGTGTTATTTGGCATGAGATATCGTCAAAAGGACCATCTGGTCCTTTTGTATTTTTGTTTTTTGACACCTCACACAGTTAACTAATGTTCTCATCAGGTGTAAGGAAAATGTTGTTACTCTCTGTAACTGGTGAATCTTGCAGTTTTCTTTCATCATTACACTCCTCCTGATTTTTTCCCTTTTGACAGTAGTAAAGTACTGGGTCTGAGTGGGTTAATTTTCTTTTTATTCTGACCTTTTCATTACCAAGTAGGTGTTCAGCAAAGGTAACGTCAAAGAGGCTGTACTGATCCTGTCATTATTTCCAATGTGTCCGACTTAATTGCTTTCATTAGAACTAATTTAGATGAGGCTCATTACCAGGCATGTATCATGTACATTTCAGTTGAAAATAGAACAGTGAGGTGCAAAAGAAGGACTGGAATTTAATATTTGATGGTTGGGTTTTGGTGATAAAGAAGGAAATTACTCTGTTATCTGATCAGAGGAAGGTTGGAGAGGGACAGTTTTTCTGCGCTGCTGCTGGAGAGGGGGCTGCAGAGTCCCTCAGTTGTCCTTTTCAGGCCAGAGCAAAGAAGTTACATGGAAGTTACAAGGTGACGTAGAAGAAGCTGGGAACCCTTAGAATGTACTGAGTAAGCAGAGCAATCTCTTGGGAATTAAAACAACATAATCTGGGCCTCTGACTTTCCTGCAAGTGCTCAACAAGCAGTTCTGGACTAAGACATTATTTCACTGCCAGCTTTTCAAAGAAAGCTGTAGAAAACCCTCCATGCTCTCAAAAGCAACTAAACTAGAAACAGGCTTAAAAATTCACCGCTCCAAGAGGAGAATACCTCCTCAGTAACAACCTCATTTAAACTGTACATAGGCACTAAGCTCCTGAGTCTTGTCAAATCCAAGGCATTTCTGTGTATGTCCTGTAGTTCAGCTTTTGAGCATTTCTTGTTCTTCAGAATACAGCATTTGGGAAGTTGGAGCTTTCAGAGGTCAGGCAGCAGTTGGGAGGTTCTGTGTCATTAAGTTATAAGGGGTTTATGTCTTTTTTTAACTTTTTAAATATTACTTTTTATGGCTTCACTTGTAACTTTAATGACAAGATCTCACATTATTTAACTAACATTGTACATCAGATATGAGTGTGCTGATAAATGGCAAAAACACCAATTTGTAGTGCGCACTTTGCATTTGATGCTGTCAGTTGGGTTGTATGTTTTTCATTTTATGCTGTACCCAAATGTTGGAAGAATCTGGGAGATCAAACGGCAGCAGATCTCTCAGGTGCAGGCCAGAACTTGTCATTCTCTGCTCAGAGACTCTTTATCATAAAAGAGCACTTGGATTCATCTTCACATCTACGAGTGTTTTGCATTTATTTTTTCGCAGGAGCCTCATTGGTTTTCTCACACACAACATTCACTTGATGCTTATTGGGAGCATGCTGGTTTGGCTTCTCCTTTCTAGGGAAGAATGGGTTGCCTAAGAGATACCGAGAACTCTCCATTGGTGGAGATATTTAAAATCTGCCTGGACATGGCCCATCCTGGTCAGCTTGCTCCAGCTGCCCTGCATGTGCAGGAGGCTTTGATAGAGGATCTTGAAAGGTCCCTTTGGACCTCAGCTGTTCCACAAATCTGTGAAAAGTATAGGTTAGCAGACATTCACATTTCAGCTCATGGAGTTCCAGCCAGGCTCTAAAAAGCATCTACATCAAAACAGAAGTTTGCCCCTAATTTCACAGAACCGGGATGTGCAAAAATGCTGGTTTCTGGGTCTTAATTCTGTAATACATTGTCACCGTTTATTTCTCCTGGCTACAAGGGGCGATTTTCCAGCTTATGCAGATATATGGAGACTAAAATTTTAGAGAACTACATTTTAACTGATAGAGTGGTCAGGTAGGACTCTCTAGGAGGGACCAGATTGACTGCTAAGTATATAAAACTATTAATTTATCAGAAAAGACTGACCATCTGTCATGTTTGCTTTATAGAAGATAACCTGACAAAAGAATGGCCACTTCATGCACAGATTTATCTTGAGGATATGTCCTGGAATGAAGGTATGAGTGCCTTGCTGCTGGTTCCCACTGCCTTTCATTGTTAACGTTTTCTATTGTTTTCTGCATCTTACACCATTGTTGTCTTACTTTAAGTGCTGCTTTTTTCTGTGTTTCCTGAGATGAAGCTGTTCTGCTCTCTGAGATTACCTAGATTGGAATTTAACATTCTGTTACATTTGTTTTCCATTCTGTCTACCTTGCTTCCCCATACGCCCACTTGCAGTACCACTTTCCACCCAGCTCTCCTCCTGTATAATTGAGAGCACATAGATTGTTCCCATGTCTCTTGTGCATCTTCTTGGTCTTCCCATGATAGTAGAATGCATGTGTTTCTTTTTTAATCTGGCACTGTTGCTTCCTTCCTTTCTATTGCTCTGCCTTTTCTTGTTTAATTGCTCTTGGAATAAATGGCTGATTTTTATTTTTTAAATTGTGAGGGGGAAAATCCTTTCCTTTCTTCTGTTTTGGTTCCTGGGTTAGTAGCCTGTTTGGGAAGCATCCTAGATCTGTCACATGTATGACTACCACCACTTAGCTTTTTCATCCATTTCACAGATGTCCACCTTGTTATTACTGGGGGGGGGGTTGAAGAGACACCACTGGCCCTGGTTGTTTGGAGTAGGAATACCTCCGTAACTGAAACATTTTGAGATTCGTTTTTGAGCTATAAGCGGTAGCACAGATACTGATATTTACAACCCAGCAGTGGGAGGTTATTTGTTACTAAGCTTTGTGAAGAAAATTCAGAATAAATTCTTGGTTCTTCTCCAGCACTAAAGGCAGTTTTGTTTTCTTTTTTGGCAGATGAACAACTCTACACTCTCTCCTGTCGCTGTGGTGGGAATTACAGTGTCTTCAAGAGTGAAACCAAAGATGTTTCTTTGGTTTGTTGTGACACATGTTCACTTGTTATCGAGATCCTGCAATGACTGTTTCAATGAAGCACATTAAGTGTTACAAACTTCTCAAAAGACTGGACAAACAAGTGACAGCAGGTGCTAAAGACATGTATGTTAAAGAAAAGGGGGCCACTACAAGAACAAGTTCATTCATGCTTAGAAATAAAAAGTGCCCCATTGCTCACACAGCTCTGCAGACATGAGGCTTGGATTTTCCTTCTGCAGCTGAAGAGCCCATTATTAAACACCTCCAGCCCAGAACACCGAGTTGTGTACAACTTGAATGTATCTCATGATCTAAGCAATATTTTTTTCCCTGCAACCAACAGAGTAGCTGCTGTCAATTTCAGTCTGAAGCAGCTCTACCTTGGGCCCTTCCTCTAAGGTTAAACCCTTTTAACAGCTCAGATGACAAAATTCAATCAGGAGGCACAGATGGGAGAATGCTTTGAAGATAATGAAGAACAAGGTTCAGTAGTGGGAAACAGGAACATTTTCTGGTTTTAAGCTAAATATTTAAGTGCATTAAATCCTCTCAAAAACTGGAGCCTAGAAGGAGGAGGAGGCAGAGCCTGGCAGAGGCTGGGTGTCCCAGTGCTGAGGAGCAGGGCTGGTGGCTGTGCCAGTGACCGACATCACCTGGGCAGCCTGGAGCACGCTGAGCTGAGGCTCTCCAGCATCACAACAAAGCATCATTCCTGAGAGGAAAGCTAACGAGGAAGCTGTGCTCTGACCCCACTGGGCAGTTAGAGGGAAATCCCCAGCACTCCTGGGAGTGGCCAGCAGATCTGGAACCCCACTCGTGCCGTGTTCAGTGCCAGCCCTGGCACCACCTGCTGATGTAGGGAGAGCCAGGGTGGCTCTGGCTGTGTGACAGTGCAGTGAGTGCACTGTGCCTTTTCCATCCTTCTTAACAGTCAGTGCTAACCTTGGCTTGTAACAGAACCCCGAAACCTTCCCATGAATCCAGGCATGGACTATAGCTTGCCAGAGGAAGCAGAGCAGACCAACACTCCTGTGTTGGTGACAGGAGTGTATGATTCCCACTCTGAAGTTAGGTGTAATCTCAGAAAGAGACATCTTTGTCAAGTAATATTTATGTTTATTCTAAGCAAAAATAGTTCCATTGATTTTAGTAGAAAATACTATGAAAACTGTCAATAGTAACTTAAGTCTTTTAATCATCAAGAAATCTGTGGCCATTGGGGCTTGCACGTAGAAATCCAAAGTCATTCAGAGGCCATATCTGTAAAATAAAACACAGTTAAAAGAGATTTTAATCAAAACTGAAAGTTCAGTATTTTCATTAGTTATTGTAATTGTTCCATGAACAGCATAATTTTTTATCTCTTTGGTTGACAGGGTAAAGAACTTTGCTCACTGATGTGCGTCTCTTACTGGGAGTAATAAATTCTGTATATCACAGGAAATCGTTCCACAGTGTGAACTTTAGAATTTATACAGCACGTGCTTTGCTATAGAGAGCCTCACCAATTCCATTACCTTTTTCAGCCTTTGAAATAAATGTATTCCTAAAGAGTGTCTTTCAAACTCAGTGTTTTCTAGCTTGTAAAGCTCTTCACGACTTTAAAGACAAGGTATATGGTTTTTGGTCCATCTAGGAGAAAAAGAGTACCACACATACGGACCTCCCCATGGTGAGGTGTACATCGGTATTTTCAAGATGGGCCTTTGAGCTGCAAACACCAAACCTTGGAAAAAAGATCTACAGGCTCCAGGTAAATTTACACAAACAGGAATGAAGGGGTGGAGTGCCTGCCACCATCCGGGCTCTGGACCAAGGGGCTCCTCTGAGAAGGGGACTGTTATTTACAAAAGAGCACAACTCATCACCAAGTACAGGCGTCAGAGAATGATGCTGACCAATAAACAAATCTTCCCTCCAGAAATTAACTGTATAGCTGTTCATGTACTGAATGCTCCCAGGAGTACTCTGCTCTGGACAGTCACTAATTACATGTAGGCTGGTCTTGGATGCAAAAAAAAAAAAAGTAATAGGGAAGCAAGGACATTCGTTTACTCATTGTCCTCTGTCCCCTTTCAATGTCTGTGTCTTTTGGCAAGATGTTCTTTTAAAGATGGCACAAGGGGCTCAGCAGGAAGAAGGGAAAGATGATGCTGAAGAATCAGTGCCCTCTGTGGCTCTAATCCCATAAAAATTTCACAGCCCCTACCCAAGAGGAAGTGGCCTAGACAGAGAAAGGTAAGGCACTACCTTGTTCCCAAAGCATGTCAGCATGTTGTTTATCTCGCTTATTTTTCATTAGAATTTGGTCTTAAGGTGTACAGTAACTGCCAAGGTGCTGCAACTTAACAGCAACTCTGAGTTCATGGAACAGCCACAGCACAGAAGGAGCTTTCTGTGTGGAGTGAAAGAGTAATTGTCTCATTTAAAAGAGGAGACACAGGCAAATTTTCAGCTATTTCTAGTCCTGTGCTTTGTCCCCAGCACTGAAGGCCATGGCAGAAGAGGCTGAGGCAGTTCAGGATGGGCAGAGCAGGAGGCAGCAGCAGCTCTCTCCTGACTGGGGCTGTGCACTGCTCCAGGCTCCTGTCAGGCCCCTTGCAGCACTGTGCCCCATCAGCTGCACAGGGCCTGGGCCCTCAGGAAGGCAGAAGGATGAGTCATGCTCAGGACCTCAAGTTCTGCAGATCAGAAAAAGCCTCAGAGCACTCTGATGCAAGATCTTAGAAAATACTTGTGGTTCTGGCATGTGCAGTTGGGGAGGAGCACCAGGAACAGCTGCTGATACACAAAACCACCCAGGTAATGTCTGCACCCATCAGCCGGTGAGCTGTTTAAGTTCCACACAAATATAGAGAGACACAAGCCAACAACAGAAGGGTATTTGTGATCTTGGTTAGCAGCAAAGCTGCAGAATTCCAGACAGTCCAGAGGGCCTGTGCTGGCTGCAGGCTGGGCATCAAGTCTTTGTTTGGCCTTGAGGGCAAACAGAAGTAAAAGGAAAGAAAAATACCCCACATAACAAATCTAAGCTGATCTCAGTAAAGACCTGGAGAAGAAAGTTTCTCAGTCCAGCACAGATCTCATTTCAGGCAACTCAAATCACACCTATTGCAACTTGACTTCCTTTCAGTGAAAGTAACCAATATAGCTTTAAATGTTGCTTTGACAGTGTAGTTTGAAATTTGTCACAGTAATCTGAGTGGTAGAGTTAGAATGAAAATCATGTTTTATCTGGTCTGCTTGCAGGGAGAACCTGAGAAACAATACCCAGGGCTGGAAAGAGATGGCAGCCCCTCCCCTGTGAAATAAAGCCATGCCACTCATAATTCCCAAGTCCTTTAAAGTTATGGCAGAAGTTGACTGTGACTTGCTCATTCAGACTGGCCCTTCCAATTAGCAGCTCCTCGCCCTCTTTGCTTTGGCCTACAGAGACAGATTTGATCTGATGGATGGGGAATAAATGGGGCTAACTAGCTCTTTGGAAGATACACCACAGGTCTAGTTTTGACATGGAGCCTAAATCCAGGGAATGCACAGGATATCCTACTTGGAGAGGATGAAGCATGAGTTCTGTCAAAGTGGGAATGATTCCCAGGGCTTTTACTGAATTTGCAGCTGCTTTGATTTCAGCAGCCCTTTAGGGAATGACCTCGTGTTGGGAGTGGCAGCACATAGGGTGGCAGGGAGGAAAAAGAGCAGGCAGAATCACGTGTTGGCATTTCTGTAAGGGTTAAAAACTGAGAACTTTTGGTCTAAACTTCAGATAAACATTCATGTTTTGCCAAGAATAGGTTGGCTAAACAAATTCAGCCAGCTAGGTTGGCCAAGCTCACTCTCTCCTGTTGAAATCTGTGACTTCCAAATTAGATTTGGGTGTTTTTGTGTCCATTCCTAAAAGTGTAACCTAGCACTGAAAGGCACTGTTACATGTGCTTCTCCAAATCCACTGGAAGATAACACCACAAAAGCTTCCATTCTGCAGGCAGTAAAAACTGATGGAAGAGAAGCCAAAGCTGCAGCAGGCTGCATGAAAAGCACACAGAGCTTTCCTGGCCAGGGGTCAGTGATCAGCCACCGCCATGCAGTGTGCAGTGGCAAGACACAGCAGCAACATCACTGCATGCTCATGTGACTTACCATTAGAACTCAACTATAAACACTTATTTGAACAACAAATTCATTTTTGCTTTTGTTAGGCACCATATACTTAAATCCCATGAAAACTTGCATAATCACTACTCCATGCCACCATCATTTAACAACTGCTGTAAAATTTGGTTAAATTATTTTGATTAAGTATCAAATGATTGCATAATATCTTTTGTAACAGACAATGCGCTGGAGTCTTAAAGTAGTACCTCAACATGAATTATTATAAAGTGTGAGTTCCACTCATTTTACAGAGTTTACTTAGGGTTCAGTTCTGTCAGTCACTTCATTAAGGTCTCTCAAACACCTTCCTTGTTGGGGTACAAGGTGGACACAAAATCTACTGCTGTGGAGAGATACTGTGACTAATTATGGCTCTCCACACACACAGGTTCTTGATATATCCAGTATTTGCTAACAGTCCCCTTAAAGGAGTAAACAGCAGCTTTTTCATCAGTTTACCTGTGCATCAGTTTGGAGAAATGCTTTTTTCAGTTGCATTATTACCACCACATTCTCAATAGAAGAGTGTCAGCAAATCAGCATCCTTTATCTCTTAGCAGTCAATAATCCAAGCTAAAACTTGGGTCATAAAAATAGCCCTGTTGGGAATCAGCATTTTCCCCTCTGGTGTCCAGGGTAAGGGCAGACAGCAGGAGAAGGGGTAGAGCCCTGAGTAAACACTAGGGAAGAACTCGGAACAAATGTGAGCCAGGAAGAACAGAGGTCACCCAAAACTTGCCAGTAGGGCTGGGGGGGGATGTGCTGTCTGAGCTTTAGTCAGCAATTACTGATTGTGCTCAACAGCTGCAAGGGGTTTTTTGAGAAGTCCCAAATTGTGTTCATAAATACTGTAAATTAAAGATATAAGGCTTTGTTCAATTGGAAAGGTCTAATCTTCTGTGTGTGTGTAACACAGGTGTGCTAAATTATGGTTTGTGGATGTGTTGAAGGATATGGAGAAAACCTTTTTTATTGTTCTGAATGCACAACTTTAAATCCAGCTTTCTAAAAGCTGGTGCATAGTCTTTAATACACACTCTCCTGTTTCTTAGATTAAACTTTCCACGGAGAGGAAATTGTGTTACATTTCTTCTTTTTGGTAAAAGAGTAAATTAGTAATGCAGATAATATGAAAAAATAATTTTGTGTGAAATAAAGTTGTAGAATTGTTGAAGCAGAAGGAGAAGGAACCATGATGGTTTATACAATATTCATTCAAAGCTTTTTTTTTTTTTTTAGTTTAAAAAGCAGCAAGGTCAGTCTGCATGTCCAAAGTATGTGGGCAAATCCTGGAAAGAGAATCTTTCCCTCCACTTTGTTTTTTGGGCCCCAGAGCTGCAACAGTGAAATACCGTTTTGCAGAGAGGCAAGAACCAAAGTAAGGATGGAATGTCCATCTGTGCAGTAGGGTGTATGTGTGTACATTTGTGTTTTTATCATGTTTAGATTTGCTTGCAAAATAATTTATTCAATTTTCATAGCAGTGACTGCTCCGTGGTGCTCCAAAGTCCTCCCTCCAAAAACCCTGTCATTGTTGATTTATCCTTTTACAGCAGGTGGCTGGAGTGTTCATGCTTTATTTTACACTTGCTTTGGCCAGACAGCTGGGGAGGCAAGTTTCAGTACCTAACACCCAAGCATTAAAAATGCATTAATGCAACTATTTTTAGATACTATAAATATATACCTTAAGACAAATGCGTCCTCTTATCAGTCCATAAGGAACAGGTCCGTAGCACCTGGAATCTGTAGAATTCCTGAGATTATCACCTTCTAACCAAACATGTCCTTTAGGCACCTATGATTGGGCAAGATTGAAATGTAAAAAGAAATCAGAACAGGATGGCGTTAAGCACAGTTTGCCTTACGGTGTGTTTCCTTGATTGCTGTGCTCTGTATTTCATGACTGTATAATGAACTAAATTTTATTGAATCTAGTGAGACCCACTGCCAGATTTAGAGGGATGAGAAGGAGTGCTCCAAAGTATCTGTTCTACCATGTGTTCAAAAACCAATGGTTTGCAACAAAAAATCCAAAATGAAGATGTAAGAGGTTAGACCAATGTGACAGGGTCATTAATTTAATAGACTTCAAAAGAGGTCATTAGGATGTTGACTGAAAATCTGCCCTCCTGTCGCAGTAACAGCATGAACAGGGCAGCCACACACTCATCAACATCCTGGGGCCAGCACCAAGGCTAGACCTGTTAGTAGATTCATGATGAACTAACTGGTAATTGATTGTGACATCAATTACGAATAATCTCATCATTTTATCGGAGTAGGCTTGTCAAAGTTCTAATTAAGATCACAGTTCATTCTATGTGCAGGCAGAATCCACAACACATTATATTGCAATAATGATGATCACAAAACAGCAAATCCCTTTTTATAATTTGAAAATTAATGATGGTGACCTTATACTATATGACAAAGACCTTTCATTGCCCATATATATTATGCATTAACTATATTACATACCACAGATTCATGGCATTCACTGGCTGACTCAATGACAAAATGAGAAATAGCAACATAGCTGTAATAGTTACCTAAATGAGAGTATGAAGCTTTCTTATATGAAAAAGTTGCTCCTCCAAGTCTGAAAGTAAGATTTCTGCTTGGAATATACAATACTATTTTGTTATGTTTTCTTAAAAACATTTCAGATACAAATAACCTCTTTCAAGTTACCAAATAAAATACTGAATACTTCTAATTGGGTTTTGTTTCTGAAATTTTAAACCAGGCTGAAAATTTAAATGAAGCAACATATTCTCAACCTAGAGTATTTAATAATGACTAAACTAACATACATTTTTCCAAAACCAAGTATGTACTCAAAACATTACTATGACCACAATTCAGAGAAAAAATATATGGAAAGTAATTAACTAAATAAACCATTTTAAATTAAACTCAAAGTACAAGTAGCATGAGCGTTTTAGAATGAGCCATGCAGACTCTAAACACAATAGTCTACAGAAGACAAGAGTTCATGGGTAACAGATTAAACAAAGTAAAATACCACTGTAAAGCCTGGTTGTAAACCATTAAGAACAAATCCATTTCCCCCATTTGAGGAAATTGGAGTGTAATTGGTACTTGTAGGTATCTAGCCAGGTAATGCTCCCTGGGAACCTTGTCTCTAATTAGTCTTTAGACTCCTGCTTAGCCATGCCCCCACGTGCCTGTTGCCAGACTGGGACCCAAGGCTGGCACACTGCTCCCAGAGCCCCTTTGCTGAGCTGTGGCAAAGGTGTAAGCTGAGGATGGAGAAAGCACAGGTCGCCTTTGACAGTGGCAGAAGAAGCCTGTCCACCCCTCCCAGCCACCCCCTGTACTTCTGTGGCACCCAGGAAAGGTGCTGTAGGTGTGTCAGAGGGCACAAACCCTGCCCTCAGCATTTTAGAATCCACACGTGCAGCTGTGGCCAGCAATGGCTAAGCCCTTTTGAAACCCACTGGTAGCATCTCTTTCCACAGGCTCCTGTACAAAGGAATGCCACCTCCTTTGCCTTAAACTGATCCACTAGTTCAGTCAAGCTCCCCTATTGCTTGTTCTCCCAATCCTTCCAGAATTCCCTATTCAGCTGGTCTGTCACCTGTGCTGTTTGGTAGGCTGATCAGATTCCTGGCACATGCAAGGAAGGGCTTCCTCTGGGAAGGCCAGCTGGTTCCAGCTAGGTGACTTTGGCCCTCCTCCTACCCAAGCAGCTTTGCAACCAAAAAACCAACCAGAAGTCAATTTATACATTTTAGAAAGCTTCTGTCTGGAGTCAAACAACCTGTGTAGAATATGCATCTTGTGGTTTTGATAGCTCTCTCTTTCAGCATGTGCTGTCACTGCTCCTTTCCTCAGAGATTCTGTGGAACACGGCCTGTTTAGGATGTCCAGCAGGGTAGTTGGATATTCATGCTCATTTAGTTCAGTGCACCCACCTAAAGCAGTCCCTGTGTCCAAACTCACACATGAGTTTGTTTCTCAGGTGCAAATTACTGTACAAGGCAGCATCCTGACCTTTCTGGTGCAAACTCCCCTATCCATCATCTACGGGAATGACGAGTCAGACATCAAATTGCTGTCACTGTGACACTCTCCCTCAGCAGATAGACAAACAGGACAAGCTGGAAGTACTATGAAGGGAAGATTTTTTCCCTCTATATATAGAAAGTAAACCCACGTTAACATTTCATGTTACTGTAAAAGCATCACTTCTTGCAAGGTGCTCCTGTTTCCCTGCCAGCTCCCTTTGTGCTGTTCTGATTCCTGTGCTTTCTCACTTCTCCCAATTCACAGGCGGAATGTGATGCTCATCTTTCACTGTGTAAAATAAAGAACCACTCATAACTCAAGTATATCCAGAGAATTTCTAGAACACTTCCCATCTTTCTACCAAGCTCCAAAATTATGAAAAATAAAATAAATTGCTTTTGCCTGCACTGGCATAAAACTACTTCCAATACTAGGAATAATTACTTGTCTAGACAAGACGTTCCCAGTTTGCATTCCAGGTAAAACATTTTTAAATGTGTAGTAAAGTGTCTTCCCATATCCTGACATTCACTTAAAGTAACCTTTGCAGTTCTCCCTGGAAGGTATGAAAGGGCCCTACACCTCTGAATTTGTCATTAAGAGCACTGTCACAATGTGTGATTCATCTAGGGGTAGTGCACTGTAATACCTTTGTAGGGTGTCTGTCCATCATCTAGTCAATTCACTACAACCTAAAATTAAGACAAGCAATATAATTCACCAGAATTACAGGAAAATGGAAAGCCAAATACCAGTGTCAGGCCATAATCATTAATCTAAAAAAAAAAATTTCACAAAAGTAGTATAAACCCCTTTGAAATAAAGACCAGTGCTAGAATCCTTCAAGGCTTCATGCACCAAGCCATGGCTACACCACATCACTGATTTCAGTGGGATTACTCACACAGAATAAAGTTCATTTGGAATATCAGCCTTTGCAGAGGCAGTACCCAGTCTGAAACTGCAAACTCTGCAAGGACACCAGCTGGGAATAATATTCACCAAAGAAAAAAAATCAGCTGTTGAAAACCTGTATTTTTAGTAAGAATATATTAATTATACAGCAAAAAGCTGCTGCTGCCAAAAAACCCAAGGCAAAGGGAAAGCCACTTGTGTGACAACTCCCAGTGCTACATTTTGGTATATACAGGCAGTGGACCTCTTAGACAAAGTTACCTGTATCCAACTGGAATCACACTTCCCATGACTACACACAGAGACAGTGACTACAAACCCACACTGATGAGGGATAAAAGCATTACCTTGGGCTGGGCAGCGTTTCTGCTCTCCCCTACACACGCCAGAACTAAGATGGGAATGTCTCACAAGCCCAGCAGCTGAATTTTCACAGAACGAGTGGGACTCCTGCAGAAGCAGCAATTCCTCAGTAGTGCTGGTTGCTGTGAAACGCTGCCTCTGACTGTCTGCAGATGACTCCCTCTGCCTCAGCAACCCCTGTGCCTCTGTTGTGTGCAGATTATCCGAGGATTTATTTCCAAGGAATGGCAGCTCTCAGGCGGAACTGGTTATCCGCAGCGCAGCTTGAATGGGTGAGAATAAAAGACACCCATCAGACACACGAGTCTTCCCCTCTCCCTTCCCAGGGTCTAGCCCAGGAGCAAACAGACCAGAACAAGACTGTCCTTGGGAACAACTGAGCTTGATGCAGTAGTTCATTCTCTTTCCCCCCAAATAAGCATCTTTCACTGCAACAAATTGGCAACATTTGCAGAGCTGTTGGAATTTACTCAGGGGCGCAGATGAAGTGGCAAAACTGAAGTACAGGGCAGGTATTTGAGGCATACTCACTAGCATAAAACATTAATTTACTTAAAGGGGGGGAATTACCAAATAATTATATTGTTTTGGTTTCTTTGCATTGATGCCAAACTTTTTTCTTTGATTACTCTCACTGTCTTCAAACTCAAGAGATAAGAACCCTACACTGCATTAACTGATGCACTCAAAAACTAATATATTGCAAATAATAACAGACTAAATTATCTGCCTCAAAAATACCCCCAAACCCAACTAAATGTAAACAGGCTTCTGTGGTTTGGGTTTTTTGTTTTGAGGGAGCTTTTGTTTGTGATTTTAGGGGACTTAAAAACATTAATGTCTTGCAATCTCAAAAAACATCAGCACGTACGATCAGCTGGGAGTAGATGTTTGAACTTTTGTAAGGTCACAGGTATTCACATCACCTCCAGCAATATCAAAGTTTCAGACTTAAGAAGAACTTTAAATCATTCCCATCTTTTCTTTTCAGTTCAGAGGCTTCCTTCTTGAGCTATGATAAGAACTAATCTCAGTGCTGGACAAAAGAATAAAGTCTGCAAGTTCTCATCTATCCCCACTAAGGTCTATTTAAGTGCCTCCTACTTTGGTACAAGCAACAAATGTAATTGCTTCATGGCCTGCGGGTGTTCATTTAACAAAAGAAGCTTTTGTGAATAAACCACAGGTGTTACCTCTCTTGATTAAAGTGAAATATGATGAAAGATTCTACAATATCAAATGACGAATTTACTAAATACTGATTAAATTGCCTTATTTAAGTAAATTGCATCTAGTTAGGATAAAATACACAGCACAGAAATGCAGGAGTTTGTTTTGTCACTCTATACTTAAAGTCTCATAACTAGTCCTTAATCCTTTATTTATTAATTCAGAACCAAGACTGAATAATGCTTAACAAATACTTTTTTTTTTTAATGATTCAGTTGCTCCAGGCACTGTTCCTGTAGGTTTATCATAAATGTTGTTCATATTAAGGCTGCCATCTGTATGAAACCCAGCCACATTAATTAGCTCAGTATTTTCAAAATCAGGGTAAGCATTTATATTTACTTTTTTGTGCTGAAAAAGCTATGAAATGGTAGCAACCACATTGGAACTTAAACAGTATAGCAGATGTTAAATCAACATCTTCTGTGTATGCTTAAAAGGCTGAATTACCTGGAATTTAATACTTCTTAAAAGAATGTAACAATGAATTTACCTTACATTTATAGGTACTTCCAGAGAATTTAGCATTTTCCCTCTACTTCTGAACAGTTTAAGCTGCTTATGAATAAGACACAGTGTACTTGACCCAGTTTTTAAATGCATATATTAAAAAAAAAGACATCATGACGCTGGTCCAAATTGTTATTAGAGAGGATGACAATGAAGCACTAATGTGTTTTTATACAGAAATCACATTCAATGTGATTACATATTTATATTATGAATTCATTCTCTGTAGGAAGACATTTGTAATTTTAACAGAAGATTTATAAAAAGGTAAGATATGAAGACTTGTCTAAGTCTTGAAATTAAATATTAACCAATATTAAAAGCACATAACCTCCAGTGTTAACTCACACACCACAAGGGAACTAAGGAATAATAACTTAGACTTGAATTTCTAAGACATTTTTCTCTACCATGCAAGCACTCCAGTTGGGTGTTGTTCTGTAACAAAAATCTGGGTAAGCTGTTACAGTCACCTGTCAAAGCATTCACTGATTATTTCCATGTCTGGGTTTTAACCATAGCTGCTCCTTCTAAACTTTGGGTCATGTAGGAGTAACTACTGCTGTTCTCAGCTTAACTACTCAGACCATAAAAGGTTTGATCACTACACTCACAGCTTGATAGGAGAGGTTTTCACATCAGAGATGTTTATGCCAGTCAAATGAGAAAAATACCCGATTTCTCTCAGTATCACTTTTTACTTGTTCCAAAAGTTTTCAACTGTGTTAAATTATTCAAACATTTGCATGAGTTGTTTACTGCTATATATATTTAATGCTGAGATCTAGATCATATTGTTAAATACAAAGATCTCAGTTGGCTGGAAAAGCTATATATCTGATTTCAAAAACCTCTAACTGCAAGGCTAAATTTAAATTATTAGTCATCTTTCCTTTTCCGAAGCTATTATCAGTTAAAATTAAAACTAACAGGTTCATGTTCATAGGCCAAAACTTTCAGACCCAAATCTCCTCGCCACATTTAGGAACTCCTGAACAATAGTTCAGAATGTCTGTCATGCATCAGTCCAGACTCTTATTAGCCTAAGATTTAGAGAAGATGAGTGTTTTGGAATAAAATATTGATTACAAATCCATCAAAGATTACTTAACAGCTTGCAGAGACCTTTCTGACAGCAATAATTAAGAAGGATTTGATTTTCTTCTCCAGATAACAGATGATGTAACAGGGTCACCCAAAAGTATAGGTGTGAGAACAAAAAGCCCTGTGGGTGCAAACCCCAACTGGAACTTACTGGTTCTAACACAGAACCCATCACTATCACTTGCAGGCCCTGTACCTCTACTCACTGATCTGCAGTTCAGCCAGGGACAACAATGGCTGAGAAATAATAGCATATGGGTTAAGGAATCTTGTCTGCCAGCTCCAGCAGAAGTGACCTGAATCTCTCCTGCACAGCTGGTACAGTCCGACTGAAGTTCATGCTCAAAAGCTTTAGTTGAGTCCCAAGCTGTTGGTTTCACCATCCTGAGCAGCTTCCTAAAAGTTATTATTAAACTTTGAGCAGAGAAATAACAGAACCATAAAATCTTGAAGCTTCAAACTGGTTTGACCAGCACAGCCAAGGCCATATTGCACGAAGGAAAAGCATCTAGTGCTGTAAGTTCAGAAATGAATGCCTTTCTGACACCTTTCCCCCAAATCCTGGAGGAGGTTTCTTCCTGGTTTCACTCAGGGCTGAAGTGGCTGAGCAGGGGCAGCAGGGCAGCCTGAGCCTGGGCAGTGCTCAGCCCATGCTGTTGCCACCAGCCTGTTCCCAAGGCCAGCTGATGGGGTGCAGCTGCCTCCTCCTGGGCACACAGAGGGAAAGGAAGAGCTCTTCCAGAATGGTGTGGGACACCTCGTGGGGGTTCACTCAGGAGTCCCCGTGCCCGAGCTCTGCTGCAGCCATGCCCGTGCCTGGCCACTCTCCCTGACCCCACAGGGACCTGGATAAGCTCTGGTGAACTCTGATGCTACTTCTATGCTCTTGAAATATCAAAACCAAAACTTCAAAGGTACAAAGACCAAGCCACTTGAGCAGAAGAAACCTTGGAAATATTGGCAATTAGACTCATAAAATCCTTTGTGTTTCTTTTCCCTTGAATAATTTAGTTTTGACAAATCAGAATTTTGATTTGTCAGAAAATTCAAGATAAGCATGAGCCATGAACTCTCTGTACTGGGATACAGAGCCATCTGCAAACCAACAGATATGCCAAATGAGCTCTCCTCTCCCACCAGCCATTTAGCACCACTACTGGTTAGAATTACAGCATGACTTTCTCTTGAGCCTCTAGAACACTTAGAACTAAGGAGGATAAAGAAAATATCTTACTTGTTTTCCATGTCAGCAACTACTGAAACTTACTCAGTGAAGGACTAAACCATGGGTGTAAACATTAAGATACTCAGAACAAAGGGAAAAGAAGTGGTGTTTTAATTAGGTTTATTTTTAATTGCTGCTTAGGATATTTTAAAGAGACTATCCAATGGTACTGAGAGACTAAGTGCTCTGAAATAACAAACCACTTTTCAGTGTCTTGCACAGTGTATCCAAACCCTGTAGAACTGGGCAGTGATTACGATACTGTGGTGTTTGCCTTGACATTGTGTTATTCTTAGTAGCCACATCATATTCTTATTGCATTTGCCAAGAACTGTTTAAGAGTTAATAGCACTGTGCAGGGCCACTTCTGTGATGTGCAAACACAGTGAAATGCATTATCTTGGGAATTCTGTTAGCTCTGGAGCTCCCACAGGATGAAGAGATGCCATCTCCGCAGTGAAGCTCACTTTAGCACAAGGCAAACACACTCCCCCGTCAGCCAGGCTGGCAGCATTAGTGGGAGCTGTGATTGATCACCAGCACGGTGTTGCTGAGATATGGATTTGTATCTCAGCTTTTTATCACTGTGACTTGCAAAAGGCAGTTCCTTATTTACAGACTCGGCCTCTATTAAGTGACATTATTAGGGACTGCTTTTGTTTAAGTGCCCCAAAGGCTCAGCATGTTGGTGCTTTATGACATACAAGCTGTTTGACTCTGATGGTTTACCCCTCACTTTTTCGACTGTAAATAGGAGCTGCAGCACAAGAACATATGGTACGTAAAGAAATTAAAGCTAAAGTAAATGGCATTAAAACAAATTCAAATAGAGCAATAGGATACTCAATCTGAATTATAAGCCTGTATTAAGACTTTTTTAAACAGGAAATAAAAGCCTAAATATGAAAAATAACCTTTCAGCTGGTTTGTTGGTTTTTTTTTTTAAGGAACATTTCAGGGCTTTACGGGGATTAATTTTCTTATTAATCCTCATTATTTACATCCATATAGTTAAATGAATAAGGTATTTTTTAGGAGATGAAAATAGTTCTGAATACAACATTAGTTATTTACCTGTTTAACTTCTGGGTTCACACCACATTGCCTCTGATACAGCAAAAATTCATTATGCATTCTTAAACGTTTATTACAGCAAATACACTTGCTTCTATTTACAAATGCACATTTAGCACAAACCCAAAAAAGAGCCCTGCAAAACTGCCAGCCTAATGCTCATATTCTTTACCAGATATCAACGAAAAGGAAAATTACCTTTTCCAACCCTTGTGATACTACAGCAGCTTATTCAGAAAAGGAGTTTCATTCTACTTCCATGCAGATAAGATTTCCCTCGTTGTTCTACAGATAAACTCCCATCTTTACCATATGAAGCATCATGCACCATAAAAGGTCCAAAGGACGTTTCTTATATACTTTAATTGTAATTTAAGCACATGCTTAGTTTATACCACTCAGTTTTATATGTGGCATTAGTTCCATCAGCCTGTAATCCAACCGCTCCATCAAAGACAGTTTTTTGATACAGCTTTACACTTGGTGCACTCTGACGGAAAAAAAATTCTCATATTCTGTATTCCTACAGTTAAGCAGCAGGAGTATGTTAACTGCCACTGCTATATGGAATTTCTACTCAATTGAAACACCTCTTTTCAGAACAACTTATTCATCTTATGCATGATTTTTTTTGTCTTGTTTCTTTTCATTGTATCTTGGAAGGTTGGTTTGTTGTGTTTGGATTTGTTTTTTTTTTTTTACCTACAGGTATCTCCTTGGTTGTTTGCAGCAATTATGTACCTCATTTGTGTAATTTACAGAGAACAAACTGTAAACAGAGTTTTTCATTCTCCTACCTACACATAAAAGCATATTCATGAATGAACCAGCACTAGAAATAGGATCTGATTTTAGCACTCTCTTAGGCTTCAGGATAAGGATTGTGTGACAGTACTTCAAGGCACAAAAATCCCTAACTTAAAATCTGTAAAATATGCCAATATTAATGATGCAGTCAATACAGACTAAGCACAATTCCTACTAACATGACTCTAAGGATTCTCCTTTTAGGGCAAATCTAAGGCAGCTTCTCACAGGTGATTTCACCCTCAGCCGCATGAAGTCCATTGCATTGCCATTACTCTCCCAACTCCAGGAGCTGGCTAACTCAGACAACCCATCCACTAGTTGGCAACCACCAGCACAGAATGAAGCAGGGGTCTGAGCTGCCTAATTTGGCAATATTACTGGCATCTGATATTCGTATTTACTGTGCTAAGTCTGCAAACATGACAGGAACTCCCCAAAACAGGAGACAAGCCCTCAAGGAAGGCTGAACGGTTCACCAGAATAAAAACAAAGACTGCTCTGACCTTACACACTTTGGAGTCACAGCATTCACCTACCTCTCAGATTTCCCATTTGAAAAAAAGGCAGTTATAAATATATATAAATATAAAATGTATAAGCAGTAGCTAGATATAAAGTGCAAAACTCATGACACTTCCTAGGCTTTGCTCACTTGAGGAGCAGTACCTTCCCCTGGCAGACAGACCCCCCCGGCAGCACTCTTGGCCATTTGCAATCATAGCCCAGGCCTTTCCTCAGTTCGGACAATTTTCTTTACAAAAACCCACTTCATGCAAGTATCAACAACACAAACAGCTAGTTCCCAGTACATCTGCTGCTGTTATTTGCTGTGAAGAATTCTGTGTTTGAGTTAAAAGTGCATAGCACAGTGATTCGTTAAAATAAGGAATCTGATTAGGCAATTGTCTAAACATAAAACACGTATCACGCTTCCCCTCCCCAACAATTTACTCAGTGCATAACCCAGCCTCAGTTATGAACATAAAGGGCAGATATCCATGTTGAGAAAATACTCTTCTGTAAAGGAAGTGTCTCCTGAACAGATGGAAAGAGCTACCTCTTTACCAAGCACTAAAGGTAGAAGGAAAACAGATACCAGACACAATGAGAGCATTTCCATTTAGATAATTTCTCCTCCTAGATACAATTTATGATGTAAGAATTATGAAAGCTTGTCACTTTGCTGTATTTCCACACACTAGCCTTTATGTGAACAGGAAATGGACTCTGCATTCGTCATCTACTCTTTCTCCCCATATTTTGGTTTAAAACTGGAGACAAGAAATCCTGCACTACGGCTGAAACTGTTCTGCTGAATATTCATTTGGTTACTTAAGTGTTTCCAGAAAAGCTGACATACTGATTAGTATAAATCTTTCCTGAACTTCCTTTTCAAGACTAAGTAAAGTGAGGAACAAGATGCTCAGAGAAATTCAGTTTCTGTCTTCTGTCAGTGTACACAGAATTCAGGTTTCCATCTCAGGTTGGTCTCCTCTGGGAAGTTCATATTCCATCACAATTACGAGCTCCACCAGAGCTAGAGGATTTCTTCAGCTTGGTACAAAAGGTGGGTTTGTGTTCTTTGGGGTTTTTTGTAGACTTTTCCTTGGTTAAATGGTTAACACAATTGGATTTGTGGAAAAACTAAATGTTCTGTCCTCCCCTTCAAAATGTAACAGAGAATGAGTTCCTTCTTTGTGCCCACAAATGACCAAAATCTAAGAACAGGACCTCCAGTGGGACTGGCATTACACCAGAAGGACAGCTTAGAGGCAGGTTCCCAAGACGTCTTGCCTTGACACTGGAGTGGAAGAAACAAATTCAAGCCCTCAGGGCAGGGCATGAATCATATTCCTACTTTCTGCTGCTAAACAAAATAGTGACACAAATGTTGCTTTTAGTAAAGACAAACTCCAATTCAACTGCTTAACACAAATGAAGCAGTGGTGCCTGGAGGCTCACTGGTGAAGGTGCTGCCTTTATGGAAGAGAAACTCTTATAGGATTTATGTTGCACAAAATGCAGCTGCCTAGAAGAAGTGTTCCATAAAGTTCCTCACCTTCACAGCACAGGACTTTAGCCAGATGCTCACTCTTCTTATTCTGAGGATGAAATGGATATGAAAGGGCAAAATAACAGCTTCGTCTGAAGATTTAAAACATCTGGGAGCATCTGATGGCTGAATACAGGTAACAGTCAAACATGCCTCTGGGACAAGAAAAACCCTACATTTTTCTGTGATCATGACTCCTGATGATTTTTCTAATGATAGCCTAAAAAGAAGTTGCTAAAAACATTTTGTCACAGATCTTCCCAAACTTCTGTGAAACCTGTCTGCATAACGACAAAGTGAACATTGTTCCCTTTCCATTGCATCACTTGACATTTTGGCCAAGTTAGGAAAATTGCTACTTTTCCAACCATACTCAGGAACATAAAAATATTGCTACACTGAAATACAGAGATACACTAAAGTATAATTTTGAAAGGAAAGTCCACAAAGCTATTGCAGAGTCAAATATTCGCTTGTTAGTGTTTAAAATACAGGAACAGTTTTGCCTGAACGAGCACTTGCATCTGTCATCTGTACTGCACTTTATGCAGAGAATTTCAGAATATTCTTCCAAGGAAGAAGAACTGATCAAAGGACAGAGCAAAAATATTATCTGTCTACAGTTCCTACAGACACAAAAGGCAGAGAAAGACAGCTTGGCACACACCATCTAAAAGTACAACATTTTACTGTACATATACAAGAATAGTAATTTATTAATGTCATCATTTATGATTTCTGATGATCCTCAAATATTGCAAATCCTGTACAGACTACCAGGCCTACTTAAATAATCATGAATTTACATAATAAGAAACTCTAATACTTACATAGCTGTGACTCTTAAGGAAATCTGAAGGGTTGCTTGTGCAGACTTTATCCCCTTCCAAGCCAATTACTCTTTTACAGATATTTGATTTGGGGTCATTTGGGCTTTTCACAATTACAATATCTCCTCTGAGAGGAAAAAACAGAAACAAAAACAAACAGAACTCTAATTACAAACTATTTGGCTGAGTACATGAGCATCCATGTGTCTACTCCAAAAGTATTCACACACATTAAAGACAGTCCCTTGTGCTGAAAATTCTTGTGTACAATTTTGGTTTCTTCTGTTTTACTCAGGTATAATTTCACAGAATTTTAAAAGTGGAGTGAATTTTTGTTATTTAGATTATTTATGAAACATTTAAGACTATAACCTGAGGCCAGAAATACCCATAGTTGGTTTTCAAGACCAAACTGCTTAGAGAAGTTACATTGACTCAATAGAATCATTTATGGAGAGTAAAAAAAAAAAAGACTTTTTCTATTTTTTGGACAAAGCTGTGAAAGTGACAATAGACTAAATCCAAACCGAATTCTGACAAGTTGTTCACTGGGCATATGTGCTGATAACTTTAACTTCCATCAGACACAATGAAAAATTACAACTTAGAAGCAGAAAAATACACAAAAACTAAAGGACAGTATGTGATTATTGACAAGCCCTGGCAAACAGGATGTCAGATCTGGTCTCAGCAGAGGAGCGTACTTTCGAATGCAATAAAAGTGGCGGCTAAGGTTCTCCGAAAAGACAATGTCAGAGTTTTGAATGGTTGGTTCCATTGAAGGTCCAGAACACTGCAAATTAAAAATAAATGAGGAAAAATTACTATTTCAAACTACTTTTATGTAATATAAACTTATATTCAAATGATATGCTGATAAATTAGAAAAGGTGTAACACAGAGAACTAAGAGTGAGCTCCTCCAAGGCAACAAGTGATGCATTTAAAAGCTGAGGAGAGCCTCCAGAGCACCTCTAAATCTGTTACAGCTCCATATTTCCCTGGGATTGGTCCTGAACTGCACTAGGTGCTACGACCCCTTATGGATTGATTTCAGCAAGCCATCTCTAAGAAATGTTTAGGAGCAGTGCTCAAAGCCCTGCCAGCTTACTCCTTTGTCTGTGACACAGAATTGCCACAGAAGCTGCAAGAGCAGCTCACAGCCAAACTCCCCCGTGTCCAGCAGCAGTATCTGCTCGGTAAAGGACCTGGGGAGGAGGAGCAGGGAGCATAAATCACCCCCAAGTCTGAAACAAAAACATTTCATATTGGTGACTCCAGTCTTTCTTAAAGGACAGACTCTCTGCAAAAGGCTCAATCAGAGTTTCCCATTGACTTCAGTAATACCTCAAGCAATAACACATCAGAAAACATGAATGCCTAAAGTACAGATAAAGTTCATAAAGGCTGGACCTGCTTCCCATAAATTGTGTTTAATAAAGAAAATTAAGAAACCCAAAATACTGGCATCATCACAAATTTAGTATCACAGTTTTATCTCCTTTTAAATGTCATGAAAATGAAGAGTTACCACAACAATTCCTCCAAGGTATTCAAAGGCACAGTGTGCTATGCAGCCATATTGCACAGTGTACCCCAGGAATCGGAAGGTTTTTCCTAGGACATTGCGAAGCATCCTACAGTGGTACGTTGTTCAGCTGGTTCTATAGCAAAACAGAAGAGTATCATTCATTTGATAACAAACAATCTAACATCTACAAACCCATCTTTTGTGGATAACAGATGGACAAGATTAAAAAAAAAAACCAACAGTGCAATGAAACCAACAAATAATCAGATATACCTGAAGAGGTAGATACAGAAATAAGGCATCGGGTCTTTTTGTTCTCAGCTGCAGCACATAAGTCTGTTAACATTTTCTGACCCCCTTCCCCAAATATTCAAGTCAACTCTGATTAGGAGATCCAATTCTGGCAATGCTAATCTACATAAAATATTTCCTTACCCCAATTTGATGGTTACATATATTTATCTTAAGGAAGTTGAAAACAGACATACTGAGGTAACTGAAGCAAGTCCTACATTCTGCAGGAAACCTGTTCCCCTTAAACCCAGCACTGCCCTATAATGAACTAAAACCACTGCAAGATTTCCCTCTTCCATTAAGATGGCTCAACATAGTTTGCTAAACAAATACAGTATGATAAAAAGAAAAAAAAGAGAAAAATGCTGTGTAAAATATGCCCACTTCAAAATGAAATAAAGACATCTCCTCCTATTTTTCATGACATTTCAATAAAGACAGGACTTTAAAAGTGCATAGCTTTATTTTCACAACTCTCACTAGAATTTGATGGGAATTTTGCCTGAATACATTCAAAAGACAACCATTCTTGGGAGCAAATATTCTGTACCAAGTTCACTTCCTTGTTCCAAAAAAAGATGTACTTTTTTATTTACATAAACTTCTCTGGACTAGAACAGCTTAAACCAAGCTGTGATTCATCATTCATAAGATTATCTGACCATTTTCACAGTAATGACCTGAAATACAACTAAAACCAGAAAAGTCTTGCATTGTATCCTTAGCAAAAGCAGCACCCAGCCCACTGCAGGAACTGAAAGAGCTCCTCTGGAAGGGGAGTGCACTTTCAGCAGAATTAATTCTCAAGAGGCAGAGAAGTGGCTGGCTCTTCTCAACCTAGTGCACTATGAAAAGCACCAACCAATGTCTTACTCTTATGGCCAGACACACCCAGGAATGTGGTACAGGTGATAAAAGGAAGGTGGAGGGACAGCAGATGAATTTTATTATCACGAGTGTGAATGCATGACCACAACTATGTTTTGAGAGAAGCCCACCATCAATACTTCTTAACAGCACCTGCTAGAAAGGCAGCCTCACACTGCTTCTTGGTTCAGGTAGACAGGAAAATACTGCACAAGCATCCTCTAGTTTTGCTCTATGCTATTCAGAAACCTTATATTAAGACAGTAGAGAACTTAGGCACCTGTGAGTACTGCAGGTAAAAAGGAATTGTATAAACAATGAGTTACAATGCCCAGAGTACACAGACCAAATTGGGACAAATAAACATTAACAACATCAAGAGAAGATGCAAACCTCTCATGCCAACAGCTGTCAAGTTGTAACTACAATATTTTTATTATGAAACTACAAACAACTGCTGTACATGTCAGAAAATAAGTTTCAAAGTGATTGCAAGTTATTTCATGCTGGATTTTGGATGACACAAGCTTAGGGATAGTTACCCTGAAGATGTGTTTCCCTGTGATGTTTGCAAGATCTGTGAGCTATTCAAGGAAACCCACGGCTCAGAGTGAGCTTTGCCTACTGCTAGAGCTGTCATGGTAAAAAATTAACCACAAGGACAGAATATGAGTGAAAAGCTCTCAAATTTCATTCCCAGTTCTCTTAAAATAAATTCTTAACTCCCAAGACATGGATTTCACCAACCCCCATTTATAAATATAGTTCAAAGGACTTTTTTTAGATGGTCAGGCTTATCAGATTTTATGATAACAATGAAAAAATTCTTAGCTTTATATAAAAGCTTTTGACTATTACTCAAGAAAGTTTCAAATGAAGGCACATATATACCTGGATATACAGTCTGACCCTGACAAGGTACCTCCTGGGGATGGGAGGGTGTTTTAAATTTTAAGGTTCATCTTTAGACATCTAATATTCATTCCACAGAATAACTACAATCCTAAAAGTTTCTGTGTAGTTTTAAGTAACAACTTCTAGTTAATAAGTAGTTGCAGCAAGAGCAAGTCCAGTAAAAAAAACCACCAGAATAAACTACTTTATTAAAAAAAAAAAAATAAAAAACACACAGAAATAATTAACTTGAGCTTCATTAAAATATAATTGTTTCCTCTGAGAACTTGCTATCAGTACATTTTTAAAACAAGGTAATTTTGTTGATCACGAGAAAGTAAACAGCTGAACAGTTTTCCACATCACACAATTTTAATACAAAGTACCATCAGCAGGCAACTCCACCAGATTGAACATAAGACCATTAAGCACAACAAAATAAATTATTTAAGTCACAGGTCCCTTGAAAACTTAATGGCTCTGTTGTATAAACATCCTTATTGCAGAACTAATGGCCTAAAACCTATTTTAATTACTTCCAGGTACTCCCTACCATCATATAGCAGGTAGCTGAAAAATTTTTACTGAAATAGACATTGGTTAAAAAAGGTCACACATCCATATTTATCACAGAGAACACAATTTGGTTATTTTACCAGAACTGTATAGTTTATTCCCCACAGCAAAAAAAAAATGCAAAATGTAATTACTATTATCTTCTGTTCCCTTTTTCTTCCATAGCCTATGCTTTCATCACTTGGTTTTTTGTTTGTTTGTTTACAAAATTAATCACAGCTAGCAGGGTAGAAATCACTTTGAGCCTCATGAATGACATCCAAGAGATGGGAAAGGATTAGTTCTCAGTTGCTGCCAGTTATAGCACCAGGTGGCTTTTTCTGCAGTGAAGGTGTTACCGATAATCCCATTACATTGGTACTAAATCTTGCAGACATCAAAATTATCACCAAGGTTCCTTTTCATCCCATCCTTTCCAAATGACTGGAAGTCGCTTCACCTGAAAGAAGTCAAATCCACATGCAGCTGCTGTTTTAGCAGCCAGCGGACTCCCTGAGAATGCCAATCGTGATCCAATTTCGCTGTGCTGGTGGCCCCCTATTCCCTGTCCAATAATACATCTGTTAAAAAATCCTACAGCTACAAATCAAGTTTAATCCTACCAGGGACCTCATGTTGGTCTTGTCTTCCAAAAAGGCAGCAGGTTTTGCTGTCTATCTCTGCTAGTGTCTGGGGAATACTCTTTAAATCCCAGCTCTACTTAGAAGAATAAGCTAAGGATCACAAAACATGACCTCAAAAACCCTGATATGACTATATTCTGACCCAGAGGCATTCATTCTAGGTGAAGATTAGAACTTTGCATAATAAGATTACACAGCAAGTGAATGATATCAAGGGACTATCCATATGCAGCCGCCTGGTTTTCTATAGACAGCCTGTGCTCTGCAATATGCAGTGCAGACGAAACAGAGCTTGGGCTTTCTAGCTGAAATAAAATAGATTCACATAAATTAGTTGGCCATTTCCAGATTCCTAAATCCCCTATTACATCTTTTATTGACAGCTCCTGTGAGGACAGCACAAATGGTATTCTCTTTGTACTCTTTGCTTCTGTAACACTCACACTCTGAGGGAAATGTACATAGGTTGTCTAGAAATTAACATCTTGTTTGCTGTAATCTTGGATTACAATTAACTGTGTACATAATAAAATTAGGAAATCAATGAGCAGATTTATCGTTTCCAGAAAACCAATGGCATTGTGTAAGACAATTTAACATATGGTGCTGAATTTTTAAATAAAGGAAAATTGAAGTTGCAGCCACTGACAGTGTGACTAAACAAATCACTGGATTTGACACTGAATAGATTTTTCACTTGCATAAAAAATGTCCAGTCGTATTTGCTTTATATAATGCTTCCCAATTCTGGAATTTCACTGAATATGTAGTGAGAGATTATCAGTTTTTCCTTCCATAACAGAAGGAAATAACTCTTCTCCATAACTCTTCTCCTAACATTCTCCACTTCTAACCAGACACATATCTCTATACATAACTTGCACCATCTCTTTTCCACAGAGTTACTCTGAGGTTACTTTAAAAAAAACCAAAAACCCAAACCAAATAAAAAACTGCACACTGACTAGGCCATTTAAATATTTATGTTTAAGCTGTTATTTGTATTAAACTATTACTTTAGAACTTCTGCATGAAATTGATGTTACATGTGCTAGAATGAAGTGTGTATATCTTGTTTATTAGGATTCTTCCCATATTAGATACACAATATACAAAATGCTTTAAATATTCTAATTACAATCTGAGGACTCTGAACATCTAAAGCAAAACAAAAAACAATTTTCAACAGTTGTGCTAGGGATCAGACAGAACTTGCTTTTAATTCCCAACTGTTGCTTTACTCTAGAAGAAACACTGGACTTGCAAATCTGAACAAGTTTGGTGATATTCTGGAAGAGATTACTTTTTTTACACATTATCTCTACTAGGCGCTGCCAGTTTGTCTCCAACAAGAGCTCCTTCATCTACTGATCTCAAGCTGACAAGGAGTTTAATCCTGTAAACACAACACACACAACACACTTCGCTGGTGTTAAATAACCAGAGACTACCATCATTTTTCAATACAGATTTCAGGTGTTTCTCACTGGTTCTATTTACCTTTGGGAAGCAGCTCCTAACACTTCCACAACCCTGTATAAAATGCTGTTTTAATGGCCAGATGCATTCCAAAGCTTCTCCTCTGCAGCTTCTCACACTCCTCTTTGCTGAACAGTGAAATCCAGACAGCTGAGGAAAGGCATGATCATACATGGCAAGCCTGAGCCTCTGAAGGATGCCAAAATATTCACTTTAAAGTCTTCTGCAACAAGGTCAAAGTCAGGACAAACACCAAAGTTTTGGCAGACACCACAGTCACCTTCCTGGTAACTGAGAAAAATGTACTGTCTGTGTCCCAAAGGTAAAATAACTGAATGTGTTGATCTTAAATGTCAATATATTATTCACTTTCTTGAGACACAGACATATTAACATTGAAAATTCATTTTATTTTAGTAAGACAAAGAGTTACAAGCCAATTTTCACAACAGGCATTAAAAATCTACAGCCCTACAGAACCTGAAGTTGGCCATGGCTCATGTGTCCCCTGCACTTCCCAGCTGAGACATCTTGTAGAAACATGATTTTGGAAATACTATTCAAAGCAGTGCATAGAAGAGGGGTAAATAACTCCCCTATGCACTGAGAACTAAAAAGGCTGTTTACTTAAAATATTTTGTCATTACGAAGAGGATGGTTTGCTGATTAAAAACTAGCAAACCTAACAAAAACACCACAAACAAAAAACCAAGACCCCTCCACATTTCAGTACACCATCAGCAAGACTATTTAGAAAAAACACAATTGTCACCATCTTATTGCCAATGTCGGTCTCAGAGAGAACGCCATTATTGAAGAGTAGTCCACTGTGGTTTAGGAACATACAAGTCACACAGTCTGAGATTTTTAAATAAGTAAATCAAACCTGACAGACAATTAAACCATAAACAAACCACTAAATGTCTGAAAAATTCAAAAGCAAAAAACAAGCCCAGTTTTAGCACTGTCAGAAAGTAGCAATGAAGAATCCTTCTGTATGTTCATCAATACTCCCCAGTTATGAGCATCACCTTCTAATGAAATAGCTTATGCATACTCTGCATTAAAAAATGTGTTAAAAAACAGGACAAAGGCAATAGTCAGCCAACAGAGTGCTCATTATTTACATTTTCAGGTTAGAACAGAAGAAAAATGCAAAGCAAGTGCTTATCACTGTTACTATTCTGCAAAAATGTTGACCACTTTCCCAAACAGCTTTTTAGTTACAAAGTTCTAAATCCACACATGTACATGGATTCAAGGACTTTTTTCAGAGTAAAATGGTACTTCATGAGAGTTTATGCAGTAAAAATAAGCTGTAATCAGTATTTTTTCTCATTGCTCAAATTTTCTTAGTTATTTCTGAGCTGTTTTATGTGTAAAACATAAGTTCTGTAAGGTCTTCTCTACTTAGACATACAAGTATAAAAAAGTTCCAAACATCAATAGATGAGTGCAATGATATTCAGTCTAAGTTAATCCCCAGACATCCAAATCCATGAATAAAAATTCATCAGTTTTAAATACACTGAGCCTATTAAGCAAGAACAAAAGCATATGCACAAAAGAGCTTTTAATATATTTCAAAGCCCACAAGAGCCATGGTCTCATTAAAATTATAAATTACACAAACATGGAATAAAGATTCAAACTGCAGTGCAGCTAAGCAGATTACAGCAAACCCCGCGTTCCATATGATAACACACCATGGCCCTCCCAGATGGGGGCTTGGAACAAAAAGGCCATCACTGCAGCTAGGGAAAACCTCCTTGTGATCTCTGGTTTCTGTTCAGCAGATGACAGCCAAATAATATGTTGATTATTCTGTTTGTGCTGCTAAGCTTGTAAGATGGAATAAAAGCGATATGATCTATTGTGAACTCCATGCTAATGTGTTGCTCCACTCATAAATAATATACTGAATTTATCGTGAAGCTATCTTTTTATCTGAGTTCCAGGTTTTAAATGCGTGAACTGAAATAGAAAGCCAGCATCAGCTATTATTTAATTTGATGGTTTAAAGTAAAAGATACAGCTGACACAATAACAAATGTGAAAACTGACTACTTAGTCAGTCAAGTAAGTAGAGGTGCCTTTCTCCAGTTTAGCAAATGATTCTATGCTGAGATGCAGAGCACCTGCCAGTCATGAGCACACTCCAGCCCCGCAACCTGCACTCTCACTGATACCAAACACATCTCCAAGAAGGGCCTGTGTGGATTATTTTACCACAGACATCCACCCCAAACATGAATTTCACATGAAGACACAAGTACTTGTAAAATAGAAAAACAGTACAGAGACAATCACTGCATAACTCCACTAATGTTATGTCTCCCTGAATTGCATTCTTAAAAACTGTTTAGGTTTTTAATAAGTGATCAGATTTTATTTCATCTAAATTTGCTCATTTAGTTTGTTCCAAAAGTACAGAATATGGCTTGCCCTTTCTTCCATATTACATTGCTTTTCTAAAAGGAAAATCAGGAACTGGTCATACAGCTCCTTTCACAGATATTTTGTGCGTGCCAAGAAGATTGATGATACTCCTACAATTTAATGTTTGTGAATTTCAGCTCTTTTGTGCCAGAAATGTTAAAAATTCTATTAGAAAAAACACTGGTTTTTTCACAACAAGATCAACACCAAGAACACCAAGATCAAACACTGCTTCACACTTCTTGGACCAATGGAAGCGCAATTGAGAAGAGGTGGAAGCATGAAGCGCCAAGAATGTGCAACAGTTTTCTCAGAAATATGAAAGATTGGTGTAAAAAAACCAAGCTCCATTACCTTTACTCCTTTGCCAGGGACACAGTCACAGCTTTAAATCAGAGAAATATTGAAAACATGGCTACTGAAGAGATACGTGTGTTCTAATAAGCCTTAGGGATAAAACTTCAGATTAATTGTTCCCTCATTGCAATGAAATAACACACATTTATTCTTTTCATACAAAACCAAGACAGGACTTTGAAACAATCGGTGAAGCTCACATTTCCAGCAGCAACCACAACCTCAGGTGTGTCCCATTTCCAATAAACCAAGTTATTCTGCAGTCACCAGACATGGGATTGTTATTTCTAGGATCTTGATAACAGTTTGGTTTCCCTCAATCTGTTTCTGTTTCTGCAGTTTTAAATGTTAATCTATTTTTATTCCTCTTACATACATTATCTCACACAAAATGCTACAGAGCACCTGGGGGGAAAAAATGGCAGCCCTACTCCCAGATACACGCTCCTGAAATGGGATTCCCACAAATACAGCACTTCTAGCATGGAATTGGCAGGCTCAGTGTAGGAGATGGAAGCTGAATCCACTGAGATAAAGAATAATGATAGTTTGATAAAATAGAGCCTGGATAAAAAAAAAAAAATTAAAAAATAAATAAATTAAAAAAGCGCCAGATATTCAGTGCTTTCTGTTAGTTTTTTCACCAAAACATTATTCCAAATCTGAAACAATTGAAGCTTCCCTAAATAGCCAGTAGTGAATCTGGCTTTACAATGAGTTTTATTAGGTTCCTTGCTTGTCTTTTATCCAACTTTGTGACGCACCTGAAAAATCTAAATTTTAATTCCTGACTACTTAAAGGCCAAAATGACTATTTTCTTCATCTGCCTCTCAGTGACCTAATTAGTTTGCTGTTCTGGTGATATTATTTGAAGAGCAAGCAAGGCATCCCTCTCTGTGCTCAGCCCAGGTAGAGTTACACATCTCTATGGCATTATTTACTGCAGCACACCCTGGTTCATGGCCCACCCTGTGGATAGCCAGAGTGCTGTGAAAGCAGAGGAAAGTCCACTAAATCCATGTCAATGTACGGATGGCTCTGCAGGATCTTGTCCTCATCGAAACCTGAGGGTTGTGCTCTTTTGTGAAGCCTCTGACCAAGATCACTACTTGGGAAAGACAGAAGCAGCATCGTCCTGACTTGGGTCAGGAACTGCATCCCTACTCCTAGTGCTACCCAGCTCCTTCTAACACACCCACATCAGTCCAGCTCAACCACTGCTCCCCTGTCCCTGTCAGACTAAAGAGTGAGTGCTTCATAAATCCAAGATGGGCAATGAAAGGTGAAAAACTGCTTGTTAGAGGATATGCTGCTATCTGAAGTTACTTCCACATTGGTGGTAGCTGAAAAATCAAGCTAGCATTCCTGTCTGGAATATCAATGGAAGACAACAACCAGTAAACATTATTGGCCAGTACACTGGAAACCTGAGGTTCCAAGTTCATGGCTCTCACCAGGAAGAATGATAAATACAAGGAAAATAATCTCTATTAAATACAGCACTAATCTGTATGATGCTTATTAAAACACTAAATTAAACTCACAATTCATTTTCAAGATTATTGTTCTGCAGGTTTCAGTAAAATTATACTGCACAAATCTGAAATTACTGAAACATTAAATAACTCTTAAAATACTTTCTTGTCTTCAGCACATACTACTTTAACTCATGTATCCTAATTTACTTCTATTTTAAAACAGCTGTTCAAATCTGACCAAGGTTTAAATTTTTTTCCCGTTGCTCAGGATACCCACAAGGATGCATTTAGGTAATATCCAGAGGCTTTCTGAATATGATCATATCATATTTTATATAACATCATACAACTGGCAAGCTCTGAACACTCCAACTAATTCCTTCGTTTGCCACAGACTGACTGGATAAATAGCCTTTGAGATTTTTCACACTGAAAAAACCAGGTCTTTTGGTGTCAGAGCTGCCAGGATTAAACATTCTTTCCAGTTGTTGGCTCATGGCCTGAAGATCCTGCACTTTCAAACTTATCCCATTCTAGCCAGTTCAAAGATCAGGAAAATGAAGCCATCTTCTTCGCAGCCATAATCCACGACCCATGCTGTTAGATACTTAAGAACATCTCAAAAGCAAACTACCTTGTTTCAGCTCGCAGCAGGAGCCCAGCAGGGCCCTGGGTCACATGACTGCAAACCCAGCCCAGTCAGGTGACTCAGTAGCTAATCTGATTTGGTGACTATAAAACTTTAATCAGTACAGTCTAATACCAGCACATTCCACAACCGATGAGCGAAGCAGCCTGGCGATGTAACAGCAAACACTAATAAGATTATGAATTAAAACTGCCACTAGGATGTGGTTTTGTAGTTCTCTATCCCACACATAAATCCAACAGAAAAATATCACTGAAAATTGGTCGGGCAGACATGTGGGTTTGAAATAAAATGGTGTTCTATTCCAAAACAAACAGCATTTTGTTCATTGTCACAGAAGGACAAGAGCATACATGAACCTTATAAGGCACAATTAAAACCTAGCAAAACCATTAATTTGAAACCAAAGGCAACACCTTTGGGAACACATACACCAATAACACCGTGTTGTTGAGAAACGCTGCTCACACAATGCTGCTGGCAGACTGGAGGTCCTACGAGCCTACCCAGGTAACCCATGTGGTAAAGAGAGGTCATGACACCTGTGCTCCTCTTATCAACCACAAATATCCAGAGCACACTTCAAGGGCTGCTATTTGGGGGACACCAGGATTTTTCCCAAATCTGTAGGCTACAGCTTTTGAAGAGAAATGCCAAATATACTTGCAGAACAAATTCCAAGCATAACCTTTTGCCAGATGTTCTGATTGTTCTCTCACTCACCACTGTATTCCCTCCATCTCTTTTTCCTTAGGGAATTTCCACCCAAAATCCTCTTAATCCATCTTAGAATCTTCATTTTGCATAGACAAGTAGCTGAATTGGACCAGCAAGTTTACAAGAAGAGGAGAACAGAGAGCTTGATTTCTCCATAGCACAGTTAGGATTTGCAGTTAAAATGACATCACCATTTGACCAGGTCTACATGACAATATGTGAGCTGCGAGGAAGGAGAGTTGATTATTCTGCAGTTTAAGATATCCCCATATACGCACAAATGTTTAAATCTCTCCATTCTCCAATGAGCTGAGTATGAACTGAGACACCTGTCCATTGCCACAGCCCAGCTGACAAGAAATACCTTCCTAAGGCACTTCTTGATCACTTGGAATCATTTCCACGTTCCTTAGTTTCTCTGCATTTCCACTCCACCCCCTAGAGCAGGAATAGTAGGACTAATCTACCTCATAATGTGCATTTGAGGATGAAGGTTTTTTTAGGGTAATGTCCAGAATTACAATTCCTGTGGTCTTGCTTCCGGCCAGACAGCAGATCCTAGTGGGATCTTCTACAATGACTGAAAATTGACCTTTTCAAAACTGGACATGTGAATATAAGCAAACCTTCAGTATCCTTCAAAAAGAGTGAAAAAGCTATTATTATTCCTAAAAATGAAGCATCATTGATTTAAAAAAATTTAACTAAAAATAAGTATTAAATTAAACTTCCATTAAATTAGGTCCTTCTCTATTTGTCTGAAACACAGGTAAAGTCAGATGTTATAAGCAGTATTTTCATAAGCATTTATTGACTTGGAAAGCTTTATTGTATTAATATGTTAAAATTTGAAAAAAAAAAAAAAAAAACACAACTATTGAAAAATAGATTATTTCCACTCGCTTTCTATATCAGTAGGGCTTTAACTGCACCCATCATGTTGAAATGTGACAGAGGAAAAACGAACATCATAAACAGAACTACTGTCATATTTTAAAAGTTCAATTCTCGTACTGAAAAAACTGTATCTACTTCTCCATTATTTTTGTTATATATGAAACAGTCTGTCTCGTTGTAAGTTACAATGTAAGACACAGTTTCTCTATATTTGGAAGGATGCCTACAAAAGAAATTGTAACAAAAATATCACTTTATTTAAAAACACATGAAATTCTGAAATAGCTACAAGGTTCACAGCTAGCAAGAGCTGGAAGGTTTGGCTGCCCCTCCCCACTGTGCGTATCTGCCCTTTTTCACACAGAACCAGCTCGGCAGGATGACACAAAATAAAGCTGTTAAGAAAGTCTTTGGACAGTTCCAAGTCAGGTTAGTGAGCTCAGTCAGCTCACCTGAGCTCAATCAGCTCAAGCAGGGAACTGATAAGCACCAGGGTTTGCTGGACTGGCAACAGAGGAGGAGGAGGAAGTGAGCCTTCCTTCCTCTTCTGCAACCCTGACCCACTGTGTCTGTTCCTGAGCCACCGAGATTTCCAGCAAACGTGTGCTTTATGCAAGAAATACTAAAACTGGTGGGGGCATGGCACAAACATTCCCATTTGCAAAATACTTTCATTACGTGGGCTCCAGTAGAAAAGAAGGGGGGGAAAAAAGGAAAGAATTATTTAGCCTTCAATGTTAACCACCCTGTAGGAAAAATGAGGTAAAAGAAGTATTAAAAACCTTACATGTCACGCAAGTTGCAACGAGAAGTAAAAGAACAAAAGAGAGAGCTCAGCCCTGGATATATGTTTACACCTATCCTGTGAAGTTAAGACAACCTATAATGGTGTAATTAATTTTTTTTTTTTTTTTAAATACAACAAATAAGGAAATACTTTGTGTTAATGAAGAAAACGTACTGCTTGGAATGGGAAAAAAACCATCACAGAGATTGAGTACATGGAGTTTATCACTTGATTCTCTTTGTGACAGGTAAGTAGTGACTTGCCAAAGATAACCTCATTGGGTTATGAGCTTCTACAACGAAGGTCTCCAACAGACATCCTGCAATTGTTATGTGTTGCACACACCTGCAAGCACTCACACCTTAAATATTTAGCTTTTTGGGCTCCAGGATGACAGAAAGAAACAAATGGCAGAGTTACTGTGATATTCTAAAAGCGGAGACCTCTCTCCATGTTTCAACCTCCTCACTCTCAGTTATACAGAATTTATACCACAGGATCCCACTGACAGAAACAGATGCCCAAATTCTTTTAAAACAATTGTGAATTATGCTCTGGGTCTTTATTTTGTTAGCCTTTCCTATTCCAGATATTCACAACTCATTGGTCACATATTACAGAAGTGAAATTAAACAGCTTTATTTCTTGCCATGTTTTCAAATGTCCTTTGATTTTCTCCTCTACAGACAGATACTTCTAACTTTCACTAAACAATAAGCTATATTTAAAATTAAACATTATTCAGTACGTCACAGTTTAGCAGCAAATACAGGACATTACGACAGCCTCTTGCTATTCCTTATAGAAGATCTAAAACTGTCCTCTGCTTAACATGTAAAGAAGGTTCGCTAGCAGCAAAGAAAACAGCCATTTCCTCAACTAAGGAAACATAATACTGAAGTTTCATGCTTGAACTGGACACGAAGGAGAAACTCTGAGGTTCAGGACTGCCCACATATTGTTGCTCTTCCATGCTGCTCATATTTAACGTGAGGGTTTTGTTTTCCCTCAATTAAAAAGAGACTCAACAACCACGGGTGTTCAAAATTTTGGCTTACAACGACAGTAAACGTTATTCATTGAAATTAAAGTGAAGAGTAAGGGATACAGTGGCTAAAGCTTCGTTTGTATATTCTGCTGTGAAACGTCTTCAAGTAGCTTGGGATGCATCTGAATCACCAACAGATGAAAAACAATTATAAAAATACTTGTGATAGCGTCTGTTCTATACTGAGAGGGGCTTCCTTTGCATTCAGAGTACCAGAAAATAAAGCGTTGAACGACAAAGCAAGCAGACTAGAATTTGTCAAAGCATTTTAATGTCCAACTTTTTCTGCCACACTCCTTGGTCCAGGGCCATCACACTGATGCAAGATCTTGCTCCCAAGTTAAGGCATTAAAACACACTCTTACTACAGGTCCGCGGCTGTGTACGAACAAGACAGGGACCCCAAGCATACTCACATATTATGTTACACACAGTTACGCAAATACGTTTTAAAAGTACTTTTCCCTTCCAGGGGTCTGATGCCGCCAGTGCGGCGCCAGGCGAGCCTGTCCGCTCACGGCCCGCTGCTCTCCCGGCCCTACGGACACCTCGGGCATTCCCGGGACAAGGGGTGCGTCCCCTCCGCAGCCCCCGCGCCACAGTCCCCGCGCCTCCCCGTGCCGGTCCGTGCCCGCTGCCGACCCCCTCAGCCCCAGACAGGGCTCCAGTGCCCCCACAACCACCCCGGCCCATCCCGCGGCCCCGGCCCCGCTCTCACCTCCCCACTCGCTGCCGGGCGCCTCAGCCCTTCCCCGCCCACCGGCCCGGCGCGTGCCAACAACGCGGGCTCCCATTGGGCGGGGGTTCCCCATGCCGCTCTCCCATTGGTGGAGCGCGGGCCGGACCCTCCCGGCTGCCCGGCCCCGACATGGCGGCGGCCGGCGGGGAGCGGGGCTGCACCAGCTTCCAGCGCAGGCCCGGGGCCGGTCCCCGCCCGCCCGCCGTCCCGGGCACTCGGCCCTCCGTGCGCCACGGGCAGCTGCTGCTCTCCAGCGGGCTGCCCTCCCTGGACTGTGTGCTAGGTTGGTGGGAGCGGGACTGAGACCCGATGCTGCCCCCCCTCCGCCCCGTTGCCCTCCCCTCTGCCAGGCCCTGCCTGCCCTTCGCCTCCTGTAACCCCGCGGCTGCTCCCGCAGGCTTTTCCTTCCTCCCCGCAGTCCCTGGGATTGGGGGGAGGGCGGGAGCGGGAGGGAGGACGGGGCAGGCAGGATGTGTTTCCCGCCTTGGGCTTGCGGAGAGGAGCGCATCGCCCTGTGCCGGGCACTGACATCGCTCCGAGCAGCCTTGCTGGGGTGCAGAGCTGCTCCCCATTGAATTGCCTTAGCAGCACACTGCTGGTGCCTTTCACACTGTCACAGGGAGGGCTCTCAGGGTTTCGGCTTGGAAAACCGCGTGTGCTGGATTAACGCGGGGCTGAACGCCGGGTAGCCCTGGGTCTCCGGTGGGGCAGTTGTTGGAATGCGTCGGGATTCTCAGTGTGTCCTTTCTGACTTGCTTGCCCCAGCTGCATCATTAAAGTGCCCCACTTAGATAAGTTGCACTGCTGTGACGCTGTTTTTACTGTCTGTGGATCTGTCTTTGCCTGCTGTCAGTGTCAGGGTGTGAGGTGGTCCCGTGGACTCATCTGTTGTGACTATTTCTGTGTTATCCATGGCATGAACCGGCACTTCCACGTGGATTGGGATCTAATTCATTTTGCTGGTATAACTAGCGTGGTTTATCTGTATTCACTAGGGCTGTGTGATCCTTTAACTCTTCACGCTGTTGCAGTGCATCTTTTATGTACATACCTGTGACTTTTAGGTGAGAATGGCCTGATTTTAACTTTGTTCATTCATCCTTGGAGTACACAGAATATACCACTTTTCTCTCTAAGGATATTCCATATGAGTAATGATAATATAGAAGTTGTATCCATCGTATAAAGAACATTTTGCTGCCTGTGTATCATTTGTTTGTGTGTATCTGCACTTTCATTAGGGATTATAATCATTGTGGAGGAAGCTCTTCCTGCTTGAGAGGGAAATGTTTCATTAAGTGACCATAATTTGTGAAGCCTTTTAATTGCATGAAAAGAAGATTTGCGTTGAATATTCCAGTTCATATTTCCTTTTAGAATCAGTGGATTTTGCACAGCATGGCTCAGAGGATATAGACAGCTCCCGTGGTGGCAGTCTCCTAAAATACTAGGCACCTGCTGAAACAATTAGTGGTTTGTTAAGGAAACTGAGGACACTTCCAATAAACCCAGGATCCCTTCTACATTTTCCTTGTCTTTTAAATATTCAATAATTTCCTGAGCTTAGTAATATTTATACTTGAATATCAAGGAAATTCCTTGCCCCTGAGAACAGCAACTTTTGAAAATACTTTTAGATTTTTTTGGGGAGTTGTGGCATCTCTGAAAACCTGGATTCTGTGTTAAACCTTGGGTAACCTCCTAGCCCTTAAATTACTGATTTTTGGAGGCTGAGTGGGTATGCTAGGAAAGACTCCTGCTAAGCATGCTGACTATAAGAAAGTTTCCAGTGCTGTCAGGTATTAGGCATTGTTGGAATAGACCTCCAGCTAGGTGAACCTGTACAGAATCACTGATTCTGAAGACTTGAGGAGGGACCTCAAGAATTCATCCTCTGCAGCCTTAAAGCAGCTCAGCACTGAATTCAGAGTTGGTTGCTCAGGGGTTTGACCAGTGGAGTCTTGAAAATCTGCAATGACAGAGATTTTGCAGCATCTCAGGATAACCCAGTCCAATGCTTAATTATTTTTGTAGGGAATTTTCTTTTTCCATATACCCACTGGGAACCTCTCCTGTTTCAGCTTCCATTTGTTTGTTGCCCTCCCACTGCACCTCGGTAAAGACCTCAGCTGTCTGTCAGTAGCTTCTCTTGGGTACCAGCCTCTGGGTTTTCCTCTTTTCTCCAGGCTGAACAAGCCCACTTACTTCAGCCACTTCTCTTGAATAATTTCCCCCATTTTCATTCCCCTCTGTAGACTCACTTCAGTTTATCTTTTTTCTTTCTTGAACTGAGGGGCTCAAACTGAGGGGCATCTGGACCTCATGTTCCAGATGTGATTTAGTGAGTGCTGAGTAAAGGGGAGCATCCTTTGAGCATCTGACAGAGCCTCTGACGATGCAGCCCACTATGTAGGGACAAGTGCTGACTTGGTCTGCTCTGTGTCCTTTTTTGTGTGTGGAAATGCTTCAGAACTGAGTTGCAGAATGCTTTTTATGTGTTTCTTAAAGAATGCTGTTACTTTTCTTCTTCAGTCTTGTTCACCAACAGTTAAATAATTGACTAAAAATATTTAATTTTGATTGTCCAGTAACTGAGGACAATCCTTTTTTTGTATGTGTGTGTAAATTCCCAATGGAAGTTACTAGGAACTCATTTAGTCTGGTATTTTCATAGACATATTTTGTAACAGTCACCAGGCAGTCTTCTAGATCTCTTGCTTGGGCTTGAATTTAAGTTTGCTTTGTTCAGAATCTGTAGCCCAGATACAGAATTATTTGCCAGACATGAAGGTACTGCTTATGAGTAAGGGAAAGCATGGTGCTATCACACACAGGTCTAATGAGGGGCTTCTGAAGAGAGGAAAAGGCAGGGAACACAAGGAGTTTCTTTCACCCTACAGCTGCTGGCTGATGGTTTCATTGTAGTTGGTTGCTCTAAAGAAGTGCATTTCCTTTGGAAGAGAAGTGGTAGGTGAGTGCTGCATTTCAAATGCTGTGTTATCATTACAGCATTCTGCACTTCCAGACTTCAAGTTTACTTTCAGGGTTTATGGACCATACATGCCTGATTTGTGCCAGAGCAGTTCTCTGTAATGAGCTGCAACTATTGTGTAATACAACCATCACATGCCTGGTATTGAGTGTTTTGTTTCAGGCTGCTTGAAAAAAAGGTCAGGGATATGCTTTGAAAACAATCTGGACACTTCTCAGCTTGCAAAGTTTGTTGTGCTTCTGTCCATAGGATCTTAAATCTCTTTGCTGTAAGTAGCAATGTGGAAAGTTACAAGTCTTGCTTAGATGTTTATATATGTTACTCCCTTAGATACTGACAAAAAAAAATCAAATTATGAAATTAGGAAGAATAACAAGTTCACAGCAGCTTTCTTGGGAAATGTAAAGATTTTGCCTCTTCCTTTTGATTCCATCAGCATTCCTGCTATTTTTTCCTGTTGTCTGTCTTTTGTTTAATTTACTAGTATTGTTGCCCATTGTAATATGAATATGTAACCATGGTAACTGCAATAGTTTTGCATTCCCTCTAATAGAAGACACTTGTTCAAACGACTCACTTCATCTGATAATGTAAAGACAATGCTCTGACCTGAGTTTGCCTTTAGCAACCAGGGTATGTGCACATATGTTACAGCTCTGGCTTGTAGAAACGGTACCATTGATCATGTAAAAATACAGCTTGAGAGAATTTTGGCTGCTCTGTTTGGCAAACAAATTCTCTCTTGTGCAAGCACGGTAAAAGCAGAAGAGACACTTATACTGTTGTGGCTACAAGTGAACTTTTTTATAACCAAGGGTTTTAAGTCCTTTTTGCCATGAGCTAATATATTACTTATGGCTGCTTTAATCATATTTTCTGTGTCAACCTATGATTTAGTAAAATTTCAAAATTTGGAGCTTTACTTTGGGCTGTATAGAGCGTGTGCTAATTTTAAACAGCTGTTGTTAGGAACCCGTGTGTTCTGTCTCCCTGAACAATTAAATGCAGCGAATATTGGAAGCACACTTTGTATCAAACATCAGTATGATGTCAGATTTTTGTCTTTTTTTTTTTCCCCCCCTGTAGTACTTCTTTTGGGAAGTACTTTTGACATTTTCATTTGTCTTCTGAACAAATAAGTGGAACAAAAATCATTGGCTTAGAACATGGGGATTCCATGAGTGATTCTAACTTTCTGATAAACAGCAGTTAAAATTGGTTGGGTTTTTTTGAATACCTAGGAAATGCTTGATTACCTGATAAGTTTGCTGTAGATATTGAGGCATTTGTACATCTTGGCTCAGGAGATCAACTTGAAGCATCTGCTTCTCTATAACTATTAAATTAGTAGCTGACACATTTTCGCTGCTGTGTACTGCTCAAGTTGTGGTGCATCATGGCAAAGTGCTCCTGTTCTGGTTTTAATTCAGGTGCTATTATGCAGCAATATCAGCTCTTTTTGGCCTATGGGAGAGCAGTGTGGTTTTTCTCTTCCTTCTGGGTATATGTCAATATTACAGGTGCTGCAGATGTTTTTGTAGTCCCATTAGTAGAGCTAAAGATTAAGAAGTTGATCCAACTCATACTGGAACCAGTTTCTAATGAAGTTTAATGAGCTCTTAGAAATGTATAAAATAAAAGATCCTGTTTACTGGAGTCCATCTGTGCAGTCCAGAGCTTTGGATACTGTGCTGATGGGATTCAGTTTGCTCCTAACTTGCTTTTAAATCAGTACAAAATTGCAGATGACATCCTGCAGTTTCCATGCAAAACACTTCAGTAGGCTACTTACATATGGCCATGTGAACACTTCCAGGGAGTTTTGGCTTTCCTGTCACAGTCTTACGTAATTGTCAAACAGAACAGTCTGATTTCAGGTTATTCCACTATTGTAACTCTTGGAATTCAGATTATAAACCAGCATACTCTTTCTCTAAAATGAAATACAAGTTCTTCTTTCACTGTCTTTGTAAAGGAATTCATGGGAGTTGTTATTATGTCCAAGACCTACTATAGAAGACACTAGTATTTTCAACAGTGTGTGTTTTCTCATAGTGTGTGTTGTGACATTTATGATATGTCAGTCAGGTTTCACAGGGTGAAATCCTACCTGTCTTGCTGCCGTGTCAGTTTTCAGCAGTAAGATAGAAAGCAGTGGAGCCAGGATTTTGCCTCAAAGACTTGGGTGGGAATTTGCTAAAATCTACTAAATTCTTAGTGGGTGACTTCGTTTACATCCTTCTTGATAGAAAGGAATATCACTTGATAGCAATTAATATTAATTTAATTTGGAGAATGTTTACTCGCTTGAGTCATCCCAGTAAAAATCTGCTGGCTCAGACCATACATCACCACTGTAGTACTTGAGTGTGGTTGCGTAGAGCTCTGCAGGATCTTTTTACCACAAGGATGATAGTACAGTATATTGTGAAAGTAATTGTAATGTGCAGTATATAATTACATGCAATGTATAATTATTTCATAATAGAGAATTGTAGTAAGTATTGCAAAGGTAATTAAAATGTTGTTCACTTTTATATTTTTAAATTCCCCGTTATCACTTTTCTTTGACTTATAGACTAAGAAAAGTTAATTGTTCTCTAACATAGTATTAAAATGTAGTCTTACTTTGTTCTTCATTTTGTTTTGTTTCCAGGTGGAGGCGTAGCTGTTGGAACCCTTCTTCTTATTGGTTAGTATAGAATATATAGATATTTAAAGCCATATTCTGAAGTGTTTCACTCTTTAATGTATTCATTAAACAACCTCTCTTTTCACTGTTTTTTGAAGTCAGACTTTAAGAAAGTATTATTCTCAGGTTCCTTCCTGTCTAGCCTACAGAATGGACTGTTGTCTATCTCAAGAAATACTGGAGGTGAATCAAAACCTTAATTTTAGACAGGCTTGAATGCCCACAAAGAATACCCCAGAATTCCGTTTGAAAGCAAGGCATTTAGCACATTTCAGGACTTATTAGCAAAATACACAAATTTGTTAAGGTTTTGTAAGCTGCTGTTAGATTCTGTCTGTTTATCATCACAAGTTTGGTTATCTGAGGAAGATGTGCAGTGCAGAATCTTTAAGTCTCTTGGTTGCTAGAATCAGCTGAGAGAAAGGTGATGGAAGCCTGCTTTCTGTCAGGGTGTGGGTGAGGCACACTGAGATGATGAAATGGCTTACACCAGAATTCCCCTTACAGACCATGTTGCAACTCTCTGGGACCATGTCTCCATTGCAGCTGAGGTACCCAGTTTTCCTCTCTGTTTGATTGAGTTGACAGAAAACCAGCAGGAAAATGAAGAATTCTTGTATTGGTCTTCACCCAGAAGGAGCACTGGAATCTCATGACTCTCATAATTGAGAACAGTGACTAGGTTTCAGCCTTGCCTGGGGACAAAGCAGACTGGCACATGCCTGGGTGTTTTAGGTGGTTTCAAGATTACGCCTGTAGAGTGTTTTAAGAGCTTGCTGGTGAAGTGTTGGGACCATGAGTGTTTGTGAGGACTGGTAGGGGACACTGAAGGAGAGAAAGAACTTGGAAGATTGTAAAATACAGCTTCTGGCTTTGGGTGCTGTTGTAGCAGGCACTGGATGGCAGGCCTTGAGCTGTGCCTCAAAAGAAAAAAAAGATTGTGATGGATTGACCTTGAGTAGACACCAGGTGCCTATCAAGCTGCTCTATCACTCAGCTGGACAAAGGAGAGGAAAATCTTTCCCGTTGTACCCCTCCTGATGTTCTGAAGTAGGCTCTTCACTTCCAAGAAGTTGAGTCTCCTGGAAGTATTTCTAACAATACTGTTTAGAATTCCTTGGTATGAAATTTATACAAAAGCAAAAAGGTCACATCTCTAGTGATAGGCACCAACAGCAGCCCTTCAGTGTGGGGGAATCTGCCTTTCAGCCTTGAGGCAGATTTAATCAGTAATTCTCATTCATTTTCTAAAAGGGATGAAAAGGTTGTGGTCCTAGTATTTTGTCTGTCTTTACTTTCCCTGTGGAAAGACAACCATGGCTTGGGAGACTGAATTTGTATCTAGAATTTTGGTTACATATTTTGAATTGTTACAATTCAAAAATTGGTCTTAACACTGAAGAACAGAACAGTGAGATTTGGGGAAAACTTCTTTGAAATCTTTCTTAGTCACTATTGGAATTGTGCCAGTTGTTTCTCTCTGTTGGTATCGGGCTCATGTAACCTGCACTAGAGCCAAACAGCATTTTCTGTTTGCCACTGAGCAAGAGAATTGCTCTCACTATGGCTTGTTGTTATTTCAAGGCTAGTTTTTATTTCTGCATTTTATCCACTGGAGACAGTTATTGGTGTGTCAAGAAAATGCTGATTTTTACATCAAGTATATAAATTTGTGTATGGTGCGGTGCGGATTAAGTAATTTGAATAGTTGCTTGCCAGAAAAAAATAACTGACATTACCTAATTCCAACCACTTCCAGTTTGAAAAGAGCTGCAAGCTGTGGTAAAGGAAGAAGGTGAAAAAAAATAGAACCTATTCTATTTTTCATAAATCAGAGATTGTGAGACCAGATTAATTTTGTCTCCCTATTACAATTACATATTCACTGCCCCTTCCAGTAGACAGACTGGGTGGCATCCAATGAACCTACTAGCAGGAAAATTGTCTTTAAATGAAAGAAGTGGTGGAATATTTCACCATAGGGTGTTGTGGATATGAAAAATAGTCCTGTGGATCCTGATGGCTTCATGGAAGGGTTTTTCTGGCAGGATTTTTACCTGAACTTTGTTTCCTGTGAGTGCATATCTGGCCATATTCAGTGGTAGGTTTTAATTTGCTTATCTCCTATGCTGGTTGTGTATTTATGATCTGATAGGAAACTTAGCTTGACAGAAAGCCAAATGAGAATGTCTCTCTTAGATCTGAAAACTATTTTTTTTTTCCCAAATGAGACTTACCATGTTATTTTGAAACGTATAATTATACACAAAAAGTCTTAAAGCAGGAACTGTATTTATTCATGACTCATTAGTCTAAAAATTTTGAGACTAATTTTTAAAGTTGGTGCAGTTAGCATTGTTAGAATATCCTGTCAGCATACCAAGAAATTCTGTCATGAGATTAGTCTAGGCAAGCTTAATATTATCAGGATTGAAGCTGTCAGTGATAAACCTCCTAGGAAGATCTTTCTGTGTTGTACTCCTAGTGTTATAAAAAGGTTAAATTCTTCCCCCTTCCTTCAACATTCTCTAAGGCAAGAATAAATTGCATTACTTTTAGCTTAGCTCCCTTTGCAAATTAAATGCTCGTCTTCATTATTTGACACATTATCTTGGTTAATTTAACCAAATAATAGTAGATTCAGGGTATTAAAATATTTATTTTAATTGTTGTGTTCTGAAGATGTGGTAATGGCACTGGTTACTTGATAAGACTGTAAAATATTGTTTGAAATATAAGTGTACAAGTTTTTGAAACTCAATTAATAATAAAGAGCGCTGTGGTTTTCAGTTGAACTTAATTCTATAGTATATCCCTGTGACAGTGTTTTAATTACATGAAAATTAGAGAGTTGAAGCACATGGTATTCTCATGCAGGATCCTACCTACCAGAGCAGCTTGAAACTTCCTGGGGTTTGTTCATCTAGCAAGAATTAGGATTTTAACTAGTACTTCAGTTTAAAGAAAGACTCCCAGTAGTGGGTTTATAAGCAGCATTCTGCTGAGGAACACCGTCAGAGCAGCTTGTGCAGTAGGAATGTGAGACCACATGTTGGGGCTTTCATCTGAACCTCCTGCAGAAGAGCCGCTTTCCAGAAGAGTCTCCCTTTCCAAAACAAACAAGGAGAATAAGCACACTCCTCCCCTCCTCCTCTCCAGTGTAGTTCAAGCTGTTGTATGTGTGTTTTGCCAGCCCAGGAAGAGTTTCCAGGAGCCTGTTATTTTGGTTTTAAATGTAATGTTTATATAACACATCCTGCATGGTGAGCTACAGCACCCTCAGTAGATGTGTCCTGGACACCCTGTACGAACCTATTCCTGCTTACCTTTAAAAGCCCCAGTTTTGACCAGGTCACTGACAGCTAAATGTTTTAAAGATTATCAGTAGGAGGGGTTTGGTTGGTAGCTGAGGTCACTTATTAAACGTTGAAGTTGTCTGGTGAAAAACAGGTCCATACTTGCACATACTAAGCCTTAAAGCAGTTTCAGCTACTTTAATTAGCTATTATTTTTGTTAGACATGCAATTTAACCTGACTGGTAAGAGCTCTCTTCACTTGTCAATATAACTGAATTTATCATCTTTTTAAAGCTGAAAAAGATAATCTCAAGAGAGGTACAAAAAAGTGATTTGCTAAATATAATTCTACAAAATACCAGTTAGCAGAATTCACCTTCTTGAAGTATGGCCAAATGCCAAATATTGTAACTTATATGTTTGACAACTCTGGTTTGGCATGTGCTAATTAAATGCAAGTGACACAAAGTATATCCCCTCAAGCTTAGTAAATGTGGACATTAGAAAAGTATCTTTTAATGGAATTTCAGATTATTAAAATAATCTCATTTTATAACCTGCAGCAATTTAGGGAGATGCTTCATAGCTAGAGAAAGACACACCTTAGGTCACAGGACGACAATGTAGAATTATCTATCTGGGAAAAAAAATTATCAATACTGATAGGCCATGACAGGCTTTTGGCAGCTTTAGGGCAACCTGTCTAGACTTTGTACAGAGACAAAATAAAAAAAGTCATCTGTACATTACATTTTTGCAGGCTTATTCTTTCCTCTTACAGCTCTTATAATTTTAAGCAATTATACTACAAATGACCACTGGAGTTTTTCAAAGACCTTCATGCTGTTTAATATACTGATGTTTGAAAGTCAGGTATTGTAAATACAGTTTTTATAGATACGATATTTGTTACCTTCAGGCAGATTGTGTTCCTGACTTTTTATTCCTCTTTCAGTTCCTGTGCTTATTCTGCATCCCTCTCTTGAAAGATGAATGCCTCTGTGCAGAGGGAGTTTTTTCCTAAGGTCACATGGTTACATATCAATTTCTATGATTAGATTTGTGTCCTTAATTTTTAAATAAATTATATTTTTATCGTGCCTCACACATATCTGCTCTCTTTTGTTTTCTGTGCCCTAGATAAAAGCCTTCAGATTTTGTACCTAATTTTGTGACCCATGAATTTCTTTGAGTGGTAACTACAGACAGTCTGTGCACAAAGGTGTCCAGAATGTCCCTTATGTATTTGGTAGCCTATACAGTGCAGTGGTGAAAAGACCCATAAATAGGAATTGGTCTTTATCCTTAGTATTCAGCAAGGTTATATGTTGGAATTCATTGCCCTCCTGCTGACAATACTGCTCTTTCTCCATGACTGTTTCAGCCATGAAAGCATGCTCTTGTGGAGAGAGACCAATGGAGAGCCATCACAATAGACTATTTTATTTATGTCCTTATCTGTAGGATCAGAAGAGGTTTTGTCCTGGAGACAATATGCATAACTTCTAGGTAAATAATCTCTTTTCCTTGTATAGTTTCACGCTTCACTAGTTGCTCACCTGCTACTTAGCTGTAGAACACTCTTTGTTCCAGAAGAATTGGAGAAAGCTGTGCTGTGCCGTGTGACTTGCGGTGACTGGACCCAGAAAAGAGGCTGCAGCTGCAAGAGTCTTATTTGTTTATGTGCCTTAGTAGCTGGAAGTGAAGTTCACAATGAGGGCTGCTGACGGGGCACCTCTTTAGTGTGGAGGCTGAGACTAAAGATTTGGGCCAGGCTTGTCTTAAGTATTGGGCTGACTAAAATGATCTGAAGTGTTAGCTCCTACATGTGCTGAGTGAAGGTAGTTCTTTGGGATGTGATGGAGTTTGGAAAGTTAACAGTTGAAAATTTATCCCAGCCATTCAAATGCTAAGTCCAAGCATTATTAGAAAAGTATTTCATTGTAGGATTCTATGAAAGTAATCAGTGAGCTACTGAAGTACCTGTGCTAAATTATTTGTTTGTTTATTTACAAGAAGAAAGCTGCAATCCTTTGATTTTGAATAGTAGTGTTACTATTGAAGCCAGGGTACAATGGATGCTATCAGAAAAGCCCCATATGGATGCACTTTAGATCTTTTGAATACCACAAAAGTTTAGTGACCTAGAAATGAATCAATAAAAAGCATCCTCTATCTGACAAATTGAAGAACTGAGGGATTCTTACAGATGCCTTGACTTTAACAATTCCAGATACGCTGTTTGTAAAGGCTTTCTGAGACACATTTAGTCCTTAGACTACTGTAGGAGACTATGAGGTGATTTATATTTAGATCACTCTCCAATACTTAATTTGCTTTTTTTACTGTAAGTTTACTCTTAGGAAAATCAATGTAAGAAGAAAGGAAAGGCTAATGCTGAAATGATGTGTCCTTACACTGAATGTGTTTTTAATTTGCTAACTTGAACATTCTGTGTTGTGGAATGGCAGTGTAAGAACTTCTCTAGCCCTGTTATATTGCAAATAAATTAATGAGTCAACAAAATTAATTATAATATTTGATAAGTCAGTTACGAGATTTATATCCCTGTTCTTCATTGCTTTATTTCTACAGTATGTTTTAACATTTCAGTAAAATTTGAGAAAAATTCTTCTTAACTATCACAGCCGTTTTTCTTCTTAGCTTAGTTAAACAACCACCAACACACAGTATGATTTCTTGTATTTATCCATGGTTTATGGAATTTCCACGTTATGTTTGGCACAAAAAATTGAGTATGTTCTTTACTTTCTAAGGAATGATTAGTATCAACAATGGTGATCCAGAAAGACTGTCTGTATAGTTGTACACACAGACACAAGTCATGAAACACTTGGACTAAATGAGATATTTTCTTATATTCCATTAAATGCCAGTTAAGTACATATCAGTTCAGTGTTTCTGTGCCTCAGATGGTGAAGAGGGTGAACTTTAACCTGTAGATAAAAATTAAGATACCAAGATTTTTCATTCACCAAGGCTGATGTAAATGTTACAGCTGAGGATCCTTCCAGAGCTCCTGATGAGTGTTCCTTTTCCTCTTTTGTTCAAAGGGAGGGAGATCTAACAAAATTGTCTCCCTCCAGTGTCATCTGCTGCAGTGATGTGATTACAGGGGAGCCTTGGTGGCTTCTTTCAGGTAGCTCAGACAATTTAAAAAAAATAAAGTAGATCTTATGCTGTCACTTTGATTGCTAGAGGTCTTTGGTTCCTAAAATGAGAGCTTCATAGATGGAGATTAGCACATGGAAATCAATATATTGTGAGTAATATATTACTGATGACAATGTAGTAAGCAACCAAAGCATGAATAACTAGAGAGAGACAATGTTTGAGGGGGCAGGAGCTGTTGGTGTTCTGGACTCCTGTTATAAGGGAGACTTACTCTGCGCAGGGGTTTTATTTTCCTCTTGTTGAAACAGTTTAAGATCTAAGCAGGCTCCAAAGACTATATTTACAAAATATGACTGTAATACTTCTTCAAAACTTTAGACAGTGTCAGTTCTGCCTTTGGTTTCTGCAGCTGTTTCAGTTTTATATAGTTGAGTCTTGTCTCCACCCTAGTCACACACGTGGAACTACATCCTCAGTCTCAACACAATATTGGAGCTGAGTTAGTAGGAAGGCAGTTCTTCAGTAACACTATTACTGGCTTAATAAGGGTGCAAGAGTAAACTGTATCTAAGATTAATTAAAAGCTCTTAACTTTCAAGTAAATTGCAGGTTGTAATTCTTTTGGAAATCTGTCTTGATGAAATTTGGGTAAGGAACCCAGTGCTGCCACCAGTAAGCTTTTGTCAGTCCTGTGTTTTTATGATTCAGAGCTGTCCATATTTTTCACTAGACTGTTATTAAAAAAAAAATTCAGTGTGTTATTGCAAGTCCATTGAAGGCTAATATGGCCTTCTAAGCAGGTCAGCAGTATCACAGGTAAGTTCTGTTAATACAATATAAGGTCTTCAAACCCTAGGACTCTACAACAAAACTAGAGAGAGAGTGGCTAGTTCTAGCAGTCATAGTGTTGTGATTATTATATTCCTTTTGGTTTATTTGGATATCCAGTTTTATGTCATTTCTTGCCTTAGTGATTGGGTTATGAAACATTTTTTTCTATTTTGAATTACTGCTTTAGAGTAACTTCTAGTGACTCTAGTATCCCCAATACTGGATTTAAAAGTGAAATTTAAAAAAGCAGGAAATAAATTCTGTTTTGCCTAATATCCCAACAGAGGTCAGGGAATGTCTCTTGGAGAACTGTTTTTTCTCCAGTGGTTTGAATACTTGTGGTTTGAATTTGTTGTTAATCTAAGCACTGTGTCAGTACATGTGTGAGATATTAAGAGTGTGGCAGTGCAACAATACTTTTTCTCTGATTTGTTTCGTAAGTTTCTCCATTGCTATTAATTTTCTTCTTCCTTTATGGATATACACTTCCTTTCCTTCTTTCCTTTTCTCCTTCACTCCACTTCATTGATTCATTTTGATTCTGGTACATGTCAAAGTTATAGTATTTTTATTTTCCTCTTTACTGCTTTTGCAAGTTGGATATGAATGACAAATTTTTTATTATTTTCTCTCTTTGTTACTCTTTTTTTATTTTTAATTTTCCTATTTCATATGTGTAGGAAGGAAATATTTTCCAAGTCACACAAGGAATGGGTTGAGACTTGTTAGTTCTGTGTAAAGAAATCTCTCTGTGTGTTTTTCTGCCTCACCATCCCTGTGTGTTGTCTTCCAGCAGACACATTAAGAGATGAAAAAGTGAAACCTTACTTAGCACATTTGCTTTTCTCCCAAAAAAATATAAGAAGTTTGAACACTGCTATTGTTGGTATTTCCTACAAGCAAAGAACATCAGAGATGGTTCAGATTTCAGTTGTTATGCACACATCCACTTCCCACAGTTTGAGGTTATGCTAAGTTTTAATTGCATGAGTTCATTAAGACTTTGTAATTTTGGTAATTTCTGGCACTTAACTTGCATCGAGAAAGCTGAAGGTCCTGGTCTTTCTGAAGTTGCCAGGAGTTTGTATTTTCATTGCAGCAGGCCAGTGTTCACAATGTCTGCTAACAAGTATTGTCTCACTTCTTAAGCTGTAAATTTATGAGTCTTTTGAACTTGCTCTGATTTTGTTCTGGTTGGGTTTCAAAAACAGCATTGCTAATTATTTGGTTTTTTTGATGTATCTATTTGGTTTGCCTGTTTTTGTAGTTTCCACAACTTTGGAAGAAGTGCAGGCTTAAGAATGTCTCTATACTGGATGATATCTCTGTATAGGTTTAGCATGCCAAATATGGCTGAATTTTGAAAAGCATCAGGTAACAAACATTTTAAGTAAGTTTTAAGTACTAAGAATATAAGTAGTAACATAGTTCTCCTAAATTAATGAACCCCTTTCCCTTAATCCATAATTCAGTCACCTTAGCTGATACTTAGGGGAAGCCTTGTAAGGAATATAACATTCTTGCTGTATCCCATCCATATCTTAGAATCAAATGCATGATTGAGAATTATTCCTCTGGCCTGAAAAATGAGAAATACAGTACCATCAAGCATTATTTTTAAAGTTTTGGAATCCTGTTTTACCTGTGTTCTCTGTTGTACATTATATACTCCAGGAGATAGACCCAAAGAGGCCTTTTATAGTGTTGTGACTATACAGATAGGCAGTTTATCTAACAAAAATAAATGCAACCATTCTTGTTTTTACAGAGGAGGATAAGTATGACCTTTACTCCAATTTGTTGTTCAAGTATTTTCTCGCAGAGGGAGTTGTCTGTGGACATGACCTCTTTGTTGCTTCTGCCAAAGAGCATCCTGACAACATTTTGAAGGTAAGTAAGACCCATTTACTTGGAGAAGTAAAGCTGTAATCTCTTGATGAATTTACATGCATTTAAAAGTGTATATCTTGTGTACTAACAAGTGAATTCATCTTGGTGATTCATAAGAATGTGTTGGGAAGTACAGGAATATTTACTCTAGCCAGATTTGGGAATTAAATTCAGGTCCTTACCTCCCACCTACGGACAATGGAGTAAGATCCTCTCAATGCCAAATCGGGCCAGGAGGCTGTTTATTGGTTTTTTTTGTTATGGATGAAAAGCAGACAGCCTGGCTGGCTTAGTGGAATGGCTGCAGTAAACCCAACTGCTTACAGATTCCTCCTGCTAGGAGGAAGAGTAGTTATAGTTAAGCTGCTTCAAGTATGTTGTGGTAGAGACAGTGTACAATTTGTGCAGATAGTTACTGTAGTTTCCTGTAGAAAATAAAAACATCTTTTAACATCTTCCTTTACACTCACATTTCATTCTGACTCTTTTTGTGCTAGGAACGTGGTCAGCTTTGGATCAGGTCATACATAAAGGATCCCTTGAGACTTCAGTGGACTCCCAATCAAACACTGATGGTTTCTGTTATGAGAAAATTATATAAGGGAAAAAGCCTGATCAACAGCTCAAAAAATGCTGAAGTGTGAGGATAATCTTAGAAAATTTCATTAAATATTTTATGTCTTTCTAAGTCTGCGTTTTCCTGATATCAGAAGTAACATGTAATCTACTGATTACTTCTGCATCAAGTGAAGTCTGCCTATTTCCTTAAGTGTCTTCAGAGACTATTTGTGGACAAAATGATTACTCTTCTGTTTTCCTGCCTAGGGATGGTAAATTCCATGCCTTACCTATTAAATATTACCTTCAATATTCAGGAAAAAGTGTATTCTTAATGAAATTAAATTGTTGTGATTGCGAAAAATTAATTTTTTAATGATCTTGAACCTAAAGAAGGTTCATTTAAGGGCAAATTTGTTTATTACTTGTGGTTTAGAATAAAGGCTAAACAAATAGGTTCAAATTTGATTTTCAGGTATGAATGTGCTATATTTTTAAATTAATTAGTTTTAAATAACTGATAATCAAGTATTTACTCCCTGACAATACAACACGATTGTTGCAGTTTTTCTCACTGAGACTCAATTATCCTAATTAGTATTTTTATTGCATTGCATTAAATTTTCTTAGAATGGAGTAGCTAATGTATATTTATTTTTCTTTCATTCACCTTTGTTCATATCCTGTCATATTTTTCCTGTCTCCTTTATGCCTTCATGTGATGATCAACAGATATTGTTACCTCTGCCATACATCTTGCACCACTTTGAGTTTGGGGTCAGTTAGTTTGATGTGCCCTATCCAGCTCTGTTGTCTGATGGGAAATAACTTTTCCTTCTTCATTTTCAGGGTTAGACACTAGGCAGGAATACTGCATTCCTCTGCTGTAACTCCATAGTGGTGTTACTGTAAGACGCCATAAATGGAGGGACAATATTGCTGCAGGAAGGGCAAGGAAAACATCATCCTGTTTTGATTTCTTCCTCCCTTTGTGTATCCAACAATATTCTTGTCTGTTGATAAAAATCTTTCTTTTTTGTTTTTTCTCTTCCTTTGGTGCATGAGTTCTTTTTTCAGAGTTTGGAGTAAAAGGCAAGAGACATGGAGTTTTTTCTTCTAATTAGTTTGTTATATTCTTATCTATGGCATTCCTGCATGGGATGTGCCTCTGATTTAACAAGGTGGACCAATGGCCCCTGAGTTCTCACTTCCAAGGCCATTTAAAGCCTAATTTATCCAATTAAAAATTGCCAAGTAATATGTTTTTACTTATAAACTAGTGGCTATTAATTTCTGACCCGCATTGCAGGATGTTTGACCCAATGACAAAGCACTCAGATTTGTGAAGAAGAAAGAAGAAGAGCAAACCCACACCCAAAGTCCTCCATCTTGTTACCTATGTATTACTAATATCCCATAAACCTAAAAGCCAAGATTCCAGCAGTCTGTGCTATTTATGCTAACCTTGACTGTTCAACACTTCCTTTGTTCAGCAGACAAGGCGCAGCAGAGTTAATTTCTCTGATTTGTAGTGTGTCAGTGAGGTAACCCTCACCTTCAGGCACTTCAAGAAGACCTCTCCTGTCATAAAAATGAGCTGCTTGGGATTTAGATGACTCCACCGAGTTGGGATTTTAATATACCATATCTAACCATTGAATGACATGGCATTTTATTTCATGAGATCAGTAATTAATTGATCTTCAGTGTCTGATTAGACTGTATTCTTTAGTGGAAAGGTAACATGGACATGGTATATATCAACCTGAATTACATGTTATGCTAGGGGTTTATTTTGTAAAATTTAAGTATGGATTCAGTATATTCCATAGCTAGTATCCAATTAGCTGGTGTATTTCATGAAGGCAGTTCATTAACTGTCCCTGTTGTGTCCATATTAAATGTCCATATTATGTGGTCAGTCTATTTACATGTTCAGTTCTCTGCCAGGATGCCATAATTGCCCTATTCCAATTGTGTGATGTGATTGGAAGTTTCTTGAACCTATAACCAAGACAAATGTTGCTGGTAGTAGGACGGGGAAAAGACATTCTTATAGACCATAATTATCTTGAAATTGTGTATAACTAAAAGAGAGGCAGAGGATAAAAAGCCCTGATCAGCTGCCTAAGATATATTATATTACCACCCACCAATTTATCCATCATCCTCTGAAAATATATTCATGCCTTTTGTAGTCAAAGCTCCTTCAGGAAACTGGCATTAGGACATAATGCTGAAAAATTATACACCTCTGGTAAAACCTACAGAACTGTATACATGCTGGTTTTTAGAAAGTATTTTAAACATTTGAGAGCATTTCTGTTCACTCTGTAGTCTTCAAAAAAAAAAAAGGCAACTTTTTACTCTAAGGGCATAAATACTAGGAATACTATATAATATAAGAAATTATATGGTAACTTCTGTGACTGATCATAAAATAAAACTGCTTGCATTGGTAAATGGAAAATTTATTCAATAGTAAAATTACTTCAGATTTGGCATTAAAATTTTGCAACTCCTAAACTGCCTATAAAATAATTTCTTTACCTTTATTCCTGATTATTTCATTTAGGTTGGGGGAAGGAAGGGGGAACTGATTCTCCCAAGTTTTAATGAGAAAAATTGGATTATTTATAGTTTACCTTGACAATAAAGATTGCTCTGTGAAGTTGCTTTTCCTGTGGAGCCTGTGCAAAGTGGGATGGAGGGCACCCTCAGCAGGTTTACTGACAACACTGAGCTGTGTGCTGCAGCTGGCACACAGCTGCAGGGAAGGGATGCCATCCAGAGGGACACTGACAGGCTGGAGAGGCTCAGGAGAACCTCGTGGAGTTCAGCAGGGCCAAGAGCAAGGTCCTGCACATGGGCTGGGGCAATCCCCAGCACAAACACAGGCCGGGCAGAGAATGGGTTGAGAAGAGCCCTGAGGAGAAGGACTTGGGGGTGGGGGTTGACCAGAAGCTCAGCAGGACCTGGAACAGGCACTCACAGCCCAGAAAGCCAGATGTGCCCTGGGCTGCATCCAGAGCACCGTGGGCAGCAGGTCAAGGGAGGGGATCCTGCCCCTCTGCCCTAATCCCACCTGGAGCACTGCATCCAGCTCTGGGGCACCCAACAGATAAAGGGCACAGCCCTGCTGGATTGGGTCCAGAGGAGGCCACGAAGATGCTCAGAGGGCTGGAGCACCTCTCCTGTGAAGACAGGCTGAGAATTGGGGTTGTTCAGCCTGGAGAAGAGAAGGCTCTGGGGGGACCTTCCAGCAGCTTTCCAGTGCCTGAAGGGGCTACAAGAGAGCTGGAGAGGGGCTTTTCCCAAGGGCATGGAGTGATAGGGCAAAGGGAAGTAGCTTTAAATTGACAGGGGGCAGGTTTAAAATAGATACTGGGAACAAATTCTTCCCTGTGAGGGTGGTGAGGCCCTAGCACAGGCTACCCAGAGAAGCTGTGGCTGCCCCATCCCTGGAAGTGTCCAAGGCCAGGTTGGATGAGACTCTGAGCAACCTGGTACTGTGGAAGGTGTCCTGGTTGGGATGGAAGGAGTTGATCTTTAAGGTCCCTTCCAACACAAAACATTTTATGATTCTATGATTTGTCTTGCAGGGAAGGCTTAAAGGTCATTGTATGTGCTGGGAAACAGAAACCAGCATCCCCTGTAGCACTAGGTTAAACCTGTGGGCCCCTGGCCAGTGCTGTATCAGTATATTCCATTTGGTACCTGGAAGCCTGAGGTAGAAGTGTGGGAGGTCCAGAACTGCTTTCTAGAACTGTCTTTGCATCTCCTGTGGAAAAGTTGAATTCCTTGTTTGATGATTGCCTTTCAATGGAATTTCTGTTTTCAAGTGGGAATTTTATTACAGGATACTTCTGCACTCAGCTGGGATTGCCTTTTGGAGGTTCTCTCACAAGAAGAGAGGATAAAGGGTATCACAGTGAAAGGGGAAGATGCTGCTTCCTATGGTGATGAAGATGGGAGGGACATGTGGGCAAGTGTAATGGCTTATTAAGGAAAAAAAAATCATTAAAAAAAAAACCTCTAGGGACAAGTTTTTTAGAAGTTCCTACTAAGCTGAAAAGATCTCTAAAGCAAAAGGTAAAATGTATTTTAAAAAGCATTTTAGTTAGGTATGTAATTTGGAAAAGACTAAAAGAATTCTGCCTTCAACAAACTGGGCAGACCTGAAAAACAGAAAGTGTACATTTACTTTTTCCTGCTGAAAAGGTGACTGCAGGAAGAATCTAGGAAAATGTACTTCTGTTATTTCCATTTTATTTTATTATTTCCAATTTTTGTTTTTATTTGTTTAAAAAGAACAATAACAATAAAAAACACTGAGCTGCTGTATTATTTTGTGTGCAAACAATGCCTTGAAAGAAAACAGCTGTCTACATGGACTTATTTTATTTCAGCAAAGTACATTCAGCTGTGATGCTTATATTTTTCCCTCATAGATGCGATTCTAAACTGTTGTTTAGTGAAAGGAAAAATGCAAACCTGAAAGAAATGATCGGGCTGGTGGCCAGGGCTATCTATTTTCAGAGTGCTGTTTTAATTATCTGCTGTTTCTTTGCTAACTGGTACTGGGAAAGAAGCTATGGATCAATGCTAGAGGTGTTTTTCAGTCATCTGACAGTTTTAGATGCTCATAAATTGAAAGCGTATTACCTCGAAAGGTAAAAATATATGTGCAAATAGGGCTACATTCCTATTCTTTTTTTCTAATGATATTTTCAAAATGCATGAACTTGCTGCAGTGATTCAGCTGCTGCATGCTGTTAAATGGTATCACTTAATACACGGAAACTCAATTACAGTTAGAGCAGAAGGGAACTTTCCTACCACCTACCTCTCTTTCTGAAGTCTTGGGGTAGCACAAAGACTGGGGTTGAGGCTAAGCCTGGCAGCTGAGTTGAAAAACTTAATTTCCTTATTGTGTAGCTCTTGCTCATCTGTTTACTTTTCTTGTTTGCATGTTTGGTAAATCCGTTTTACATTTTTCATTGTTAAAATGCAAGTGTTTAATTATATTGTAATGTACAATTTTCTGCATTATGAACTGTGTTGTAATCTTGACACAGAAGTTGTAGAGGTGCGAAAGAGACACTCAAAAAAAAATTTCTTCAGTTTAAAAATAATTAAATCTTTTTAAGCAGTACCCTCTCTGGAAACTCTAAAGCGTAAAGCTTCTTCTTTGTCAGAAGTTCAGACCAATCTAACAAAAAGGTTTTCTAGAACCAGAGAAAATAAATGTTTGGCTTAAATTTCTGATTTCTTGTCTGCCAGTCCTTGTCTATTCATTAGGAAATTTTCTTTTATCCTCTTAGATCTGAAATTACAGGTCTTTTAAGCACACACCTTACTTAGCCTGGTAAATGTATCATAAAAGTGATAAAACCTAAATGTTTAGTTTTCGATGTCCACAAATATCTGTTTAACAAGTCAGGCTGGTAACTGTAGAGTTGGTTTGCTCAGTTAGTGAACTGTTGCTTGCAGTGCTCATCTCTGAAGGTTTTCATGAATAATGCTGTTATTATTAACTCTCCTTAGGCTTAGGCTAGTGCATTATACACTGCAGCAGAGTTTACAGAGTTTGGGACAAGGACACTCAGTTTCTTCATGTAATTTTTCTTTCTCATTCTCTGCTGTATTTATCTTTCATGTACTGAAGTATTCGTGAACTGATTCAGAAAAAGGTGAAATTTTAAAAAAATCATCTAATGTCTGGTAGGCATTCCTGGGTTTAAATGTTGTGAAATGCAGCCATAGTGCAAGGGAAATACAGCAAAAGAGTTCTGTGACTTGGCTATAGGATTTACTTCTGTGTATGTAAAGTATAGAATATATTCTCATGGGTGAAAAAAATACCACTTGGACTACTTGAAATTAACTTGTCTTATTTTCTAAAACAGAGGAATATTGCTTTCTGTTTCTCTTCCCACAATTCTCATTTACACTGGGCTGACCTCCATTAGGTCTTTCTGAATGTCAAAGAAAAAATTCTGTAGATCAGCCTTACCTGGAGATGGAAATAGGTTGTTGTATAAGGGCTGCTGAAAGAAGAAAAATTCTGTATCCATTCATTTATGTTCTTTAATACCTTGTATTCACATGTATTTACAATCAAAATAGAATCCTCCCCCCTTTTGGGAGTAGGGCCCTTTAAACTGATTTTTATATAACACATTATTGAAAAGAAAATATTTACCCTTCCTGAATTACCATCTGGTGTCCTTTAAACACTAAAAATTAACATAACGGAAAAAAAGCCTTAAATGTATGTGAATTTAAGCTATTTAAATATTGTTGCAGTTACAAATCAACAGTGAATTGTGTTCCCTTTGGTATTTTTTATTTCATGGTTTTCATCATACTTGTGATGATAACCCCAATTCAAAATAGTTGCATAAGTCCATGTGAACAACATATTTCTTGATACATAAATAGATAATGTTTTAAATTCTTAAGTACTATTAATTATGCAGTTATTGAAACCCGTGAGGATCAAAGGATTTTTTATAAGAGGGATTTCACATACAGCTTGGATTATGTTGCTAAATAATAGCACAGTAGTACTTCTTTAGAATTGTAAAATAGCTTAGAGAGGAGTATGATGCCTATAGTTGGTGTAATGCATTGGTAATTAAGAGGGTGTGAGGTTAAGCTTCATTAACTGCTGTGGGATTGTATCTTGGATTTTATTATCCCCTAGAGAACATAAGAAGTGAGAGAGGTCAAACTGTTAGAATCTGATTTTGCTTCGTGCATCTGCCAAAACAAGGCAGGCAAAGCAATGTGGCAGCAAACACAGAAGGACCTGGATTGCTGGCAGATACAGGTCGTCCACTGGTTTATTGCAAAGATAAAAGGTTTATTACTGAAATAAATTAGTCCATCTTTGCAGTAAAACCTTCATAGCTTGGTTTGCAGGAAACGAAATTATTTTAATTGCATTGTCATTTACTATGACCACTTCAGAAAACCATTTTTTTCTCCCAAACTTTTTTTTAATTTAATTTTAAAACAGCAACAAGCTTCCTTCTCTCCAGCCAAACTGCCCTTAATAACTTTAGCACTTGTCTGCCTTTTCGTGTGTTCGTGCTGCATAGCAAAGACTTGTATTTTAGTTGACCCCGAGAAATGCTCTATGGTTGTTTTTTTTTTATTTATTTTAACTAATGCACTGCTACATGCTTTGTTTTTTTATATACCTTATGAAAGATTTGTCTTTTTTTAGCCTGGGAGAATGTAACAGTTCTCAGAATTTGACACACTGATGCCACAAAATTGTCAGTCCCAAAGCTTTTCAAAGCTGTATGATGTGGGAGCTGAGATATTTTTCAGCAAAATAGATTAAATAGAGATATTATGGGCTGATAACCCAACTCTCCTTTTCTTAGTCCATTGTTTAAATAACACTTTTATTTCCAAATTCTGGTTGAAATTTTGAAAGTAAATTCTACGTATTTTGGTAATACTTTGTTCTTCTCAAATTCTGATTTTGATTCTAAGAACATAAATTTATTGAATCCTAAATTATGGAATTCTTGGGCAGTAACGCAGCTTTTCATGGTGCTGAGGAATTGTGAGGTATAGATCCAACCATACAGACTTTATTTTTGAGAATATACCTGTGTAATGACAGCTGGAGACTTTTCTCTCACTGAGGTGCTTTGTGTCACTTAGGCATGGTCAGGTTTGGAAACAGCTCCTTTCTTGAAACAAAGAATAGCATTTAATTATCAGTGTCAGAAGAGGGGAAAGCCTTTTATTCCAGTTCTAGTTATTGTGAAGAATAAAAGTGGATACGAAGAAACGTGTGGATCATTTCAGTATTTTCAGTTTTGCCCATAAAGCAAGTTTATATGACCTTTCTCTGTCTGTAATTCTCCCCAGTCCCAAGCCTACTATGCAATTTCAAGCTCTCTCCCTTTTCAATTGTGCTTATACACAGTTCTAGTTTAAAAGATTTTTTTAAATTACGAACTGAGATACATGAATCAGTAACTGCTAAGGAAAGCCAGTGCCCATCTAGGTATTCTGTTGAGTCTTCAGGCAGGCTGATGAAGGCATGTTGGCTTCTAGTGAGCACAGACATACCTTCAAACAGCACCTGCACATTCTGCCTCTCTTGTATACAGTTTGGTGTAAATAGAATTGAGGATATCCAAAGCTGGGATAATAGCAATAAAGTTGGGATGCAAATCTGGAGGTAAACAATCTTTATCAGTTCTGTTTATAATTCTTTATACAAAAAATGTTCAAATTACAGATATACTCTGACCTTAAATAGGACTGGAGTTTTCTGTCCTTATTTGTGCTTAAGTACATCGTGGAATGTATTTAATCAAGTTAATAAAATGGGTTGAGCTCAGGCAGTTGGTCTTCCGAATACCAGTTGGCTCCAAAGGCAAAGCACCTTCTCCAGACTGCAGCATATTATGCACAAAGCCTCCTCAGATGCCATGTAGTTCACAATCACCACAAATAAAAGTATGATCCAGGATCTGTTTGCTTTAGAACAGAGTGCTTGTTGGCATAGAGAATTGCATGGCTGTGGGATGTAATAGCCCCAGAAGTGTCTTAAGTCTCAGTGTCCCGTGCTTCTTGCCTAGGGACAAGAAAATGGGACCTCTAAAAAAAACATTCTTCAGCTAAGCATGGTGGTTATTAGGTGAAGGCATTTTGGAAAAGCAGCTTAGGATGTAAGTTGTTACTGGTGTGAGAGAGTTCCTCAAGTGCTCCTGGTCCTTTCTGTGGGGCAGCAAGGGACGAGGCAGCAGAAACCAGGCCTAAGCTGATGCATGTGCTCACTGCTTGGAGTCATGGCCTTCTCGAGGTGCTTTGTGTGAATTGAGTTGTGTTTAAATCATGTCCTAATGTCACAAGTCTTTTATTGTGTCAAAATAAAAACTCCTTATCATGTCAGAAATTAAAAGTAAGCTGTATTGGCAAAAGAAAAAGGCTGTTTCAGATGGATACTTAGATGGATTTTCACCTCCAGCAGCCAAAATCTTTTATCAGCTTCAGGTGAAACCATTTTTCCTTGATCTCTTAATCTGCTTCATGCTTAGCAGCAGTTAAGACACACCACAGTGCCTAATTGTGTTGCACTGATAGTGTGTCTCTCTCTGATTGTTTTGGACTGAGTTTCTTGCGTGTCAACAGCTGGGATTTGCAGTGTCTCCCTGCCACTGAGTGCCATCTAAGAAGGTTTTGTTCTCTGACTGGAAGGCAGGAACTTTTCCTCGGTGTTCCATGAGGTTATTTAAGCAGCTTGTACTTTATCAATAATACTTGGAGAGCCTCTCGCCCTTATTGTCTTGACCTCTGTTCTTTTTTCAGCATAAAATACATTTTATGTGTATTTATGTAGTTAATGTCCCTGTGTCAAATTTGACTTTCCCAATTACTATATAACAACGAGCCAGCAGCACAGATGATAGGCATTTGCAGTGATTCTAGGGGAGAAAAATATTAAATACCTTTAAGAAATATTGCTGCTGTTTTCCTCTTTACCTCCAGGAAGGAGAATTGCACAATATGCCATTTCCTGGATTTTGGCTTTGCAGATGATGTGGTAGCTGCCTAGTGATGTTACCAGTAGGGTGAGGTAAAAAATTCTTGTATCAGTAGTGTCTGAAACAGGGGCAAGCTCAGGGAATTTGATGAAATGTTTAAGCAGGATTTCATGATCTCTGGCAGTCACTTGTTTTCAAAAAACCAGAGATACGCACCACTACAAAAAGTTGCAGTAGTACTTGAGAGCAAGTTGATCTGAAAATGTTGTTTTGGCCTCAAAATTACTTCTTTGCAGGACTCACTTTTTAAAATGAAAGTCGGTTTGGTTTTTTAAAATTGTTATTAATTGAGAAATCATTTGAGATGTTCAAGTATCAGCAGCTCTTCATTGAAATAGAAAGACCTTTTTATGATAGGAAGCTTAAATCTATGAATAACTGTATTAGGGAATTAAATCTGCACAATAATTTGATTGTTCAGTAATGTGTTCTCAAAATAACACCTCAATTGGAAAATAAGATTGATTAACTCTCTATTGTGGATATGTGAGTTATAAAATTAACAATTCAAAATTAACATCGTTTTTTTGTTGTTTTTAAAATACTTTATATAATGCTCTTAGAAGTAAATGTAGCTAATTTATATCTGCATATATGTGAAATGCATTGGGGTGCTTGTCAGCTCTAGTTTGTATTTATTCTTTCTTAGAACCTTTCAGTACAATGTTCTATTTTCATTTTGTCCTATCTGTCAGAAATACTTGATTTGAAAGCTTGCCTGCTTTTTTGCTGGGTAGATGTTATGGAACTCTGACTAAAGTTTTGTTTGTTTTTTTTACTGAAACGGCTCTTAAAAATCTGTGAATTTAATGATAACTGTAAATACTAAATCAAAATTTTCATCTTCATGTAGCCTTACTACCCATAAAGCTTAATTTTTACTACCATAATAATGAGTTAATTGTATGCAAGTGTACTTTTTAAACAAGCTGCAAGAAATCTGAAAATATAACTCTGTACATAATCAAGCTCATGAGTAGCCATTACATTAGTCTTTTGCAGTTCATTTGTAAAAGGAAAAGAAATAAAATAACCTGCTCAAAGGTGTGCTTTGTGTCTTTTGCTCAGCTGCTGAAACAGTTGTTCTATTTCTGCAACTTTATTGAAGTTAGAAATTTTATAAAAGTTCTCATAACTTCTATTGCCTGATACCTCAGAGAATGTCGTGACCATCCCCTGAAAGAAACTGAAACAACTCTCTGAAATCTCTTTGTTTTCCAGTAATTATAAATGCTATGTTAATTTATGTGAAGCAAAGTAGTACATGTTGTTTGTAAGGGGATGTATAGAACTCTATGCAGGTCTTCTCTCCTGTGTTCTTTAAAATTAAAGTGTAATACTAAACCCCAAATGGATGTGTTTAAACTTTCCTTGTCTCCTTCCTGTGTGTGTCTGTACCATGTCTACCTACACAGAGCCATGAATGTTGTGGGTGTTTATGGTCAGCATCAGCTCTGCCTGTGTGCAGTGTTTGATGTGTATCCCATCCTTTCCATCGAGGTTCTCCTAAAATTTTCAAATTTGTTTTTTCTGTGTCTTCACACCCAACACATTGTAACAGAGATGCTGGCTAGCTCTATGTAGGTTTAACCCTTGAGGCATATCACAGTTCTTCCTCAAGAGTCTTTGCTCAATGAAAACATAGTTTTCACCTAAGTCTTGTTCTGTTTTAAGCAGAGGTTCTGTGACCTCCAGTTTACAGGGATGGGTGTGATAAAGTTGGGTCAGAAAACTTCATTGCACTTTATTGCCCTGGTTGGTGTAGAAGCCCAGTGCATAAGTTCTGAATGCATCCCATGCTGTTTGCTTTTTCAGCAGTGCAGCAAAGGTAGAAAACTTATTTTAGAAATATTAAAAAAAATCCAGGATTAGATATTTGCCCCTCCCTTTCCTGTGTTTTATGTTCATTAGATATCCATCATGAGTAGATATGATGCCTAGTGATTAGCAGAAGAGAAAATTCAACCCATCCTGTTGCAGTGCGTTTCAGTTGGTGTCTGTAGGCTGTTGTGGTCTGCTGGATACTTCTGAAAGATTTACAGGAGCTGACAAAGATCTTATGCAAAGATCTTAAAATAGGCTTAGATATTCTATGCAGGGAACTTCCCCACTTTCAGAAATGGAGTCATCTAGGAGATCAACCTCTAAAGAAAGATTTTAAAAAATGGAATATGAGTGCTACTCAAGATGAAGTAGAGTATAAAATGTGGTATTTCCATTCTGCATTCTTTCTTTTACTTCTATAATTCATTTTTCTTATAATAATTACATGGGGTTTTTTTCTTGCTCAGTATTAGTAGGAGCCAGTCTTTCAGAAGGGTTCTTTTAATCAGGCTTTGTTACAGATTTTATAACTGCCCATTTTACTCAGATAACTGTATTATCTCGCTGGAGGGGGGTGTGGATAAAAATCGACACTGCCATTTCTACTGTAGATAGCTGACATTGTTTTGCTCTCTACCTGTAGGAACTTCCAGCCCCTTTGCTTGATGATACCTGTGGGAAGGAATTGGGAGATGAAGCTGCAGCTGTTAAGTCTGAGGATTTTCAGGATTCTATGAAAATAGCCTGGCGCTACCAAAATTTACCAAAAATGGAGGTAACAGCTATTTCCTACGTCTTTCCTCTTGCCCTCAAAATGAATTTGAAAAGCAAATGCTTTTTAGTAGAACCTAGGCAACATAACTACTAATGGACAGTGTTATAGGATTGCCTCTTGAGGGAAAACTATCATACACCACTGAATATTTTAATTCCTAGTGATACAAAAAGAAAGGGAATCTCAGAGTTTGCGGGATCTCTAAAACTTTATACAGACAATAGTAATTTTGAAATAAACAGCATTTAAATTCCGTGGGATTTTTCAATGAATATTGTTAAATTGAGACAGCTTTTTATGAAAGCTTGGATAATGTGCTCACTTACAGACTTGGCCCAAATTTAGTCGTACACAAATTACTTAAGTAGGTTTAATCAACATGACTTACTGGATCTCTACAGTGAAAGTACGGTGTTGAAGCAAGCTGTTGACCTGCTTATCCATGTGCATAACAACTAAAGCAAGCACTTGAGATTGTATCAACTTCACTGTCACTGGAAACTAATCACTGTGCAGGGACAATGTAAGAAACAAGCTCAGTGGTCGGTCTTTCAGAGTTTACAGTTGTTAGTGCTTTGTGAATAATCAATCTCCCATGGCTGGTGACTTTCTTCTTTAATCCAGTGGCACAATCAATCTTTAGCAAAATTACAGCATTTCTTGCTATCCAGAATAAAATCCCAGCTTTGTCTATGCATTTTAGCCTACATTTATAAATTCTGGTTTAGATGTAGTCATACCTGCCTAGTAAGTTCAGTCGTATTCTTAAAAACATAATTGGAATGTGACAAAATGATCTTACAAGGCTTGGCATGTTTGGTTTTCTGTGAAATTGCACAGACATGGCTATATAGTTGTGTCAGAAAAGACTTATATATGGTGACATGCCAAATCAAACAGCCTCCAGGGTAATCATATAATCTCATCAATTTTATTATTGTGGAGCTTGCTGTGCCACTCTGAACCATTCCCAAAATAATTTGTCTGTTTTAAAATCTAGCAGAGCTCCTTGTACATTGATACGAAAACAATTGCACATTGTTAACAAATTGTGTTCTGATATTCTAACAAAATAGAAAAATTATTTTAAAATTCAGTTGGGTGTGCACTCATCTTCTTGAACTTCATAGCAGTGAGCACTTCTTCCACTAATGTAATATTTCTTGAAAATGCATGATGTACATGCCCTTGATTATTGCAAATTGATTACACAAGACAGAATAAGATAGTCAGTCTTTTGGGGGGAGTTTCCCTTGTTGTTGTCACTTTTTAAATTGGATGTTGGTCATTCTCAAGAGTTGAGGTACAATATTTTTATGTGTATGTTAAATTTATTCAAAAATTAAAACGCACAAATAAAAGTATCAGTCTTAAATTATCTATACCTAAAACTCTTCAGGACATTTTAATTGGTGAAAAATTGGTTTGAAATTGATATTTTTCAGTATTTTGTATTGCAGTTATCATAAAATTTTGGCTCTGTGCTATATTAATTTGAGTGATGAATATACTCCACTGAGGAAAAATCTGATACTGCCTGCTACACACAGCAATACATTTAGTGCAATGATTTAATTAATAACTTTGGTTGTGATTCATTCTTTAAATTTTCCTTTGCTGGTGAAAACCAATGTTGAATAAAATTTCAAGGCATATTTTCCAAACTGATTGAACTGATATACCAGTGCATTTTCAAAAACTACTGTCAAATAGTTTCAACTCTGAAAGAGAAAAATTAGCTTTGCTTTTAGCTAGAACTCTAAACATGACAGCAGAAATTTTTCTATCTATTATCTGGCTAAATACAGAGCAAGGATGCTGGGTAAAAGCCATCTTTGTGGTATTTTTGATGCCTAATTTTCTTACTGTTTGTGAGTAATAACAAATTTTGATTAGTAGTTCAGATACTCCCTTTCCATTTATTAGACCCCATATAGACTAGCCAGGTACCTCATTTTTGGTTTTATGCATGGTATTTGTATTAGTGCTCTTCACAGCCGTCCCAGTTTCTCTCTACATATTGCACATACCATGCATTAAAAAAAATAGATTTATAAGAAGCTTGTTGGCGTGAAAGGCCTTGTTATGCCTGCTGTGCCTTTGCCAGTTTGTTACTTATATCTGTATCAGAAGTGACCTTAATTTAAACTTCTGAGTACATGGAGAGCCCTTTTTGCAATGCAAGACAGTGTGGAGTTTTCTTTATTTTCTATTTTTCTTCCTTTTTTTTTTTTTTTTTGAATGAACTGCTTATGTTCTTGGGGCAATATATAAACTGTCACAGCATGAAATCAATTTTCTGCCTTGATTAATCCTAAATCTGAGATTTCTAGCACATTAGTGTTGCAATTAGAAACATTAAAAGCAGACGGTAGCGTAAAAGCGCGCTCTGCTCGCTGACAATTCAGTGCATTTCTCCTTGTGCAAAATAGGAATCCAGGAAAGAGCTGGCCTGAGCCTCCACTCCAGCCCACTAATAAATTTAATCCAGGAAAGAGCTGGCCTGAGCCTCCACTCCAGCCCACTAATAAATGTATCAGCTCAAACTTGAGAGGGATGGCGGGTGTGTGCTCGGCGCTCTCCATGGCCGTTTCGCTAAGGCAGATTATTCATGCTTACTTGAGTCAGGTAGGCTTTCTGCAAGCTTCCCGCTAAGCCTGGGAATGCAGGACACTGAGGCCCATTCACAGCCCACTGACATGGACCCAGCTTTTCTTGCTTTTATGGGGGTTTATTAGCGCCAAATCCCAGGCTCCACCCAGTTTGTAGGCGCTGTGTTCATTCTTCGGAATCAAGAGAGGTTATCACCTACCTTAATCCATGCAGCGGGGTGGATTAAGGACACCAATGTGCCTCGGGATTCTCAAAAAGGATCCTGGAAACTTCTTGTTTCTTCTTTTTTTCTGTCTTTGCTTAACTCTATTGGGCCTCAGGAAGGATTTGCATCTGAAATGGGCAACCTGGAGCTTTTCTCAATGAAGACATCAGATCAAAGTTCAGTTAGTCAAGGCCTTTCTAAAACATTAAGGGGGCTTGGAAGTACACAATAAAAAGATGAGCTCTGGCAGAGATCGCAGTAAAAACATTCTGATCTGTAATCCGGATAAAGAATAGATTATAGGCCAAAGAACAGCCCCTGTTTAAATTGCTTTCAGAAACCTTGTTTTGAATAAAGTTACATTTTACCATAAAAATATTTAAATTTTGAGAGAAAGTTATGTTTTATTGGAAAAAGTTATGGAAAGTTTATTGGAAAGTTATGTTTTATTGCCTGCTTTAAAAATCAGATACCAATAAGTAAATTGGTACACTGACTTAGAGAATGTGGGTTTCTATCTTTTATATTTTCTTTTAGTAAAACTGATTTGCCTTTTATGACTAGATATCCTATGGGGTTTTTTTAATTAAAAAAAATTATTTATTTTAATTAAAAGTTGGGGGTTCATTGGTTATTCTAGGAAAAATATAGCATTATTGTTACTGTTGATATTCTCTGGTAACTGGGCCTAAAAACTATTAATCAAATAATTTCAAAATATTTACCCTAAATTAAATCATTCTAATTAATCTCAACAGTTTAATAGATTTTTGGTAAGATACTATCTACTTGAATATTGTATGTTATAACAGTCTGGGGCAGGGGTTGACTTCACATGTATAATTCAAATAATGCTGCGGGTTGTATTCTGAATTCCATTAACGTGGAACAAATACATGCATTCATTTCCTCTATTTACTAGCACAATATAGCCAAAATGCGTAATTCCTGACCAGGTATATATTCAATTTGATTTATCATGTTTTATATACCAAAATTAAGGTCTGAGGAAAATGTATCTTCATTAAGGCAAATCATAGTTACTGTGTGTAGGGCTCAACCTACTGTTTATTCAATTTTCAAAAATTAAAAATAGTTTTTCGCTATTTGCTATTTTTCTATTACAATCAGTTTTATGGAAATGTAATGGTTTGGTTTTTTTGCAGATCATAAATAAAGGAAACATCTTCCAAGCCAGCTGAAAATATTTCTGTAGCACTATACAATTCTCAGAGACTGAAAAATCAAAGAGGCGGAACACGTGATGTTCTGCATATTTCATAGATCTGGCCTTTGCCAATTTGTGATCATCTGTGTAGAACCTGTGCTAAAATACATTTTTTTAAGGATCTGACTGCACTTTAGTGAACAGTAAGGGTTGAATTCTCTGTGAAAAATTCACATTCAAGTATGACAACAGGGGAACAAAAACTTAGTAGTGAATACAATAATGTTTTTCTGCTTGAAGCTTTTATTTAAGCTGAACAGGGGAAAACAGAGGTTTGAAGTGTATTGCTGGTTAATTACTTTCTTTTGCGAGATAATAGTTTAAGATTGTAATCAGTATTGTTGTTTCCACAGGCCAGCCCAACAACATACACAAAGTTTGGCCATTATTATGATGTTTCTAAAAAAATGTCTCCACAACTGTGTCAGTCTGCAAAATGGCATAGTTTTTACCTTCATGACGAATTGTCTTTCGAGCCTAAAATGAAAACCTGGTAAGTTCTGATACCATAGTTCTGTTGTGTGCTTAGGTTTTGTCTGAATATTGTCTGGAAATGATATTTTTACTTCTACATTTGCTGTGAAAAGTGTTGTGGTAATGCATCAGGGTCAGGAGCAGTTGGGCTGTGAGTCCCACTCAGTGCCACACGCCTGAAGTGGCACAGTGTCTTGGGGTGACAGAGAGTTGAACTTTGTTTTCTTGGGACTTTTAGTTTTTTCCCTTCTTCTCATCTGGGCTATTTCAACATCAGAACACACCGGGAGAACTTTCTTCCAAGGCCCAGAGGTGGGCCCACACTGACCCAGCTCTGAGGAGGAGGAGAGAGACCACACCTACAGAAGGACTCTGAAATCTTCCCAGGTTTCTCTCCAGGGCGAGAGATTTTATTATTTAGCATTATGATCCTTTCCTGTGAGTTTGTTAAATAAATAGTTTTTATCTCTTTCACCTTCCTCCGAGGAAAATTTCCTTTTTTCCCGAACCTGGTGGGGGAAGGGGTGGTTGTAACCTGCCTTCCCTCAGAGGATATTCTCCTCCAAATTTGGCCAAACTGGCACACACAGAGACAGCTCCAAGCTCTGCTCCCAGCTGGGGGAGGGAGCACCTTGGCAGTGACAATTAAGGCAGACATTACTAGGACAGCTTAGGACACAGCTGCATGTTGAGCCCAGCCCTACTGACAGCCAAGTGTGGGGACTGGGGAGAACTATTCCTGTCTGTCTGTCTGAGAATACTCCCTGAGCACCGTGCCCCATCAGCTCGGAGATGTGCTTGTCAGGTGGCTATCAGTCTTGGGAAGATATCTGTGCAGTTTTTAGAGCTTAAGAGAGAGACAGGCCATCCTTGACCTACATAGCTTAGAATGCTAGACTAGATTAGTTTATGATGTGCTTTTACTTCTTACATCCTACAGCTTCACTTAAGGAAAATACAGCATACTGTGAATAAATTACAATTACTAATTATGTATTACAAAACATTTCCTATTCAAACTCTTCTCTGAATGAATAACTTATTATGTTTATGTCTATCAGTAGTGAATTAAGGAAGACTGAGAGAAAATGAGTGACAGTAGCAAAGACTCGTATTAGCCTGTCGACACACGTCCTTTGTATCTTTCTTGGAGACACTTGAAGTCAAGTCAAACATCCAGGCTGGACCAGCAATTTCTTTGTCCAGCCCAGTCACTGAATTTATATAATACCTAGCTTTATAGATCCCAGTGTATAGGGCCAGCTCCTGGAGGCAGTGTGGTGTGCTTCATTGGGATTGATTTCCATTGCAGTACTCTCAAATATAAAACCTCAGACTTATGAAAGAAGTGCAGTATGAACAACCTTTCTTAGATCTGTAGCAAAGCAAAAGCCCAGTCTCTCTAGTTTGTACTGTGTTACATGATCAAATGTCACTGCTTTGTAAACTGTCGTGATACTGTAAAAAAAAAAAAAAAACACTTTTAGGAGAAAGCAGAGTACTTTTATTTTCTTTTTCTATAGTAAATATTTGAACCAACTTAATTATGTGTAATTACTCATTTTTAGTAGCAGAGCAATAGGGGATACACACAAGAATATCTGACAGGTTGCAAGTGTTGTTACTGTTATTGAGCAATTTAACTCACTTTCTCTTCTCCAGCTAATGAGAATGTCGTGACTCTGGGCTTCTTTCCACTAACTGTATGGCTGTCAAGTACTTGTTCATTTTACATGAAAATCAAATTAACTCATCAGTACAGTATAAAAAATGAACTTTATCTTTTATGCCTTTGATTTTGTAAGCCTTGCTTAATGCCGATACTGACCTTGTGTGCTAGCCTGATAAAAGTGCATCATTCTTACTATGTGAGTTCTGTTCTTACTTTTAGTTTAAGTCTGACAGAAAGGCTGGTTTTATGTAATTTCCTTGGCAAATTGGTAAAGAGCAACTCTTGTGCAAAGAGCATAGAGTGAGGAGGTGAGGAACCTGATCAACTGAAGCTGGACTGGAAGGCTTATCTCCTTGTCCTCTCCCTGCACCCTCAACCTGGGTCTCCTTCAGGAAGGCTCTCCTGAGGAAATGAGGGAATTGTGTTGTTGGGAGTAAACGCAGGTACCAAAGTAACAGCCAGCCACCATTCTAAACATTGTCATGCAGTCTCAAAAACAAGGTGATAAGAAATAAGGAGGAATAAAGAACACATTGGGAATAGTGAACTCTTAGAAATCTGTGGGAACTGTAGAGTTGTGTACGTCTCTTTCTTTGTGGTAGATCATTGGTCATCTAACTTTGATTATTGCCATTTCTGACCACCAACACGGTTGGTTTTGGATTCCCGGCTTTAAAGAGGTTTTACTAGGTCAGTGTTAAGACAAGGTGGGAAGGAAGAATTTTTTCAAAATTACAGTCCCTGATATAAATCTTGAAAAGAAGAATGGAAGTTCTTGAAAAAATCAAAGCAGAGTTAAAAGCTGAAATACAGAAGATGTGACTCTGTCCTCTGCAGCCATGGACTCCAGTAAATTGTAGTGGTAGAAATAACTGTCTGGAAATGTGGAGGTGTTTATCTCATGATTCACACAAGAAGTTGCCATGAAGACACAAGTGGGGAGTACTGTAGAATCTCCATCACTGAAAATTTCTAAGGACAAGCTAAGTAAACATCTGTCAGACCTGTTGAGGTCCTTATCATCCCTGTCTTTGTGATTCTTTAATTCACATCAGTCATGATGTATTAAACCCAGTACTACATATGAATGTTAGCAGTTATTTCACTGCTCTCAGTAAGTTCGTGCTTTTACAGAAACCCAGCAGATTGTGCTGTATTTTTTACAAGTACTGTGATGAAATTCTGAAGGAAGCATTCTTTTCTCATGGCATGAAAGCGAGTTCACAGTTCTCTCAGCATGATTTCATTTTAAAAAGTGTCAAAAAAGGGGAGGGAAGGAATATTATTTTGCTGGCTTTACTGTTTGGAAAATCAATTGAATGCTTCAGGCTTTTAAATCTAACTTCAATATATTGTAGAATAGTAAAAGTTTCTGTTCTCTTGATTACCTAGACAATGATTTTAAAGAAAGTAGTCACACAATAAACACCTTTCAATAGAAGTCAACAGTTTGTATTAGACCTTATCTTGGGATGCCTGAAGGTCCTGCTGGGAGCTTGGACTCTTGCTCTGTGTTACAGTGAAGGAGGAGCACAGCCATGGCTGGTTAGGATGTCTCCACTTACAACACATAATTTCTTAAGCATATGGCTCTCAGGCTATGGTTAGAGCCATAATCAGAAAGATCCCTGTTGGCATAATGCTGATTGCCTGTCTAGCATTGAAAAATCTCTGATCTGCCAAGCTGATGGTAGCTCAAAAAAGCACTGACAGCCTGAAAGGAAATTTTAAAAAGTTACAAGAATTATTTGAAGTTCAGAAAAATCTCTAATTTTTTTTTTTTAATTTAAGATATAAAGATAAGTGGAAGCTGACAAATCCTTCAAAAATAAGGAAGCATTTTTTAAAAAGGGGTAGTTCATTATTGAAATAATTTACATTAATAGGCTCTATATTATGAGATGTTTGCAGAAGATTTTATGACTTTCTAAAAGGTATACTTTGCAAGAAATGTATCAGTAAAAATATTTCCGAATGAAATTTTCACTTAAATTGTGTAGGAGTGCAGACCAAAAGCAGTGGTGTGTTGTGAGGTTTTTTAAATCCAAGAATGTTTTGCTTTGATCACTAATACTGAGATTGAGGAGGAAGTGGAAATTAATAGTTTTGTCTAGTATATAGTTTTCCATAATTGAATGGTATTATTGTTGGGACATGATGCTTCTTTATAGTATCAAAAGTTGCAAAAAATTGGCACTTAGGAATTAGTTTTAGTCCTGTAACTACAGCCATTGAAGAGGCACCTTCTCTCAGGTACTCATCATGTAAAGTGCACCTAACCCACATCCCACATGAAGGTCACGAGCAATGACAGCCTCATCATTGTAAAGAGATTTTAGAAGCTCTGGGCTTTTGTTAATTGCCCCTTTTTGGTTAAATTATCACACATACTGATGTGAACAAAGTGTTCCCTATGTGGTGTGCTGTTAAGGTGAGGTTTTCTTCTCTTTCCCTGATGGAAACCTGCTACTTTGGTATATGATTAATGGTCCTCAAAGAATGTACTGGATCCAAAACTTGCACCTAGAATTCACCTTGTTGACCAGCCTTACTTTTCCCTTTATTTTTCAGTTAGAGGGTGACTAGTTTTGGAGGACCTTAGGTTTCATTTCTCCTCCTTGAAGTTTGGAACATCTCTTTCCCCACCTTCCTTTTCTTTGTGAAGAGGTTGGAAGCCAGAAGAACAATTCTTTGCTCTCTTTTCCTATCACCACCCTGGAATGTAACAACAGATTATGCATTTATGACAGAAAATATACAAGAAAAGTAATGTACCATATTTTGTTACACAGCTTATACAGCTTCCTGTCAGAAACAAGAGTATACTGAACATATATTTTACAAACTTTGGAAAAACAATGCTGCATCTTATAATAAGAAAGATCTTTTGTCATAATGTTTTGTGGTATAAATACATATTTGTATTTATAAAAAGGACCAGATCATCCTCATGCTTCTAATTTTCTAGCACCACATTAAGAAACCCATTTTATTTCAACTCTTCTTCAGTGAGTGAACTGTCTCTGTAATTGTAGTTAATGTCTTTTCTGAGATAATTACAGAGCTTCCTTTGCAAGATCAGAGATGTAGGGACTTTATATGGGCCAGAAACTCTTGGCCTTTTTGAGAAATCATATAGATTTATATATAGACATATTATTATATAGACATATATATATAGACATATATTTATGTCCCTCTCTGGCTATCCACACAAGCACTGGGTTTCTTTATGGAGTTGGAAAGAAAGGTGATTGTTTGAATGATTTGATTAAAAGTGGCCTTTTACTTTGCAATTAAAAGTGCATTTTGGAGATTATCAACATTGTTTGTTCACCTTAAAGTTTGGATCAATCCTACTTTTCTTTCCTGCGTTTTCACATGTGTGTATGTGTGTGCCTGTTTTTTGATGGAGGGAGGGGCAGAATGTTACCCTGTAAACTGGCACCTGCCAGACAGTGTAGGTATAACATTTAATAGCCATATTTGCTCTCCTTTCTGCAGTTCTGGCACCTGATGGCTAAATCAGACTGCAGGGTTCCCTTTGGACAATCACTCAAGATGGATAGAAGTTTGTTTCCCCATGATAAAAATTAATTGAAGACAGATTATGAAGCCAGTTCTGCTAAAGGAAGTAGTAAATGGGATTGGGTGTTTGATGCCAAAAGAGGGCATAAACCTTCTCTGTCTTATCTCATTTTTATACTGGAGAAGGGCAGTCATGTCCTGGTGCTAATGCTGGGCCCGGGTTTACAGGGGTGTGTGGCTGGCAGCAACTCTCTCCGCTGGTTGTTGCCAGGATATTCTGGTGTCCTGGTCGCTGCACTGCTGGAGCTGGTACTTAACAGGAGAGCAGGAATATCCTCTCTGGTGACTCTGGGCATTGCAGACAGCACTTATTTTCTTTCTCTCTGCTTCTAGTCTCCTTCTTCAGTGCTCTTATCAAACAAGAAGGTTTGATAATCAAAGGATACAAAATAATGAAGTTGCAGTTTCTCAGTAATGCTTTTAAGTTTTACCTGAAGAATGTATGTGCTTTTGAAAAAAGAATGAATTTATCTAGAGTCTAGATTTACCCATAAATTTAGATAAAACAGGTTTGACTGTCTTGCCTAATGGGGTCTCCTTTTACATAACAAGGCTATTTGTCATAAACCTTGATAACCTAACCTTTGTTAACTGCTTGGAAACTATCAGCAGTGAAGTCAGAGCCTTTGTTGTAACCAGGATACCTTCTTGCCAGCTCCTGCTTCATCCATTACTAAAGTGCTAAACAAAAAAAAGAGTAAAGAAGGAATTGTTTAAACTCATTATCAAAATCAAATGGTGTTTAGTAACAAAACCAAAAAAAGACTAGAAATTGGAAAATAAGAAATATCTTATTTCCTCCCTTAAATATTGTGACAAATGTTGCCAGAAGGGTAATGAAACTTGCTTTTATAAATAGTGCTCCTATTTTTCATGTTCTTATTTACATAGGATGGGTCAAATTCAAGTAAACCATCAATATCTTAGACAGAGGTAGAAGAGCACCTGGTTTTACATTTTTAAAGACCTACACACATTACATTATTTTTTGAATTCTATTTTTGCTGCAAATCTCTTTCTGGTAGATTAACTGAAGATCTATTTTATTTGTTTGTTTTAATTTTGGGACCCTTTAATCCTGTTAATATTTTGATTAAAAACAGGTTAATAATGAATCTGAAATCGGCAAATATTTTGATTGCAGTATATTCTCAGGCAAAAAAAATTTATTTGTTGTGATAATGCAAAGACACAGAGAGAGAATTTTGGCTACTGTGGGGGCTAAAGTTCACCCTGTAAGCTGACAGCTGCCAGGCAGTGTAGGTAAAACATTTAATAGCCATTCCTTTTGCAACTGAACACTAGGGAAATAATGGACTTCACAAGTTAAACTTCCCTGTTTGAGGTGCTCTTTTTTTTTGTATAGCAAGGCAGACTTTGAAATATGAAATATCATGTTGAGATTATTTACTGCCAGTTAATTGTCGGCTCTGAATTTCATAAAGGGTATTCAGTTATTAAGGTACACCAGTTTAAACAGTGGCCTTCTAAGGTACTAAATCTGAAACAAAAATAAACAGAGTTTAATTTGGAAACTCTCCTTTGTGTTCATATCAGAGAAAGTTCATCTCTTACTGTTTTTTGATACTGAGTATTTCAAAACTCAAATTATTAGGACCACATGACTTTTTAGATTGTAGATGTTTATAAATCAAGTATATTTGGGGGTGGGGGTTGGGTTGATACTGTTGTCTTAAAGGAAACTAGAATTTTGAGTTGCAGCAATGGTCCATAAGACAGATCATTGCAATTCTTGCATGCTTCTCAGAAAAGTTTAATTCTCTCCTGGACCAAGGGATGAAAGCAAGTTTATTTGGGTTTATTCACCAGTAAAATGCATTTGGATAACAGTCTAGGCTCTTAGTAAAGTAATGGCAGTTGTTTCATTAATGTTTGGGCTAGGTGGTCTCTCAAGGTGCCCTCCATCCTGGACTCTTACCAGACTGGATATAAATGATTGGAGCAAACAAGAATATTTTTAGAGGCAAAATTTTCAAACTAACCTGTCATATTTCCCAAGAAGTACAGCAAGAGGTTTGAATCCTCGACCCTTGATGGTAATTAGTGACTGGAAGAAAATGTTGAAGCCTGAAAAGATAGAAGGGCTTAAGCTGCAGTGAGGAACCTGCATCAAGCCCAAGCCAAGCCAGTGTGCTCCATGGGATTTAAGAAAACAATATGTCTCTTTTAAAAGTGAGCACCTGAATTGCTCTTTGAAAGTAAAAGCCTTCTAAGTATGACAAGATGATTTGCTGAACTTTCATTTTGTTTTAAGTCTGCTTAAATCCATTTTTAGCCATCAGTTTGCTTTTGTTTGTTTTTCTGGATGTTATATTGCATTTTCTAAACAATGCATTGAATAAATGCCACCTCACCATTTTGCTGTCAGGCAAATAAAGCCTGACGGCAAAATTTAGGAAAATTTTCACAGAAAGTCAACTCTGTTCATCTGGGTATTGATTAGGTATACTTGGAGTAACAAATGGGTAGATCTTTGTCAGTTACAGAAGATTAGTACTGGGCTGTAATGGTTTCAACTTTAAGTTGGTACATTAAATCATTAATCTTCTAGATGTAAGTGAGCCTGACATAATTAAGTTATCTTAATCCCTAGAGATTTTAGCTTTCATTAAATGTCTGAGCACTGAACTAGTTAATATGAAACAATCACAACTGCTTATAATGTCAACTTTATTCAAAGAGTTTGGGGTTTTTTTTCTTCTCTGACACTTCTTTTCTACATGACACTTGCAGTGAAAGCTGCAGCTGCTCATATTTGTTTTTTATACAGCTGTTAGAGACATGTAGGAGAGTATGAAAATGTGTAACTAAAATATTTCTTCTTACCAACAGTAATATGAACAGTGGTTATGCAAGGCTGCTTCAGTCCATTCAGAGGATCATTTCCCAGGAAGGCTTTGATGGCTCTGATCCCCAGGTACTGAAGACCCTCATATTCCTCTTTAATCTGTTTTCTGGCTTTTCAGGAGTGAGACAAGGTCTTGCACCTTGTTCCTTAATAAGGAACAAATTGTTTCTAAGCATTGCTAAAGTAAACAACCAAAGAAAAGAGCGTTGTTCAAGTTTTAAGGTTTTTTTGAGTTTTTACCTGTTACAGATATACAGGACCATGCAAGAAAGAAATGTAAGACAGCATTAGTAAAATGCATTTTCTGTGCAATTAGCTAATAAATGGATGGCCAAATATAATGTAATTAAGCGAAACACATTTTCCCCTACAATATTTGTTTTTCAAATTATTGCTTTAGCAATAATCTGTTCAGGATTCTCGAGGTTAAACATTTACCCTCAAACTTTCAGATTTTATTGTTGTTGTTTTAATGGAGTGAATTTTTTAATTAATTAAACAGTAGTGTCTTTATGTAGTGAGCATTGAAAGAGAAGTAAAGAACTAAGAATGCTGTTTTAATTTACAAATTGAAACAGCTTATAAACCTTCCAATCTCTGTACTCTTCATAAAGCATAATATGGGTAATGAAAACATTTTAAGTGTAAAAACATAGGCTGAAAGACCTTTTCTAATTTGAGCAGTACCCTATCAGTTACTCTTTGTCATATTCAGTAACATGGGAGTCCTTTGGAGTTGATGGAAATTATATAATAAACTGTATATATTGATGCTTAACTGAAAGATAATTATTGTTGTACAACAGAAATGTTCCTGCAGTAGAAGTCAATTAGTATAGACACTGGAAAGCCTGAAATGATTTAATACAAGTCTGTGTACCAGTCCAATATCTTAGGAGTCATTTTTGCAGAGGAGATAATGCTGGAAAGGATGTTTTCGTGTCGAAGAGTGTGGTTTGGAAGCATTACCTGTGCAGAGCGCTCGTGTGTAAACGTCGTTTGTTTGCGCTCAGCACTCGGTCTCTGCCGAGATGTCTGGGAGGCTTTGCCCTCCCTTCGGTGGCAGTGCCAGTCTGGAGAAGGCCATTGGTCCCTGCCAGGTCCCTCTCCCTCGCGCTGAGGTAGCCATGGCAACAGGCATGTGTGTGTGTGTGTGTGTGTGTGTGTGTGTGTGTGTGTGTGTGAGATCCTCCTGTGCAGCACGGGGCTCCTCCTGCCTCAGAGCCCTGGGTGAAACAAACACCCTGCCAGCCTCCAGTCAGCAGACAGCCTCCTGCCAAAGACATCAGGCTGCTAGTGCTTATTTCTCTTTATATGTATACAAATAAAGGAAAATAAATGTTGTTCAGAACCAGCATTTGGTTGGTTTTTTGTTTTTTTTTTGCTTGCAAGTAGGAAAAAATTAAACATCACCGATCATTGCTTTCTCTGCTTTTTGTTGATCGTTTCACATTGTCTTACCAGTGTCAATAAAACAAAACCAGAACTTTAACTGAGATGAATGTAAAAGTATATGTTTGCTAAACAATACACACAAGTTTCTAGGGTGAAGCTTTAAAAGTTAGAAAAATCATTTTTCAGGCCAGTTTATTGATCTAGAAAGTAGTATCTAAAATGTAGTTCTGTTTCAAGGGGGGTAATGCTTATGATTTCTTGGAGTGGTTTCTATTGCTTTCTTTTAATATTCCACTTTTCCCTATGCATCATCTTTCTTTGTACACTCAAATTTTGCACACTTAGAAGCCTTGTATAATACACACTTCTTAAAATTATGTCCAGACTTGAACATAGTGGTGGCCCAGAACACACCTTGGATCTTTTATTTGCCAAGTCTCTGAGCAATTCTCTGCTGTTTTGTTTCCTCTTCTATTTACTGAGCCCTCAGAAATGCTGTTTAAGTAGGCAGATATGAAGGTGGTATAGTAAGGAGCAGCCTGTACTCTTCTGGATCTGTGTATAATTGCCATGTATAATCATAAAAGCTTCTGAGGAGTTTGTGCGTGTGTGCCCACCACCCCCAAATAATCCTTTACCCTACTGGTAAAACTTTCTGATATTTTTGGCTACATTCATAACAATGTGCCAATGATACTTAGATTTACTCTTTTATATGAAGAGGGGTGTGAAGAAGAGTGAGCTGAATGTGAATCACCCCAGCTGAGAGATGACACAGTTAGGAAAATTAGTGCAAACAACCAGTAGAGCTTTAGTAGACCTTTGATAAGATGGTCAGGCATCTCTGGGACCTAGTATGGTTAGTTAACATCAGTTTTATAGAACCATCTGCAGGTGGCCATCGTAGGTTAATATTTTGTTGACTGTCCTGCGTGGCTTTGTGGACCTTAGGACAATAATTCCTGTTTGATGTATGAGGATACAGAAAAATTTGGTTGAAGTTGACCAAAGCAATACCTATTTGTTCACTGACTGGAACACCTTTGCTAAGGTCTATTTGGAAAATGAGAGTTTGAATTGCCTGTAAGCTGCAAATACAAGCATTAGGTTTACATCCTTTCTAAAACTTCCCAGTAAGTCTTTGCTGCTGATCAATAAATTTGAATCCTTTATAAATTGATCATGGTATTAAGATATACAGAATAATAGCCCTTTGTTTCAGAGTATTTTGGGGTTTTCATGTTTGACATCAGAGCTTTAATAGGCAACTATTTCCCTTACATTCCTATTGTATACTTTGGAGCTCAAGTTGAGTGGCTTTCAGGGTAATTGTTGAAAATTTCATGAAAAAAATGAAAAAAAAAATTAGAAAATAAATCCAAATTTCCACACTAATGTGAATATAAAAGATCTAGTGATATATCTAAAAAAAATGTTATCCTACTCTTTACAGCAGGGTTGTTGTGGGAGAATGTCAGACTTCCGCTTTTCTTATATTTCAGTTTTGGAATAAACTGTTTCTCAGGGCTATGTGGACCTGACAGAATTATACTGGTAGAAGTTCTATTACTGGCCAAAGTAAATACATCTGATATTATCTGCTGTTTGAATAGCTTTATCTTATGATTTGATGTTGTGAACTAAGCATCTGTCATCCTCTATGTGTTGTTTTTATGGATGCTCCTCTTAAGAAAGAATATTTTTCTCATTTAAAAAGTTTCTGTAAATTTCATTTATGTTTGTGCTGAAATTTTGAAATACTGTAACACTTTCTGTTCTTGGTCAATATCCATGATATCTGGATAAAATAGTTTCCTTAAATGCCTTTTTTTTCTTAGTTTTCTTAAATGCCTTAAATGCCTGTTTTTTTCCTGTTGCTTAAATGCACATCAAGAACTGCCTGAACCTGCTCTGATCAGAAGTAATTAAAGAATATTAGACTAAAACTTCTGGTTTTGCTCTTCTTTTTAAAACTGAACATCTGAGCCTCGGTAATACCATACAGAGAAGTCAGATTGTGTTGTATTATCCTGTGCTGTTGTCCTGGTCTGCATACAGTAGTGTGAAAATTAACTTTTCATAACTAAAGCCTAAAAGCCTACAAAGCCCGAGACTAAAGAATCTGCCAGATCTGAAACACAGATTGCTTTGCCAGAGATTGGAAGTGAATTGGCAGCTCAGCTACCTGTGTAAGACACACAACTGGATAAATGCAGAGCCATGTGGTACTGGCTGTGTCTCACAACCCCGGGCTCTGTCTCCCCAGTATGGGTAAGGAAGCATTTGCAAGAGTAGCCTCTTGTCTTGTCAAAACCTTTCCTCTGGATTTCCAGAGCAGCTGTGCAGTGGTTTGTGCTTGATAGTTGCTGTTTATTCCAGACATTGGAAATTAATATCTACAGTTTATCGAAACACTTTTTTATAGTGAAAAGTACCTGCAAGATTTTACTTATCAAAACTAGTGTATATAGTGTGTGTATAATTAAATATACTAGTGTGTGTATAATTAAAGAAAGCTGGTCTTTAAGTATGAACCCTGAACTCTAGAAATGTTTCTTTCATCACCTTGTGCAGGAAGTCTTCCAACAAGGGAGCTCATTGTCTCTCTCTCAGCTGTTGATAGCAAATATATATCTAAAATCCTTTCCAAAGATCACCAGGAAAGGTCACATCAAACAAGCAGGAATGAGAGTTGTCATCATGAGTGATAACATTTTACTTTGCATAAACAAATTACAGCTCTGGCTTCATAATCTGTCCCTTCAGAAAAGGAGCTTTATCTGAGCTGCTGCCTCTGCTGGATGCTCCTCTGCCAGCCTCCTGCAGGGCAGCAAACAGGCTTTAGGTAGGTAACAGGTGGGATTGCTTAGGCTTTTTATGTCAGGACAGCTTAGATTCCAGTATCCAGCAGGTATCTAAAGCAGACCAGAAGCTCTCATGTCAAGGTGTGGTCCTTAAGGGACAATCTGCTGATATCCCCATCAGACTCCATTTTTCCACAGCTGTGGGTGAAACTTCCTTCATTAGTGGGAAGGAGTTGAAAGCAATGAAGATGATACTTGGAGACTTCAAAGACAGTGACAGGCCCATGTGCTGGTGAGGGAAGGCACTGACCTTGTTCACTCAGAAGGAGCAGAAAAAGTGAAACTGAAGCAAACAGTCAGAGTAGTCAGGTTCTGAAAGTAACGCAGCGGAAAGGTGAAAATAAGGGAGAAGTTGTGTTTGATTGCTCAGGCACTTCCAGCAGACTGTCTTGGAACTGGGAGAAAATACTCTTTAACATGTTTTTTAAGACAGTGATGGAGAAGAGAAAGGACATAAAAGGTCCTAGTGGTACTGGATTTTATGTCAGAATATACTTCTATTTGAATGCTAGTAAAATGCAGATTAATAGTTCTCAGTATTTCCCTGTGTCTGTTACATTTGTACTTGCTTATCCAACATAGCACGATATCTAAGCAGTGAAAAAAATGCCATTCCATTTGCAATTTGTATAAGACCAACTGAGATTACCGTGATTACATAAAATACACAACGATTGTGGATTTGCATTCTGGAAATTGTATTCTTCCCAGCGTTTAAAAAATAACAAATGACTTCTTTTTTTTGTTCCTATAGAAAAAACAAAGGAATGTTTTGCGGATCGGAATTCAGAGTCTGGGTTCCATATTGTGGGGTGATGATGTTTGTTGCAGTGACACTCCTGAAGATGCCCACAGCCTTACAAAGTTTCTGTATGTTCTCCGTGGCCTGCTCAGGAAGTCTTTGTCAGCCTGCATCATCACGCTGCCTGCTCACCTTATCCAGGTAGGAGTGCTGCTTTCACTGGGTCTCAGAGCTGCCACATCACTTAGCAAGAGTTTAAAGCTTATGCTAAGAAAACAAATGCAATTCTGGACATTTTTAAAAGTCTTTTTGTTCAAAGGGTGAACTTAAAGCATGACTAAGTCTTATGCTTTATACTTTTGTGGGAGAGTCATGCTGCAAAATCTACAAAGACCTAAGTATAAAATTATTTTAGGAACAGCTATACCAAAGGTAGGTCTTACTCCTTTTTTGAAAAACTATCAAAATTTCAGAAACTGGAGAAAAGCAAAGAAAATACCTACAGTAATCTCTTTCTCAATTTTTTTTACAACATTTCTATGCACTTCTCCAGTGCCTTCAAAATGCTTTTTGGATTATCAATACAAGGCTTTACACTGCCTTTATCTGTCTCATGCTCATTATGATGATACCTGACCTTGGTTTTAAAGCCAGGAACTGAAAGGTACAGGTTTGCTCTATGATTCTAATATCCCCTTGTACTGGGACCTGGAGCAATCCAGTTATGGCATCAGAGTCATTTTCCCGACTGCAAAATGAGAAGCAGTTAACAGCATTGTTCCTGATAGTATATGGAGACTTAAATGTATCTTCTGAAAATAAACTTTTAGCAAAAGGAAAAATGTAGATAGTCTTTTGTTCTGCGAGTGGTAATGTAACTTACAAAAGCAAAATTATTATTCACAATGAACAGAGAACCTATAATTTTAGATATTTGATTTGATTATAGTAAAAAAAGTGCTGGATAAAACCTCATATTATGCAAAATGTTTTCATAGTAGGTGAGTTTATCAACAGATTAAATCCTGGTTTAGGTAGGTACATGACTCACATGTACTGAATTTTGTTAACGGTCTTTGAATACCTGCAATTGTTATTCATTGAGATACCAATGTGATTACTGCTTGGAAAATAAAGAAGGTCCATTTTCTAGTTTTACCATTGTAGTCAAAATTGTGTGAATATTTCTCTTGCAGTACATACCTCCATCTCCCTACTTATTATTTTTAAATATTAGGTGGCAGTCTGCCTTCAGAAAGAGGGACAGTTAAATTTAATGCAAGAAATAGAATTTATGCATGTAAAACTGTCATCCTACTTCTTACACACTGCAACTGTCCATAATTGGGGCATACAACCCTTTCCATTGCACTCTTCTTTATATATCGTGCCAATAAAAGGTACATTCATATTTTAGATAAGTCTAGGAGTGTCTCTAAGAAAGACAATGAAGGACGAAGATTTCTGTTTGTTTCAAACTTACTTGGGAAGTTCATTTTTGGTTTGTGTTTATAAATTCCATATAGATCAATTCCCAGAGAGTGAGGATTGAAATTATACCTCATTTTTTTAAGTAGCTGAGTTTTTAATTTTAACAGTAAGTGCTAGAATAGCCTGAATTAAAAAAAAAAAAGAATAATTATGTACAAAATCTTTGCTTAGCTGTCTTAAACAAACAAGGGCATTAATTATTTTTTTTTTTTAATTGTAAAACTTAACATATCCTTCTTTAAACACCGCGCTGCGGAGAAAGCTGTCATTAGGAGGAGCAAAGCTGCTCAGGGTTCCTCCTAGCCCACATTACTGAGTTCCCAGAGCCCTGCTGTGTAGTTGTTGCACTCTCCAAGAAGCCTGTTAAAGAGCCCCTGGGAGCATGTGTCCAGCCTCCCTGGCACTGCTTAATTGGTGAGGCTGGCGAGATGAGAGGACAGGCGAACATGTGCTTGCTCCGGCTTGCGCCGCAGACGGACCCTCCTCATAATAACAGCAGCTGCTCACATTCTCACTGCACAGCTCCTCACCATTCTGTTGCTGAGGGGTCTTGCTGCATTCAAAAAGTGAAGAAAATGTCTCTCCTTTCCAACAGAATGAGGGAGAGGGATATATTTTTCCAAGTGTGTATGTATTTGAATGTGATCAGTCAGTTCTAGCATATGCATCCTCTGTTGAATCTTCAAGTCGGTGCACTGAAGGCATAGAGAATTCACACTGGTTTTCTGAAGATGTAGTAAATTCCCCATTTTTCCCCTAAACTACTGTACCTGTATTTCCTAGGTTGTAGTTTGGCCCCAAACTAAATTAATCGGGTGGTCTCCAATAAAATTCTTCACGTGTGTAATTTCTATGGAGGACATTTAAGTTAAAAATCACATTTAATCAAAGTTTTGTCTGGCCAACATATATCTAAAAATAGTTCCATCTTTACCTGCTTTGTCATGAAAAAGTAGGTTTTTAGTAGTGACATAACTTGTCTTGTCTCTGTCAGTCTCCAGTACTAGTTACTCCACTGAAGAAGAAATAAAACAATTGGTAGTACTGATTTTTGACAGGGGCAATGTCTTTTCCACCCAGACTAGTTCTGGTTTTTATATAAAGTATATTAATAATGCATATATATATTTTTTTTTAATTGTTTCTTTTTATGTATTTTGCCAAATACTTTTCATGTTGTACTTTGACAGGGAGTTCACAAATTAAATCTACTGGGTTTCTTTCTTTTTCAGAAAGTTTAATTTTGCCTTTACTTTTCATATATTATCTTTGTTCTTGGCTGGTGAGATATTAAAATGATCCTCCCTATTTCATATTTTCTGTGTTCTGGTTGGTCATTTTCCTCATGCTGCCTCCTAAATCTGTTTCTAAAAAGTCACTTTACCTTATTACATAAGGTAAGTAACATAATACAGTAATGCTATTATTGTAAATTTTCTTTTCCTACATCCTCATGTCTAGTTTGACTCTACAGTGATTACAGAGCATTAAACAGTGATTTTGTTCTTGGTGTTTTCCCCTCTGTGATACACATGCACCAATGTGGCTCTTTCATTTTTCCAGCAATTCAATGTCTTGGATTTAATAACTTGGAATTGCGTTTATCCAAAGATAATGCTCATTCATCCAGCTTGGTGGGACAGTTCATGATGTTCTCTAGGGCTATATTTTAGTCAAAGACACAAGTTTGCAAAAAACCTCTGTTTGTGTGTGGAGTTTTTTCAGAGTAATTGAAAGAAATTGTAGTCCACTAAAGCACAGATTTTTGGGGTTTTATTGATGAAACTTCTAGGGCAAACAGTGCATGAAGAAAAAAAGAAAATTCTCTTTTCTCAACCACAAAAATTGGAATACATTATTCTGGAAGAGGGTTTCAAGAAAATGACACAAAAAAAAGTTATCCAATTATGAATTTTATTCAGGTGATGTGTGACAAGTTTTGCTTGATTGATATTTTCTACCGATTGAACATACTCTTATCTTACACTATCTGTCAGGTAATAAATATTGAGCTACTTACAAGTGTGATTAAAATAGTTGATGGAAGGTTATTTTTCAAGTCTTCCTACTGCTTCTTGAAAATGCATTGTGCCTAAGAAATCATATGGTACATTTGAAAAGGCAAAATTACTTCCATTTTTAAAATCTAGCATTGATCAAGGAGGGCAGATTGAAGAGGTATTTCATTTGTTGTTAAAATTTCCAAGTTTAAGGAATAGTATAAAAGCAAGCGAGGATTCTTTTTCTGTGTGTTGATAATCGGTGCATTGTAATACCTAAATTTAGAGAAAGAATTATTGTGACTAAAAGGACTTCAATGTCACTGGTCTATACTGGAAAAGCCCTAAATTAGAATTTAAAATATTTTCCCATCTTTTTTTTTTTTTTTACTAGAAATCATTGATAAATCCAAGAACACCTTTCCCCCAAAATATGAAATAATGTTTTTAATTCTATTCCTGTTCTTCCCAATTTTGTAGCACTAAAATAGTATTTTTTTGAGTAGATTATTATATTCAGTGGGGAAAGCATAGCACTTGTTAAAGCCATCCTTTATTTTGAACTCAAAGCTGGTAAGGACTAAAAACCATATTAGTCAGCATGTACCAAGGGAAATTAATTGACTAATGAAAAGTCAGTATGAATAAGTCTTCTTACAGAACCTGTCCTCAGAGTCCGAAATTCTGTTTAGCAAGGTATTTTCATTAATTCATCCAGTATGTTAAAAAATTGATTTCCTACAATATTAATGTTTTGATGTTTTGAATTTGCCAAAGCACACAGGTTACTGTACGTTTCAGTGTAGAAAAATGCAGAAACAAACCTTCTCACACCCAAAGCCTTTTGTGTTCACACCGAGTGATTTAGCAGCTAAACTCCAAGTCAGGCAGTGGAGTGCTTTAGAATCCATTGCTAATATAGGATTATAAGATGTGAACTCCTATAGCTGGTGAATTTCTCACAGTTTTAAATCTTTATTTCTATGACAAGAACTAAGAGTGATTGCCTACCCTAGAGCTCTAACTTCTGAGAGTTCACTGGTGAAAAGTGCCGAATAACCTCCAAATGGATTTGATGAGGTGGCTGCTGCACACAGATTTGAATTGAGATCCAGTGTCATGTGGTTTCTATATCATGGTTAAGGAAGCTTTAGAATTTCTCTGCAAAATAGAAACCGTGAAGATTAAATGGTCATCATATATTTCTATATTGGGGATTTTTTACTTGCTGTCTAATGTTGCATGTTGCTTTTCGTTGTATGTGAGAAATAGAGTTTAACAACCGTGCAAATAAATATCAAGAGTCGTAAGTTTATGACAGGTATTTTGGGTTATCCACATAGTTCTAGGATATGAGTATTGTGGGTTTTAGACATTCATAAAAGCATCTTTAAAATTCTGATTGAGTAGGAAGCTCAGGGAAGTATCCTATTCAAAATTTAAATTGGGAAACAGTATTTTTTCATTTCTCTTATTGTTGATGTATTTGCTAATCAAGCTGTAGAAGAAATAGAAGTATTTCATGGTTTCACAGAATCAGGTTTTGGTTGCCAACAGGCTGTGTTGTAGCACTACCACTTCTGATTTGGTAACAACTACCCATTTCAGAACCAAATACAATATTCATCTGCAGCATGTTTTTGTACCCACATATTCGTTGTCTATTAACCAAATTAACTCTATTATGATGAATAATCACATTGTATTGTTAAAGTGGCGTGCCTAAAACAGCCTTGTCATTTTAATAAATTTTACTTTTTAGAAGGACACTATATACACATCGTCACCATCTCTCTTTAATAAAAAATAAATTGCTTTCCCAAAAAGCATATGTTAAACTGGAGAAGTGCACGAGTGCATGCAACATTGCAATTTTATTTTGCATTTTGTGTGTATAAACTGAAAATACGCCTATGAAAATCAGGTAAGGTTTAGAACCAAATCTTTTAACTACAGCATTAGACCTAAACGGTTAAATATCCCATCACAGTATGGAGATAGTCATCTGTTCAAGCATATGGAATCTTTTGGCTACTGGACTAAGTAGTTAATATAATGCCCAGTGTCCAGACATGGACACAACTGTTATGGAAGCAGAAGGGAAGAGGCTCATGTATTGAGCCCATTTGGACACTGATATGTAAAGATTAGAAGAGTGACTTTAAATAATACAGGACAAAGTAGTTATTGCTTTAAGCCAGGAATTCTTTCAGAAAATGGAAGGTAGCATAGATTTTCCAAAGCAGTGGGTTTTTTTTGTTTGTTTGTTTTTTCCTTAAGTAGAAGTCCTGATTCTTGAGGGAAAAAAAAAAAAAACCAAGAACAAAAAAACCCTGTGACTCTAGCATTAAATATAGGGTTTATCTGTTCTGTTTCAGAACAAAGAACAATAATTTTGTGTAAAACTTTAAATTTTTGTGTAAAACTTTTACATTTAAATCCTTGCATACATATTTTCCATCTTAAACAATTTCCACAGAACCAAATATTGAACTTCTATGCAATGTGTGCTTTGAAACATTTTGATGGGAACTTTTGGTGTTGTTTAAAAATCCTGAAATTTCCAAATCCAATTCTAGCTCTTTTTATTTAGACATTCTCTATTAATTAGAATACAATCATAATGAAAATGAATACTGCATCTTTAATGATGTTTTTGTGCCTGTGTAGTTAAGCTTTAATGCTAGGGAAAAAAAAAAAAAAAGATTAAATTAGCCTTGTAACCTCTTTCTCTTCCAGACTGATGATGGAAAATAAAAGCTCTTAGCCACAGAATGTAACATTTAGAATTAATATTTAATTAGACCAGCAAATTGTACACCGTGGCTGAAAGCTTCCAAAGAGTTGTTAGTGCCACAATTGACCTACAAGTTTAATAATAACTCACTTCTAGGAGCAAGTGCCAGTTCAGCATAGTGGAGCCACTGTAAGAAAGTCCTGTGAGATTAAAATCAGCAAACCAAATGGCAGGCGAGGATTCCTGGGATGGAGCCTTCTGGAAAGCTGGGAGCTGGAGTAGCTTTTCAGCCAGGATTCAGATGAGAACAGTGGGCAAAAAAAGCTGATCCCTCCTGTTCTGGGAGCTTCTGGTTGTAGGCCAAAATCTTGGAACAGATTTTTTCTAAATGTTCTTACTGCAGCTATTAATTTATATCACAAATCGAGTAATGAATGGCTTATCTTCATCTTTCATTACGTTTCAGTACAAACATTGTCACTGAATTCATTGGTCATGAATTTTTCTCATGGAAGGAGGGTACATTTTTGTTATGATGTGTCATTTAGTATGTTTGTATTGCAGAATATTTAATTTTATGGTGTTTTACTGCTACATAAAGGGGGTTCTTGTTAGAGTAAGATATGACAAGCAATTTGTCGTAATGTTATGAAATGTGTAAATTAAATATGAAACTAGTATACATTGTAAAATATAATATTTTGAAGGTTAAATAGCTTAATCTTGCTTTTCATTTTATGAAGGATTAAAATCTAAAGCCAGTAACTCTCCGTTAGACATCCATCTGAGCCTTAATTCTGTGGCAAATTATTCTAGTGAAATAGGGCACCATAAGTTCAAAAATGTGCAAACACACAGCAACAGACTGAGGAAGGAGCATTCTGCATTATTTATTGGCTAGATCCTAAATAATTAAAGAAATGCCTACTCATTAGTTAAAAATTAAAGCAGGGGAGAACCTTGCCAGCAGAGGGAGCAGTCATGTCTTTCCTTAGGTTCCCATCGTTTCTAGCCTACCCATCATTTCCACCCTAGCTCTTCTTATTGCCCAGCCAGTTTCCCATCTGGACCCAGCTTTGCCAGCCTGCTCCTGATGACAGCCTATAATTTTAGACTGGATAAGGGATTCGTTTTTTAAATGATTTTAAAATTCAGAATCTTGCCACTTGATTATCAGCATCGGTTAGATGTTCCTTTTGATACTTGTGTACCATTAATTGAAATAATAGTGCAGGTTCTTTTTGGTCACCTGGGAACAAAATTCGATTCACTGTTTAAAGAACTAAAGTTGCAGTGAGGGTTAGCCTTTCTAAATTGGTAAGCAAACTGCAATGACTTTTTTTTCAGGCAAAGTGGCAACAAAGGGAACTCCTGAACCTTTTTCTTATCATGAATGATTCCCAGTGGAGTCATAGAATTTTAGTTAAGCCAATTGGTCTCAGAGATATAATTTTGGCTATGGCTCTTTTGTAATACGACTCTCTCTTGGGACTGCTTTTACATCTCTGTTTTTTACAGTGCTATGACCAACTTGTAGCACGGCATATTTTCTGGGTTCACTTTTCTAGAGGAATCTTCTCACATGGGCCTTTCATTTTGTCAATGATTAAAGATAAATGATAAATTATAGATTTCTATCTATATACTTTTTATAACAGTGAGAGAGTCTCATTGGTGAAAACCAGATAATGTTCAGGGGAGGTGCTGGGCTCATCTTAGCCCAGATCTTGTACTGATTTCTTCCCAGACACTCACCCTTCACTGGAGAAGGGCTCAATCAGATTTATTTCATCTACTCAGTGCAGTAGGACTTGTGCAAGAGCCCCACACCCCAGAACCATTCACAGTCACCTGCAGCCTTTGTTTTCAGCCACCAAATGCTAAGAGTAGAGAAGAGAAAAGCACTGGACAGGATTCAGCTCAGAAAGTGTCACCCTTTAACACACTGTACATCTGTCTCCTCTTTCAGACAGATAATAATAGGATTTTCAGCACCCAGCTTTCTGGGCACCCACTCCCACCCCATCTTCATGATACCACCAGGTATTTTGCTGATACCCCAAACCCAAGGGTGCAGCCTCCTAAGCCAAGCCTCAAGTGGAGGGGGGCAGTGAGAGCAACGATGAAAGGCTGAATGGGGATCCCAGCTGACTGTTGACTGGCTTTTGGCTTGAGACAGCTCACATGACACCTCTGTGCTTGTTACTGACTTGTAAATGAGGAATGCAGCACTTGCCTGTCTTTCATGAGGCACTTGGAGATCAACAGATGGAACGTTTGATTTAAACTACTCGGCTTGGTTCATTTTCTTTAGGCTGCAGCAGCAACTGTTATTGACTTGCTTAATTTATCTCTGTTTAGTAACCTCTCATTTCACTGTTGGCCTTTAGGTCTTCCCTTCAATGACAAAACAGACATATTATTTTGTCATGTGCCAAGGTTTGCTGGCCCTAGATGCTTTCATAGCTCAAGTAATACACAAGTCCTTCTTCAGTAAAGATCCAAAGGTTTTTTTTGGGGTTGGTTTTTTTTTTTTTTTTTTTAAGAGTGTGGTATCTAGTCTTTATTTCCCGACTCATTGTTCTTCCTGAAAATTTATCAAAATTAGTTATACACAGTGTCATGCACCTTCGGCTGACATTTTGTGGTAATATGCAAAAACACTGCAGAGTTCCCACAGCAGAGACAACTATCAGGACGAGTGCTATTAAAAGCAACCTTAAGAGAACAACCAAAATCTGGAATTAATATGTTCTGTAATATATTGACCAAGAGATGCTTTGTTACTCTCTTCCCGTTTTTACGAGGATGTTACATCTAATTGCCTGCTCTTGTCTTCACTACATGTCCTCTCCTTGCTGCTGCAACTGGTGTAAAATTTTTCAAAGGTGTTACTGACTGCTTTAAATTAGTTAATGTAATTAGCTAATGTTGTACCTATCAACCAAAATCAGTGCTTCTCTGGTTTCAGCCATACAGATGGATACTTATACCTAAGTTCTGTTATAGTCATAAAGATCTTCAAAGGTGAAAAAAGATGACTAATCAGTCAGAATCCTCAAATGAGGATTCCTCATTCCTGCATTGTAGTTTGTAGCAAATCCTCTATTTCTAGCATATCTGTCTTCCAGCAAAGACATCGCACTTGGGTTCAGTTTTCTTGTGAGATTGGTACCGATTTCTGCACACCAAATTTTGTTAATGTACTGTTGGTCGTCTTAGATCCCAGTTGCCTGAGTGTACATTCATTTTAGAGCCAAAATTCAGCATTCAGTTAGATTTGCTGTGTGGAAGCACTGTAAACGGTGCTAATCAGTTTGGAGTTAGAAGACATAGAGAATTTTATAGTTTACAGTCTTTATTAATTATGGAATGACACTTTTTGGCAGAGCAGTTGTTAATAATTTATTTTGGGGATTTACGAATAATCAAAATGTACACCAACTGGATCTCTCTATAAAACCAGTACAAGGGTTTATTACTTAACTTCTTTTACCGAAAGATGATGTATGGGTAATTCTTCAGCTTTTTGACCAGTAATTATTAACAAATAGGGATAAATATTTAAGCCATGTTTCTTAATAATTTATATTTCCAATGTAAAATCCTTTGGAGATTAAGTTGTAATGACAAGTGGTACGTATTTGTGGATTATGAGGTCATTACCACATCATTGTGTGATAATCTCTCAAAAATATCAAGAACTATGTCATTTATTGAATATCTAACCACTGTTTCATTTTAGTCCAGTGTGGCTGTCTCCATTATGGTGCTGAATTTACTTCAGCTTTTTGACAGTAAAAGAATTTTTTTTAAAATACAACCAATTCTTGAGCTTTTCTTGAAAATTCACACACCAAAATTTGGTTTAAGTTCATAAGATTCGTATCACTTCGCATGAACTTGCTTGGTGTTTATTATTGAGACCTACTTTCAAATGAAGTGTCAGGATTTCTGGATTCGCCTGTTGGTAAGGACAGAGACTGTTGCCTCATGTTAAAATTTTTACCTAGGCTTGGGAGGAGTATCTGAATTCCACTTTGAATGCTCTGCAGTTATACAAAATGTATGCAGCTTGCTGTTTAAACTGCTTTTTGTCCCAATACAAACAATATTTTTAAGGAGTGTTTTAGGGGGTGAAACTCAAGTAGGATTCAAGCGATTAATTCTTAATTAAATGTTTTAAAATAAAACCAGTGATGGGATTATATTATCAGAAAGTAAAGATTCAGAGGTAGCCCTCTACCCAAATATAGGCCTAATGTCTCTTTGAGAAGAGACGTGGTCTTAAAATACCTTAATTTCAATGCAGTATATAAGTCCATATTAAAACTATAGTAAAGAACTAATCAGAATACAAATGCAAATATATGCAAAAAGTCCACATAATTCAGGTATTTATATAGGGGGTAATTGTATCTCATTGTAGATCTTTAATGTAAGTGTCTTATTTTCCTTTTAAATTTTCAGATTGTTTATATGTACAATGTACAAAAGTTGAACCTGTCCTGAGAAAAATTTCCATTCTCTGGCTTTTCTTTACTCATGCAGTGCAAGGACTGAGAATTTAAATATTTTTATTACCTAAATTTTGTGAGTTTTTTAAATTTTTTAGAAAATTACAAAGTGAGAGGACGTATCTCTGGGTGTTAGTAAAATTTTAACAGGAAATCGGAGGCGAACTAGAAATTAGAGGAGAGTAGAAAAGACAGATTTTTTTCCTAATAGGGAATCCAGATGAAGCAAGATTGGTTTGATTAATAGTAGGAGTGATAAAATTGTGGTACATTAAGAACTCAATCCAGTAGAAACACACAATATTAATTTCAGTGTGTAAGTTTGAGCATACAGGCTATGCATGAATTTGGTAGAGTACTGCGCTTCATACTCAAACACAGAACATGATACATTTTAAACTGCTTTTTTTGCAAATAAATATTTTAAAACATGCACAAATAATTACTCAAAGGATTCTGAAAAGGAATTAATAAGACAAAGCAATCTTCTTCCATAATTGCCCTCCCCAAAGCTGGTTAAACACATGTACAGTTCCCATTTCCATAGCCAGCTCACTACGTGGATTTTCTTGACATGTTTTGAAAGTACACTTTGGTTGAACCCAAATATTGTAAGTTTTCACTTAAAATGTCTGTCTAAAACAGTAGCACAAAAAAACCAGTTACAAAGGTAAGATATAGAATGGATGCCCAGCCCAGCCTGCACAACAGGATTGCTACCATGTTGTTAGAATAATTATATTTTGGCTGAACTAACTAATTTAGAAAAACTGCAGTACATCCAGCAAGGCTGAAAACTTTCCAAGACTGGATTGGTTTTGGGGGGTTTTTCTTCATTTTTAGTATAATTTAAAACAATACCTCTTCTAGCTGCCAACAAACTCTTTCCCTGAATCTCACCATTCCTGGCTTCCCTCCTAACCATGTCCTGGCTCACCTCCAGAGCTGCCAAGTTTATGCCAGAAGCAGGAGGTAGATTTGTATGGGGCTGGAGGAAGATCTGGAGCTCTGTTAAATTTTCAAGCCCAGATGGGGCAACATGATTTGTGTGTTTATGTCAGTGTGCCATACATCACAACTATCTGTGTGCTGACGTCAGCTTCGATTGGACATTAATGTGCTGAACACTGCAAACTAGAAAATACATGATAGATACAGATCTATGGTAACAATGCCACATAAGCAAATGTCTGTTTGGTGTGGCCATTCACTGTGCAAAATATTTCCCGGGATACACTGCATTAAGCCAGGGGAATATTTTGACACACTTTAAAAACAAAAACAAAATCAACATGGGCAAAGAGAGTACCATTTAAGAGCACAAACCCTTTCAGAGGAAGAGCTGAAACCAGCATATTAAAGTATGTATCATCAGGAAAATATTGAAATACTGTCCCTCACTTGAATCTTTCCAGAATTAAAACCAAATAGGAAAGATTATATTCTTATGATTTGCAGTACTGTCAGTGTTGAGGATACATTGCTGATGGTTGAGCATCTTTCTTTCCACAGTTTTTGTAACCCATTGTTATCAAAACTGTCAAGAAAAAACATTAATGGGCAGCAAATATTTTTTTCAAATGACAGGATATTTTTTTCTGTATCAAGAGTTTAGCCTTGTTTCCAGGAATCATCAGTGGTTTTTTATTTATGTAAAAGTTTTGTATTCCTTACTTACACAAATAGCATCTAGCAGCCTTCTGAAGAACTGGCAAAAGATGGTAATTTCTGGTCTGTAGATTTATAGAGTTCACTTTCTACTTCAGATTTATATTTATCCTGTCTTTATGTGATTACCCCCATAGAATAATGTTACCAAAAGATTCCGTTAAAATATAATATACTGTCTCTCTCTTCCTAGAAGAGGAAATGATTTGCAAGTCAGCTTTACTATTTCAGGGGCAGATATAATAGCAAAGTCTAGGGGTTGGTGTGTAAGCAGTGTTCTTTTCCCTCACATCACTTGTGTTATTCCTCAGAATGGAAATTCTGCAGTATAGAACGACTTTATCATCATCCATCATTGGATTTTGTAGGTAAAATGGAAGTTCCCTGATTCCATGGGGATGGATGCTCTTGGCCTGTGCACAAGTAGTGGCTTTGAAAAGAGACTCCTCCCCAGGATTTGATGCCATCTGGCCCATGAGGTGGGGAAGGGAGGGGGTGTAAAGGTACCATGGGATCAGTGGATTTAGGCCTGGTAACCTGAGCAAATTGGGCTGTGCAGGCCACAACTTTGTGTACTGATCAGAAAACAGAATTCAGTTTATTCTTGGACAGGAGCAGGAAATGTTCACCTTTCGTGTCTGCTTTGTAAGCTTCTCTGTGGCTAAAACAATGGTTATTGAAATGTGAGTTCATGAAAGCAGTTGGGGATATTGATCACCATTTTAATAAACCTGAATGTCAGTACAATGCATGTCTAATGTGTCTGGGGATGTTTTTGAAGCTCTGCTTCTAACAGATAAATTGTTATTATGAAATAGTTTACCAATATTTAAATTGACCTTTCAGAATAAGCGTCAGTCATATAGCTTATGAAAGAAGGTCAAAATGTACAAAATACTTTAATAGAAAACAAAAAAGTATAACATGGGGCTACAGAGCTAATTCTTTATAATTGGAACGGGTATTTTGAGGTGATTAATCTTGATACCCCTGAAGGTTTGATGAATGTAGCACCTACAACCACCAAGAACAAGAGTATTATACCAGCTGTCCAAATACCTGTAGGAGAACTATTTCTTATCTTAAAGAAGTACTTTGCTTTGTACCACAGATGTGTTTCTTTTATTTCTCATTAAATACTGACATCATAAAAGCATTTAAGAACATTTTTTCTGACTTATCTCTGAAGATCTCTGTTGTGACCTTTGAATGTCTCTTTCTGCTATATAAAATTAAGTAAAGAAAACCATGTGGAAAACAGCTTATTTGAGGCATATGACAGTATATTGTAGTACAAGACATAGCGCATCACTTAAAAATCACACATATATTGAGAAATGGCAATGCTGCTTGAAGCTTTAGATTTGTATGTTGTGTAGAGAGAAACTTTCAGAGAGAAAAATGCTAAGAAATTACTTGAGTTTTCCCTGTTCAACTGATAGTCAAAATGAATAATCGTATGGGTTCTGCTTGCTCAAAATATTAGACACGGTATGCCCAAGTGTATTAAAAACCAAGGTTTTCAGAACTCAAACAAAAACTGGGCACCACACTCATAGGAGAAATCAATGAGAGATAAGTTTAATACATGGCTTGTAAATATCGCTGATATGAGCAAATGCTTGTTATGAAGATTTAGGAAAATGTTAATTTAGTGCTAAGTTAGCCCTTTTATGGATTATCCTTGTCAAATGTATGTTTGCTTTAGTCAGATATTTTAAGTCTTTCTTTTTTTAAGAAAAAGGCCTTCTAACATAATTTGTAAACATTGATGACTTATTTTTCCCCCACAATTTGTCATTGAGAAGACCAAGGCTTACTCTATGAACGTTAATTACCTTTTTCATCACATAGGATGTGTATTTTGTTTCCATGTCTTACAGAATAAAGCAATTATGGAACGTGTAACAAACTTGTCAGATATGGTGGTTGGTCTTGAATCATTTATCGGCTCTGAGAGAGAAACCAATCCATTGTACAAGGATTACCACGGTAAGTTCTGTCTTTAGCAATGCAAAAAGTCTGCCCTGAGTGTTTCTAGGGCACTTAGCAGCTCACCCTCCAATTGGGTATCTGCTAGAAAGCAGATTTCATTTTGGAATATACCTCCTAAATGTTTCCCCTTGCCTACCCAGTCTGGAGTTAGGAGCATTTTCAGCAAAGTGCATTAAGGCTGCAAAGGAAACATGGCAACTCCTTGCATGTTGTCAAGCCGCATTACTGAGGCATGGCTCAATCAGATGTACATCTCAACAGGCAGCCTTTGGGGAATTCACATGCAGGGGAGGCTTGGCAATCATCTGACCAGTGAGCTGAACTTGTCATGAAATCAATACTTTTGATCTGCCAAGTTTTAAATTGAGAACACGGGAAAACATATATTGTAGTAAGGTGAATAAACTGCTAAATTGTGTGCTAGATAAACTTCATCTAAAAAATAATGGTCTGTTTTTTCAGCTATAGGTTATAGCACTTGCTCATTTAAAGAAATAATTGTGTGTATATGTGGCATGTGAAATATGAAACTGATTTTGGTAAAACGTCATGTAGCCTTAAAGTCTATTATCTTCAAAATGTGTGATGGTGCTTAATCGTGCATTTTGTTTCCCAAAGATTTTTGTTAGCTGTTGCAGCAGAACTATTTGAATTTTAAAAATTATATTAGAAGTTATGCACAGCCAAAGCAGTGAATAACAGTTTTAGCTAATCCTAACAGTGCTCAGAGTGTGCATAAATTACAGCTCTTATTATTGTGATACTACTGTAGTTCCATGGAAACCTTTAGCTGAAAGTAAACTGCTTGTCCAAAACCTTCTGTAAGCATATGCCAGTGGCAGTGTTTTCCGTAGCAGAATGTATAGAGTATATAGAAAAAAATTCAAAGATGGTGTTGAGACACCACTGTGTGTATGCAAGCTGTAATTAATAAATCAGAGAAAAATCTTTCTGACTGTGAAAGTAGTGCACATTTCATTATCTGAAAAAAAGGTGAATGCAAAAGAAACCATGAACAAAAGCCAGAATAATTTGCCTAATTATTTTTCCAACTGTATAATCGTGATATGGCCTTTGTTTATGCTAACATAATTCTATCAATTTAATACTCCTTTTCTCAGCCCTGAAGAGATCCTTTAAGACAATGTGTGTTATAGCATTTATTTCCTGATTTCCTATAAAAATGTATGCTAAGTTATTTCTGGTGTTATTTAATAAAAACTAGGTGCCAATATACATAGCTTTTGAGATTTGCACAACCTTAATTTGACAGTCTGAAAAGAGATATTCCTAATGGTTTTAACTTTGTGGATTCTTTTTGCTTAAGAACATATTTTAAGGTATTTATTTACTGCAGCTGATGAAAGATTTTGACATTACTCAGAAGAAGTTTGATTACATTACTGCATTTTTAATGAATCCTCCTTAATAATTTTATTAAGCTGCCTGCAAATTTTTAAATGTTTGAAAAGCCACAAAATAACAAAATAATTATAGAGATGATGCCTAAATAAAATTTCTAGGATACTGTATATAAGAAACTCTATGTTAGACTTGCTGTTCCTGTATATAATAATTAGATTTTGTATTCATAAGCCTAACAAATAATTCTTCTAATTCACTGGAAAGGAGGCAGAGATAGAAGGTTTAAAACTATAAAAACACTTTTCTAATATTACTGAGAATTTTTGTAATTAATGCCCATAAAAATTATGCTTTTTAAAGTATTTCAATTTCAAGAAACTTCCTTAAAAAAAAAATGCCTGAAAAAATACTTGCCTTATTTTAAATAAGGGGTTTTAGGTTTGGGGATTTTCTCACAGCTGCCGTTTTGAAGTCAGATACCTTTTCTAAATGTTCAGTATTTCCATTTAGACGCTGGCTTTATGCACAGTGAATATAGGCCAGTATCTGAGAAGCCCTGTAGAATTTTCCTGGTTTTCAGATGTAGAAAATCACCCTTAGGTTGTTCAGAGACTATATTAGGCTGCACAAAAACCATCCAGCGTCCTTGTCAGAAAAAATCAGCTTGAGTTGCAGCTGACAGAATGCAGAGCTTGCAGTGCACCTAGTACTGTTAAAAACATCTGAACAGCTATAGAAGCCTCCTGCAGGAAGAAAACCTATTTCTTCTGGGGTGGCACAGGGGTTAAAATCTATTAAAAAGCATGATCTGCATCGGGATTTTCTGGAAACTTTTTTCCAAGCCACTTTCAGGGCGCAAAACGAAGGAGTTCTCATTAGAGCTTCGGTGGTTATCAGTAACCCATAAGCCTTGTTTTGCTGGCTGCTTACTGGTGCATTTAATAAAATAAAGATCACTCAGTGGTGCCGTGGGCAGCATGCAAGGTGATAGCCATATTTGCTTACTGTAAATACAGGAGAAAATCATACACAAACCGGCTGCAGTTTTGACAAGTATTAAGATCGCTCTTTACATCTGTACTTCTGTACCAAAGTGCAATTAGTTTTCCTCGCACAAGGATTTCTGTTTATCTTATTCTGCTTGATTACTTGAGCATAATCGCACCGTTTGCTTCACTGCTCCTGGTAGTAAGCTCCAGTTTAAAAAGGGGAGGATGAGTGTGTGTAAATATACAGAATTCTGCTGTAAGACTCTAATTTATGCATCTGGATGACAGCGTTTTCTTAATTTTTTTCCCCCTCCTTTACTCTTTCTTTCCACAAGGTTTGGTTCATGTACATCAGATTCCTCGGCTTAATAGCTTGATCTGTGATGTGTCAGACACGAAGGACCTTGCTTTTAGATTAAAAAGGAAGCTGTTCACCATCGAGGTAAGAGAAACATTGTTTCACTATTTAGAACCCAAAAGGTGGAGCTAATCCCATCTCTTATGTCTCGTTTTGTGAAATACATAAAATATGCATCAGATGTTGTAAATTCATTTCACTCTGGTTTTGCTGTTCAGGTTTTATAAAATACTGTAATATGCCTTCTAATTAAAAATGTCTCATTTGCTGCACTAAATCGGTCTGTTATAAATACTTTATTTTGGTTTAAAATGTACATAGAAAGTAGGCCACAACCTTCAATAACAAAGCATGACATGTTTCTAAGGATGTCAGGAGCATATTTAATTAAATGTTAATGACTTGCTCTTACTTGTGTTGATGGGTGGGAAAGTAGCTACATGTTATTACTCCAGTGGAGGGATTTTAATGTATAGTGTTGCCTAAAATTGTGTGTGGTATGGGGGATAAGTGTCCTTATCAGTATTCAGAAACCATTTTCTTTGCATTACTGAAATCACCTTTCGCTCTTTTATGTCATTTTAAACACAGTATCATTTACACTAATGTCCTTAAGTAAATTTCCTACTAAATTTAAACTTTTTTCCATGACCTTTATGCAGACAGTCCTGATAGAAGGCAGTAATACAAAAGATGTATTTCATTTTAATCTTGCTAAAGAGCAAATGAACATAGCACTATTAAGCAATTAGAGCTGATGTATTTATTAACCAAGTAATGCTTAGAGATGGAAGATGGCTTTCAGGGTGATGCGATAGTCATCGGTACAGTCTGGGCAATTTTTTTTTTTTTTTTAAACAAAGACATAAAACAGCCAAGCATCCCTGACAAACCATTTTGTTTAATCTCTTTTCAAATGAAAAGCTCTTAAGCAGGCCACTTGTCTTAACTGCTTGAAACCATAAAAAGAGGGAATTGCCACCAATAAATTAGCATATTTTTTACTCCATCACCAAATGCTGGTCAATGTGGCTTGGCACTGCTTTGGTGTTTGGGACTTCACCCTTAAGTGACCACTTTGGCCCTTATTTGACCCTCTGCCCTTTTTAGCTGGCCACTTGATAAGGTAACTTAAGGGTTCTCTCTCTTCACTGCCCCCTCCCCTTCACAATTGCAAGTAGCCCTAACCTATAAATCATTGAAAGGGCCCTATCAAGTGACAAATTAAGGTGCCCTCCTCCTAATTAATGGTCATCAATGTCTTTAATTATCTAATCCTATTGAGAGTAGTTAATAGTTAATCAGGCAGCCAGTTCTTCATGCAGGTCATCTCTGCGTGAGTGCTAGAAGTTTCTCAACTAGAGGTATCCTCTTCAGAAGCCACTTCAACGCAAATACACGAAGGAGGGCTTTTTTCCCCAAGGACAATTCCTTTATAATGTTTGTCACTTTCTGAAGAATGCAGTTAGTGAAACCAGGCTTTGTGAGGTAGGAAAGCATTTTAACATCTGCTTTTGAGCAGTAGAAACAAAAGCCTTGATAGTCTGTTTGGTTTTAAAATACAAATGTTCTCTCTGTTTTCAGAGGTGCAGAGAGGCGTGCACCCTCATTGCACAGCATAGTAAATTCTCATTTATTATAACTGTGAATTAGAATATTTTGGGGGTTTCTCATTACTATGAATCCTGTCTCAGAATACAATTTTTTTCTGTCGGACGAATTTGAGATTCTAATCTGTAATGTAATTTGGAAGGAAAGAAAACCCCTAGCAGGAGGGTCTGTAAAAAGAATTGAATTAACCATGGGGCATTGGAAACAGGAGTGAAGAGGAACTCTTGAAACAACCTGTTGCCCTAGACACGCGTAGATGACCCACTTGTATAATTTCTCCCTTCGTTGGCTGCAGCCCCTTTTGAATAACTTCAGGTTTTGTTAGAGATATGCTTTCTGTAAGCTGAACTGACACAAACTATCCCTTTTTGAACATGTTAGATCACTGTCCTACTGTGATCTTCCTGTACATGTTTCACTAATCTATAATACATATGTTTTTCTTCCTCATACTGTTAGGGAAAGCAGACTACAGCCGGGCTGACTAGAGCAATAAGAAAATGGGAGCAAGGGAAAACTGAATTAAGAAAGGATGTGAATAAGGTCTCTAAAATGGGCTTTTGGTTTCTACAGTTAGGATGTGATGCGTCAGCAGTCAGTCCGTGCTGGTTCTGGGGGTAGAAGCGTAAAGCAGCACTAAATAAAGTGTTCAGTACAAGCAACAGTATGCTTTATACAGAGTACAACTAAGTTTAGGACTTCTTCAGTATGTAGTTTAAATATGAAATGAAAAGTGTATTGGGTACCTTACAGGTTTTGGAAAGATTCTGCATACTTATATGCACAATTTAGGACAAAAATATTCACCTCTACTTGAAATGCAACTTTAAAATCAAATTACTCAAGAAAAGTTAGAAGCATAGAACCTGTGAATTATGGCGAAATTTCTTCAAAAAGGGTTTTCATCACTAGACCATTCTTTTTTTACAGTTTAAAGCAAGAGCATGGGACATGGATTTTCTCATCTCTGGACTGCACACCAGTTAAATAACTCTTCCTAGTTTGGCCCTCCTAGGTGAAAAACCTCGAATGTCAAATCCACTTTATTAGATTGCAGTTTTGTGGGAGGGACTCCACCTCTTTATAGCCTGCAGAATCATTTGACTGTTTCAGTTTTCCTTGTGTCTTCTTCTTGAAAATAAGATTGACTGAAATGTTTTCTAAAGAGCTTTTTTTTTTTTAATTCAGGATGAAAATGTTTTTTTAATGAATATTTATGACTGCTCATTGTCCATTTATAAATTATGAAGCAGAGCCTTTCCAGGAAAACTTACATGTTTATCCTAAAAGGTGCAGTAGCTATATCAAGCTTTCCCAAATCTTCACACATTAGTCACTAGCAATATACTTTTACATGCAGTATTATCAGAGATCTATCTTATGTGCATACCGCTTTAAAGGACACAATTTTGAAGTTAGCCTGTCTAATCCTATTTCTTCCCACTTTGGAATCTTAATTAGAAGGAGATAAAAACCATCATTTGACTAAATTATTGTCTTGAATCTGTAGCAAAAGGTATAATCCGCAATTGGGCCAATTAGTGTACCCCATAGTTAGCTATGCTGAGGCAGGAAACTTGATTAGATCTGACACCAGCCTAGTTCCCACTGTTGTTTTGCCAGGTATGATGGTCAGACTTCAAAGGGCTTGAGGCATCAGCAGGGCAAGGTTTGGAGGCCAGCTTAGGTCCGGTCGTTAATCTCTCTGCTAAAACCACAGCAGCCCTCGCACAAAACAAGCTTACACGACACAATCATGCGGTATTAAAGTTTGGGTTGAGTCATGCCAATTTGCCTTTGATTTTCTGATGATTGACTAAAAGATGGCTACATGACTAGACACATACTGAAAGTTTACTGATTAGGTAAGTTCCCCAAATATTTGAAATATTTTTTGATTTCTCAGTTAAATGATATGACAACCCCATTCGTCTTAATGCGACTGTTCAGCAGAATTTTCTTGAAGTGCTTTCTGCTTTCTTTGTAGCTCTGAATGTAACTTTTATCAACATTTGATAAATTTTGTAGGAACATTGTGTTCATAGTTTTCTTTGACAGGACTTTATCTTTGTTGTTCCAAAGCCTCCTGTGTCAAGACTTGCGGAATCTGTGGTTAAATTTGGTTTTTTCACTGCTCCAAATTTCTATGGAAACATTGTTTATCTTTCTTATTTAGGTGCATGTATAATTACTCGCCAAAAGGGCATTTTCCCTTAATTATTTTCCACCTCACCATCGAGTAAAGCACTGTTCTATGGCTGCGATTACATAAGTGTTCCTTTCTTTTGCAGTCTGATTTGTTCAAATATTGCAGTAACAGTGACATGTTTCCATTCTGAGAAAAGCCTAAGGCTGCTTTAGTATTATTCCAAATGATTGAAATTGCCATCTTGCTGACTTTCCCTTGGGCAGCTTAGGGCCTGTTTACTTTTGTATTTGTTTCACATGTTCCCTCTGAGTTTGGCTGGCAGGACATCATTACCTGGTTTGACAAGACAGTTGGAGAAGATTCATATTTGATTAACTCCCTTTGTTATTGTCTGGACAACACAAACCTCTGAAATTAGCTATTTAAAGTTAAAACTGATATACTCCGATAAACACTTGCAAATAGGAAAGCTCGCGAGAGTGTTTTTTTTAATTCCCTAGTTTTGCTTCATTTTTAAGTCTTCAAGTAACAGTCAATTATTAGGAGTATAGAGACTAAGCTTTTTCCTACAAGTTTTTATATTATAGTTTGTCTAATAAATAGTTGTTGTGCAAATACATTTCTTGACAATATACAAGTCAGCGCAAGCCAGTATTTTCTTTCTAATGGATACAACACCTGTGCAGCCCACAGTAAAAATCTTTAGAAGCTAGCTCAGTTTGAAGCCAAGTGTCATATACAATATAAAGAATTGCCACACAGTGAAAAGTTTCCAGAGCTTAAAGTACAAGTTCAGGAGTTTCTTTTCTGAGGGTGTTTCCTAACAGGATGGGAAGAAATTAGAGGAGTCTTGTGGCAGGGAAGTGGCTGGTTTCTCAGTGCCAGGCAGATGCAGTATGGTACTGTGGAGCATTATATATTGCATTTTCCCCATGGTAATTGCCAGAGTAAAATGTTATGTCACTGGAAGGAAATGAAAACCAGCAACTGATTCTATACAGAATTAAAAATAAACCTATGATTCCAAAGACATTCAAATAAAATACTGTCCTCATCTAGCAGTAAAAGACCGTGAGAAAATTAATGATTGCCAAAATGAGAAATAATTGCAACTACAGATATTCGTGTCTGTTATGTGTCCAACACTGGTATTTGGAAGATGACTTAAAATTCTCTAAGGTGGTGATTTGGGCCATTTAAAACAGGAAATATGGCTTAGGTAGCCTCCATCTGAAGTCTCTGTATTTCTGACTTTGTCTTCCTTTCAGTCTCTCTCTTTTTATTTCTTAGCTTAGACATCTACACTGCGGTAAACTTCTTATTTGCAGAAGGGAAGTGCAAGTGGCCACTTTTAGAGATTATTTACCAAAACAGGCGGGTGAGACCAAGTCAGAGCTGATATCTGCAGTGCTTCAGTGTGGTATCCACATAGCACAGGTCTGGTCCTAAGGGGCTCAGGAGATGGCAGCATCACTGAGTGCCAGAAATGTGCTCCTGCAAACATTTCCTAAGTAGTTATTCATCAGTAACAGGTATAGAAACTGTGACTTAGGCTATTTCTTCTGGAGGAACAAGTCAACCCTGTCACTAGCACATATGGAATCAGTATATATTTAAAATACACTTCCATGCCATACCAGCCTCCATACTGAAGTGAGAATTAGAAAGTGGCAATAAGAGTATTGCTTCTTTTAGCTTTTTCCAAGAAAATATAGGCAGTCTTCATTAATGGCTGACCCTACTCTTGATTCTATTCCTCAGATGTTTCTGAAGTTGAGTAAATTTGTAAATAAATGCATTTGTATTCGTGAACTATATTTTGGCCACTGTTAACAAAAGGAATCTGTGAGCTGACAAAAGGCAAAAAACTGGTTTATTATGAATTTAGGTAAAGTGATAGTTCTATAGCACTCATTCAGTAAAATAAGGAAAATAAGCTAATATATTCTACAAGATACATGTTGCAACACTGATCTATATACCTTCATATGTAGACAAAACCTCTCTGTATTTTGAGATTGTGCACTGGTGCTCTTATAAGACTTGACCCTCTGTTAGAGCTTTACAACCTCAAAATGGAATCTTCTTTTACCAAGCTTTTGACTGTCTGGCTGCCCAGGGCCTGGAGCGTGAATGAAACTTCACAGGTATTCCTGGTTCAGAGACGAGACAGAATTTTTCTGAAATGTTACAGAAAGTGTATTTCTTCGATTTTCTCATCCCCACGTGTTCGAGAACACAACTGCCCCTGGGGCTTGAATGGAAAACCTCTTTCTCCTCAGATGCATCATACCTGGCAAACTCTAGTACTGGATGTTCTACTCGAGCTGGGGGACTCCAATGCAGGAAACTCTTTATATAAAACTAAACTTTCCAACAGAGAGGTAAAGCATTGGAATAAAATTCAGCTGAAATTTATACCAGTAAAACCACCTTTGCATTGATTTTTCCTGTCCATTTTTCCTATGATAGTAATAAAGACATTACCACTGGCTTATTTAAAATCAGTTCAAAAGACAATAATTATAATACTCATAATTACAATATTAGCATTTTCTTAATCTGAAACTAATAATACTGCAAAGAAGATCCTCCTGCAAAACTAATTCTGTCATAATACCTAGCTCCATTTTGCATTATTTCATCCAATAGCCAGTTCAGGTTCTCTTTACCTGGTATGGTGTACTTCACTGAATTGTTTTGTCAGATGCTGTCAAGCCAACCTACCATTGTTAAAGAAAATCAAACTAAATCATTTTGGCATGAGCCTTCCAGGAATAAGGCACAGAATATGAAGGGTTTGATGAAATCAAGGATTTGATTTCAATATTGTAAAAGACTGCCTGTCAAAAATGTATTACATTCTTTCAAACAATTTTGAATAAATATACGTGTTTAAAACTGTGACATTACAATTTAGCTAAAGTTTTGGAAGAGTATTTTTAAAGTATAATAACTTGCAGTGAAACAATACTTGGAGTGTTCCTATTTGAAAAGAAAATCAAGCAGAACCTTAATGGTACACTGGACTGAAATCAGGTGATCAATTTTATACAGTATATGGAATTTCAGCACGTGTATCTTGTGCACATGTGGAAGAGTTTAATTTGAAAATACCACCTTCTTATTGTGCACTACTGAATAATGTAAATTCAATTATTAATTTTTTGTCTGTAGGCAAATACAGGAAGATATTGTTAACTCCTAGGTTTCATGGGAAGATTTGTAATATCCTGAAATTGATTTAACAATTAGTTTTGTTTTATGGGTTGTATGACAGTGTAAGGTTACACTGTTGAATTGGAATTGGAATTGAATTGAATTGAATGAGAGTTCCATTCAATTTTTCAAAACCCTTGTAATGCAGTGCCTCTGCAGTTTCTTGTTAGTAAACAGAGCTCTTTCAACAGAAATTATTGAAACAAATAATTCTGGTGTTTAGAAATATTTATGCCGTGTGTTGCTGCAATGGAAGAACGTGCACCACAAAGTCATTAATGCCATGAGAGGTCACTTGTGCATATTGTAATGGGCTGCTCATTCTCAGGATCTGTGCTAAGGGTCAGTGTTGCAGCATGAAAGGATTTGGCCTGTTCAGTCTGGAAATAAATGGGTCAACTTCTCCTGTGTTTGCCAGACAAGTAAAGTAGTTGACATATTCACACTTTCTAACTATTAGAGGACAGGTAGACTAAGGACATCTTTTGCAAAAACTTTGGTTGATAAAGATTAAAAAACTCTTTCTCTACAAGGATTATATTATTCACTGTAGCAGTAGTCTTTTTTAGACAAAGGTTTGTGGACATGTGTTAGAAAGATCTTGATGGTGAGTCCTTAAGAAGCAAAAAGAGTTAAGCCCCATATTTGTAGTAGTTCTCAGCAGGAACTGAGTGCCACTTCCATTAAATGCTCTTTAAAATATCACAAGTGTTAATAAAATTAGGATATTTTATAGTTGTATAAAGTTCTCATTTTGCAAAGAATAACAAATTTTACCAGGCTGTTACATGGTAAAACAGATCTCTGGCTGTCTGCAACCCTGTAAATGCAGGAAAATGAAAGGCAAAGCTGAGAGGAAGTCAGATTTTCTCATTCACAGGTCCACCTGCGGTACCCAAACCTTACTGACAAACCTTGAAGTTCAGGGCTCTTAGTGAAAGGAATGAGGGTAGGAGGATTTTACATGTCCATGTGCAAGATGTGCATCCATCTACATCTCCTTGTCTCAGTACTGTCTGTTATGGTTCTGATTATTGATCTTTGGGTAGGAAGTGATTCAAAGTGCTCTCTGAACTAGGGGACTGGAAGATAGCTCCATCTAATACTTGTAAAGGGTTAAAGTGGCATTTTGTAGGGAAACACACCAATGCTGCCAAGCATTTTCCATGATTAGTAACATACTTAAACAAATTTCAAATGTTTTCTTGTAACTTTGGAAATTCAGGAATAAGTGTTAACATTTCCAGTCTTTTGAAAATATTAATGGTTTTGAATGGACATAAATCTGTAAGGAAACCACAAATTTATAGTTTCTTTAAATTTTTCACCTATGCAGAAATTGTTCCATACCGGTTTTCTGATCTATTTATTTTACTGTTTCACAAAAAATATTGCCCTTTATTGAACTGTTAACATGCAGGAACTTGGTTTTTTAAATTATTTTTATTGAGAACAAGCTAGTCTTATTATTCTTAGTCTGAAGGACTTAATGGAAGTGCCAAAAGGAGACAGGAAAAAAAAATTTACATACACTGCAAAGTACTGTAGCTGAAGAAAAAATGTTCCATAATCATTGTGCAAATGCTACTTTTTGCTTTGGCTAAATTATGGGGCATTAATAATTGTAACTAAATTTCAGAGTACATTTTATTTTTATATTTCTGGCCAAGAAAATTGTGCAAGAAGTAGATTATCATAAGGAAAATGGGTGAGGACTACAGGTTTTGGTCATGCTGTCTTTACTGCTCTCTTTCTCACAGTTGTTTTAGTTGCATGGCTTTGATTTTTTTTTTTAATTTGATTTTTCTTCATTATATTTCATTTGGTTTTCAAAGGATTCTGAGTCGCACAGATACAGATAATGTAATTTAAAGTTTCTTATTGCATGTTGAAAACCAACAGCTTTTGATATATCAAGTGAAACTGTCTCCTAGAAGAAAAACATTATTTATTGCATTTAAAGTGGTGTTTCTGGCCAGGTTAACACCGACACCATATTAGCCCCCTTGAGAATGAATGGTATTGCCAATTAACAGTTCTGCTTCCTCCTTCTTTCTGAAGAAAGTAAGCAATAATTGTATAGTGTACAATAATTAAAGCTTTTTATTGATGTGCATAAATACATAAATAAATAAAGGGAATTTGGGTGCCAACTTAGACCAGTCACAGGCTGCTTGACTTTCAGAGAACAGCTGGTAGCACTTGCTGAAAATGGTTCACTTTAAATGCCTCATTTCAGGTATTTAAGGTTTGAAAAGCCTGTGTTTTTAAGCTTATGAAGATACAGTCTGTGGGCTCTCCATTTACTTTTTTCCTGTTTGAAGTCTGTTATAGCACAAATTACTCAAGAATTCACTCTGATGCTCATAAGTTCATGTTTACAAAGCAGTTGCTAAATGGACTTACATTTTTTCTCATATTAAACCAGTGATCTTTGAATAGTGTCTGCTTGAGTCTTGTTGAAAAGTAAAAGCAGAAAACAAAAAAAGCCAATCGGTTTACCACTTTTAACTGCGAGGATGTGAGCATTGCTTCACGGGAGAAATCCACTTCACCTTGCATCCAAAACAGTGCTTGCTATTCTCAAAATAACCTTGTTGCTCAATAATTAAAGTTTTAAGATCTTTAGTATTTGCTAAGGCACTGTGCACTCACTTTTCCTAGGAAAGACAGGCTTTGTGTGGCCCACATGTGAATGTTTGAGGTGGAGGATTTGGCCACGGTGGCTGAGGGGATTTCTTGAGGGGATTTCTGAAGTCTCTGTGGCACACCCACAGTATCTGCTAGGCGTTTGGATATTGGTGTGTTTGTGAGCAAAACATTTCCCATGTTTGGTGAGCAGCTGTTCAGTGACTTGCCTCACCTGGGCTGGCTCCAGACTTTGCAGCTGGAGCAGGGAGGAACTGTGCAGTTTGCAGATTCACTTGGGGTCTGTGAGTGTTCTCAGGGAAGGATTGCACTGTTCTAGGGTAGCTCAGGTTTCGGACATTCACCCTTAGCTGCTTTTATTTCTCAGCCAACACACAAGCAGATGAACAAGAGCTGACCAAGGCAAGTCTGCTTGTAGGTGTAGGCCCAGCTTGTACCCATCTGGGTGTACAGTATGTGATGTATGGAATAAACACATCCCAGCCACTGGAGGTGCCAGATGTTACAGCTGAGCAGCATTTTCTTCTGGGCTCTCTATTATGTTCAGTTACCCATTGGTTTCATCTCTCCTTGATTTATTCAAGACTTCGTAATGTATTGCTTAATCAATAAGCACTGTAGTATCTGGGGATAGGTATGTCTCAGGTCTGCAACCTAAAGCCCCTGAAAGCAGCACCATAAACTTGCTAATCAACACTTCCTACCTTTTGGTGTAAGGCTCTGTGCTTCTGGGTAGGTTGCAGGTTTCCTGTACTGCCTCAAATGCACTTACACAAACCTTTTTCTACCAGAAAGTAGTGGGGCAGGAGTTGCATCAGGTTTTTTTGTTTGGTTGGTTTTTTGGTTTTTTTTGGGTTTTTTTTGCTACAATGAAGGGAAAAGTGGTTCTCCTTCTAGGATGCGCATTTCTTAAGGGATACATCCCAGTATGTAATTTGTAAACCTGGTTGCTGTTAAAAAAACCCAGAACTAATAAGAAGGAAATCTAGTACATGTATTTAGATCTGATCCTCAATAGTAGCATAGCCATGGGCTGTTTATGCTTGGTCTACATAATCTAGACTAAAAATAGTCTTCCTGTCATTTTATTGGCAGAGTTTTAGCTACTCCTTTAATTCTGTTTAAAAATGGATAGAGAGAAAGGCAGCATAAATATTGGATGTGTGCAGATATTTCAGTAACTAAAAGGAGATTCCTGATGCTTTGAAAAGCTCTATAATTAAATGGAATTCATATTCTGTTTAAGAAGCTTTTCTTAAATTAATATAATCTTTAAATGTATTATGTTAATTTTTGTATTTGTATCAGTAAAGTACCTACTTTTAAATAGCCATGTATTAAAATATATTTGGGTTATTACTGTCCTGTTTAAGTTGTATTCTTTTTACATTTCCTTTGCATTTTGATATTACTGGTGAGATATTTCATTTCTCATCAGTTGAATGGGCAGCCACATTGTTTCTAATTTTTCTACTAATAAAGTGAGTTTTTGCAGAACAAGAAGACAAGTCACTACTGCCTGCTAAAATCCTCAACAAGAGCCTGAAAATTTCAGGCTTATTATGTTATGGTTTTTGAAAACCTGTGGAAACAAGGAAAGAACAGGCTTTTTTGTGTTCTGTCTTTCCTACAAAAACGTGGGCTACTTTAGGAATCTTCAAAGGCCACAGTTACATTACAGAAAAGACAGTTTTGAGGTGGAAGTGCATCTTAGTTGATTTTTTGTTGATTTGAAAAGGGCATTATGAATTTGAAAAAGCCATGAAAATTAGATTCAGGTTACTGAAATGTCCCAAAACCTACAAAGGGGAATTTTTACTGTGTTAGTAGAGGAAAGTAGAAATGTTAGCAGTGAAAGGATTTTGTCACTGGATTACCTATAATCTCTATATAAGAAGTACTTTTTTCCTCTGTCTGAACTAAAATTCTGTTTGTACCATGGTCTTTCCTACTTCTGCTTCTTCTTTTTTGTTCATCCACTCCCTGGTGTGTATTTGCATCCTTTAGGACAATATTATCCTGCACATTCAGTTGTCTGTGCTCACTCTAATAGGAATAACTAGAATATCGTCATGCAGCTTCTTTGATTTTCATTATTTTTTGTTCCTCAGGTTTTCATCCTGAAATTCTGTTGTTTCTTTACAAATTGGTCACAAAAATCAGCACTTTATGCAGTCAGATGTGCTTGAAAGTAACTTATGTTAACTGCTGCTTTTAAAAAAGGTTGGTGGTGGTGTTACAAACGAGAAGATGAAAAGAGAAACAATGAATATTGTAGTTTTTACATTAAGAGCATCCAAAGCAAAGTAAATAGCTGCAATCCATCTGTTGCAAGTGCATAGCACTGATATAGGGGGATATCAGTCTTCAGAACTCATAGCCAAAGTATTTACTACTGAGAATTATGCATAACTGGAGTATCTTTATGCATACAATCTAGACTTCTGGTAAAAATAACTATTAAAAAAGCAGAATTTGTACAAAGCCAGGGATAGTCCCATAGTGATTTTTTTTTATTGTGAGTAGGATCACTGTTTCTATGACATTATTAGTATTCAAACTTTATTATGAGGGGTTTACAACTTTTTTTTTTTTAAAGGAAGAAGTATGGTTCCATACAAAATTACATTCTTAAAAGATTTAATGTTCCCAACATAAAAAAAAAAAAATATTTTTGAACTACTTTCTATCTTGAAAAATCAAACCAGCTATTCTTGTTTCAAGTTTCATCTAATATATTGTTCCGTATGGTTGTATGATAAACACATTATTCCTTGAACAGGAATTAAGAGTAAAGCTGCCAGGAAGGGGTTTTGTTGTCAGAGTAGTTCCCGCCTCATGTTTTGTAAGAGATTTCATGGTCCTATTGTAGAGTAGATGATTTAAAACGTGTTCCCAAGATAAACTTTCCCATTGTCATTAATGAGGATGGATAATACTGAGTGACAAGTGCATTAGGAATGACACAGAAAGCGCTGTTAGATTTGTCAGAGCGTATCACTTCAGGCAATGAAACTTAAGGACATTCTCTTTTAGCAATTTTTTGCTATTTATTTAGAGAACCAAGGATTGTGATTGCTCACACAGGTGGATTCTGCTGTTTAGTTCATTAAATATTTAGCTGCCTTGGAAAAGGTAAAGGTGATAAATATGAGCATTATACTCCACTGTGAGGAGCGCACGTGGTTGCTTTGCTTACATGTAATTCAGCAAAACTGATACGCGTTTTATTTGTTTTTAAAATGTTTATTTGGTAGATAATTTTTTAATTTTCAATATTCTTACTGAATGGGAGTATTTAAAGTTATATAATAAGAAATGCTGTGAACTGCCATAGTGAAGCTTCTGGGATAAAGAAGCCTAAAATTAGGACACTATACATGTAATTTACATTGACTTAAAAATTGTATTTCTCCATAGAGCAAGGCTTTTTAAATATTTATCTCTGAATAATTAATAATGTATGACTTTTTCTGGTGTTTAAAACCCTTCCAAACTTCAACGTGCCTATCAATTTCCATTTTGAACATGCAATTGGTCACTTTTTCGCCTTGATTCATCTTGCCTGGCTGCCAACCAAATTTCGCCTCTGTGTACCTTCTTGACACTAATAATGACTGAGTTTCTGTTCGTTTGCGTGCAAGATTTCCCAAGCGGCGGTTTGGGGCTGGGATAAACTATCTATCATGATTGCGTACAACTAATCTGCCTCAACCAAACCACCCAATGATTGAAATTGCATTTGACAATTCACCTCTCCTTGGCGTGCCTGAGGTGAACATAGCTACAGACCATCCCCGGAAGGGCATAGCAGCTCCTCCATATGTTGGGGAGGATCCTTTTATTTGTGTCAGGAGACTTTTAGCCAAGCATGTATAGGCAGAGATTATTTTTTTTTTCCCTAGACTTCCTTGTTTGCGAATGCGTGGCTGCTGCTTTCTCCTAACCAAAGCATTTTGGTTTTGTGAAGCATTTTGGGATCTTTGTTTCATCAGAACTCTTCCTTTGAGATGAACCAGGGCAATGTTGGATGTATAGGAGATAAAAATTCAAGTGGGATTTTAAACAGAAATTATTGTTTGTTAGAACATTACGGTATTATTAAACCAATAGTGCTGGTCAAACATCAGACAAAGTACCTGTTACTCTGTTAACCATTCCCAAAACTTACACCTGCTTGGAGCATTTGGATTACACAGAACCTGTGAAAGAATGAAAAAGCAAAATCATCTGTCATATAAGAAATCTTTTACTTTTTTTCCAAATTGTAAATTTATTCGTGTTGTATGTAGTTACTGGTTTAAAAACCTGTTGATACAAATATTATCTGACGAAACAGACCTTGTATTTCTGGGTAAGATTACTCAAATTATCTTCAGAATAAAAAGCTTTCTAGGATTCATTTTTGCTAAGTACTGTCCTTCTTGAATGAGTTCATTTTTGTCATAATATTTTAAGTAACAGCCTGTGTCAAGAGTGCTACTTTTCATTAGTGAAGTGTATCACTAATTCTTCATCAAATATAATTGATTTTTCAAATGCAGCATTTCTGAATCACTGGAGCAATAAACTTCTGTTTCTAGGTAAATAATTTCTTTGTAGTTTTCTTCTGTAGGTTCCATATATTTGTTTGGATAAATAGGTCCCTTCCAACTTGAGGTATTCTATGATTCTGTGATGATGCAGTTAGAAAACACTGAAGAATTGCACTCTGGGATATGTTTTGATTTCTCGCTGGTTTGTGTAACAGCATGTTTTTGCTGTTATTTGTGTATTTTAACAGAAGTACAAAGATCCCCAGTCAAATTGTCCTTTCCAATAAGTACAGCCCATTCCTGTTGCTGAAAAGGGGAGTGGCAGTGGCACACTCGTAAAGGCATGACTATCAGCCTGGTTTTCTGTCTCACACGAGTCATACTTTTCCCCTTAAAACTGAGATACATTATTTTAAGTACTTTCATTCAGCAGATTAAGTTCAAACTGAATTAGCAATCTTTTTGAAATGCTTGACAGCTGAATGTTGTTCATGTATCTATTTTAGTTGTGGGGAGGAAGCTAAATAATATGAGTGTCATGCTTTCTGCAGCATTTCCAGCCAACAAGTGCAGAAGAATCAGCACCCTTTTGAATATATAAATCATTAATCTTAGTAACCAGCTGCTCTGAAGGCAGGAAAGAATAACTCAGCCACACAGCCATGCTCAGTTCACTTGTTATAGTAGCAGTATACTATATCTACCATAATTTACGTCCTGCTTTCCATATTTGTTCATTTATTTATTTTAATTGATTTTCTTCTGATTCTTTTCCTTTTGAGTGTGTCTCAGTGGCACAGCACAGTGCCCTGTGTAGGTGCTGGTCACTCTAAACCAGCTGTCTTGGGGTCAGAAAGCAGTGTCACCATCTCAGACTTGGCAGCCCAAGCAGAGCACCCACCTACCCACAGCTGTTTGTGTGGTATTGCCTTGACAGGTTCCACTCCTTTGGGATAACTGTTTGTTTTCTAGATGGTTCCAGAACACTTTTTTTTGTTCCCTTTGGTATTAACCATGACTTCTTAAAAAAATAACTTCTTTAGTTCCTAGTCTGGGTTTGAGATTTTCTGGTGTGTTCTTTCCTGTGTGACATCAAAGCTTTAGGCTATGACTTGGCATAATGACCTTCCTTGTGCATAGTAGTTCTTGTCCACATCAGAATGAACAGTTGTCATACAGAAATGAGATCTTTCTCAAGCCTATTGCATATTAAATACCTGCACTCGTTTTCTTGTCTATAAAGCAATATTAAATGGGTTTGGAGGTGGCAGAGGTGTTTCATCCTGTTACCACTGCACTGCCAAAGGAATTATAAGGGAGAGGGATTTGAATTGTCAGGGTCTGCAAATTCATCAACAGTTAAAAGTAAATGAAAAATATTGTATCCTGTTTAAGATAACCAGCAACCTTTGAAAAATATTCAATGCATAGTTTTTTTAATAATTTTGTCAATCTAATTGTACACTTAAATTTATTGCTGTTGTCTTCTCACACCCAGTTAGGCCCTTACCACCAACTAGTTCTGACCTTAGGATCTCTAAATGTGCTTATGTGTGATGCCATTGAACATTACATTTTAGGATGAAAATGCAATTATTTTTAAATCTGGTCTGTAATTCAAAAAAGTCTTCCTCATCAATTACCATATCTACAGTGTGGCGTTTCATAACACCTTTGTTATTATAGAAGTAATAAGAGATCATTACAGTGCCTTTATATTACAGAAACATAACTTTTAAATCCTCTTGAAATTAAATGATTTCTTTCAGAGACTGAAAGTAGGAAAGGCTTTTAACCTTTTTCAGAAAAATAGTAATTTTTATATAAGACAATATGTAATGCTCTCTATTGCATTGATAAAGCTTTATGCATCATCAATCCTTTGAAAAACACTTCATAAAGCACACATAAATGCAATTCCTGAGATATGGCAGATGTTTGGAAAGTGTCAATTCAGACTTTCAGTTGACTAAAAACCTTATGTCTTCATCAAGACAGCAACTGGGAAATACTTAATTAACAACATTCTTACTACAAGTTTTAAAGTTGGGATGTACTTTCCATACAGTTTCAAAATCTGTAAAAATGGAGTCAATATAACTAAATGTAAAGTGCTAAATCAGGCCACATGGGCAGCAGTTGGGATGTGTATTTTTTATATAATGCTGTTTATCTCTTTGAGCTTTGATCACTGTTTTTTGGCTGATGTTCCCATTCATCCCATATTCCTCTTCACTTCCCGCCTTCCTCATCTTTGTTTTAAAAACCATGATAGGAAGATATTCCTCTTCTTGGAGACTGGACTAGATTCTCTCCAGAGGTCCCTTCCAACCCAAACCATTCAGTGATTCTGTGATTCCAACAAAGACACAAAATATTGGAATGCCTTCAGCAGCTGGATTAGTGCCTTAGCTTCATTACTGCTACACTTGATTAGTAAACAAACTCTTGGCTGGCTATTAATATGAACTCATTAACAGAAGAAAGCCTGATAGTCAGTCTTATGTCCTAGAGATTCAAAGGAGGATTCTCTGTCCTCTGGGATGGAAGTTCAGCTGACAAGCAGAACTTCAAATCAAGCTGCTTCAAATGCTGTGGGCACTGCCACTGACTATTTTCTGAATTCCTTGGCAACAGAGAGTCCTTGTGACTTAATAGTGTTGATTTGCCAAATGAAATGCAATCTCTGGTTGGAAAAACTACGGTTTGATGAATTGTTTCATTCAGCTACACAGTTGGTGATAGTTCCACATAACATTAAAAATTCTAGGCTTATACTTAGATGTCTTTGATTCTTCACAGAGCTCACAAAGAAAGACAAAAAAAAGCTTTTACACAGACTGAAACCTGTTCCTCATGAATATTCAAAGAACTGGCTTCAATCACACAGTACAGAAAAAACATATCAATCCAACCACCTTTACTGATACTACTGGTGATTCAGGTGTGTCATCACGCTGCCTTTCCTCCTTTCAGCAGAAGTATGTGAACAATTTCTTATTTCTGGGTTGTTCACCTTCAGTCTTGTGCTGCTTTAGCACTTATTTTGGAAATAGGGCTACTTAGTACCATCAAACCTTGCTGCAAATTATGTAAGACAGATGACTTATGGACACTGTCGCCGTTACTTAGTTCATTTTGTCTTTCTGCTGTTACACAGTTCTGGTGTCCTGTAATGTTTAGGCTCTATAAAACTGCTTCAAAAGAACATAAACCCATTGTCAGTGGGAGTCAGGGAACAACTAATAGATGAGGAGTCTTTCTGTGAAGGTCTCTCTGTCCACAACAGAAAGTATGTTGGCCCACCTTGAATTTATGGTTATTGGCAAGTTCAGATGCAGAATGATGATTCTGGCATCTCTGTCATCATTTTTAAAGAGTATTTTTGCTGTCTTTTGATACACAGGACATCTGTTTCTGCGTGTTATCAGAGATACATCCATTCCATAGTGAGTCAAGACTATTGTTGTTGGACTTGTAGTTCCGGAAGTTTTTCCCAATGTACTGGCAAGTGGCAATTGTTCATTTGAATTAGCATACATCCTTCTCAGGACACAAAAGGCTGATTGACAAGGAACAGTCAAGATACTGCCTGTCATGCTGCAGCTTGAACTGTGCAGGAGACCTCAGACCCAAGGGTGAACAGTCCAGGTGTGCTCTCTGATGTCTGGGCTCTTGAATGTATCAGGGCAAGGGTAGACAAAGTTGTCGTAAGACCACACCTTCACCAAGATAGGTGTCAGACTGGGAGCACGGGCGGTTGAGGGACTGGCTTTCCATTCTATCACCATTCCGTCAAAACATACCAGGCAGTACCCAATGTCCTCTAAATGACAGCAGGTACTGGGTGTGCAAACCTAGTTTCAGTTCTTGTACTCAGACTCTTCCATTCTAAAAGCAGTTACTGGCATTTGTGAAGCTCTGTTGTTCAGTCATAGACACCATTCACAGGTGGAATATACTGTGCATTTCTATTTAATGTGGAGCAGGTGACCTTTGGATGGGTACACTGCCTGTGAACTGGTGGTCTGCTGAATGCCACAGTCTGCTGGACCTGGACTGGGGTGTTTCATAAAAGCAAAAGGGCTGTGAGCCGTTGGCTGAAGAGAGGTCACAAGATAAGCAGCTGTTTGCCAGATCTCTGGCCCCATTTGTTCCTTCTTTCTTGCAGGATTTTGGTATCCCAGCCATGGCAGGCTCCAAGTAACAGCACAAATGATGAGCACATCTCACTGTTAAAGTACTCCCCTATTTCCTTTGCAATGAAGTTCTTTCTTATCAGTTGGAAGGGTGATCTGCTCCTTTGTTGAATGAACCAGGTTCATTTGTCTATCATCAAACCCTAGATGTCTTAGCTGGACAAAAGTTTGCTCCTGATCTGACTCTTCCAGTTTCTCTCTCTCTCCCTTTCTTGTAAAATGCCATTTTCTGTAGACTACCTCCACCTCCAGCAGCCCCTCAGGAACCTTCAATCTTTCTCCTTTATATGGTTGCCTTCTTCATCTTTGCCAAGTCCTGCAACAATCAAAAACTTCTTATGTAACTGAGATGTACAGGAAGAGGGAAAGCCTTGCATTTTCTCCTGTTTCTTTTGCAAAGAGGGGAGGAAAAGGGAGATAAAGTCAAGGTCAGGAAAGAAAGCTGGAGAAGAATTCTACAAGTGGTGTCTTTTGACCCTGTTTGCTACTACAGGTGAGGCTGCGCTAAGAAAATTAATTGTACTGTGGAGAGAGTTACACACACACAAACACCCTGACCCCATCTCAAATCCTTTGGCTGCATCATAGCTTGGCTAGGATGAGGCTGGGAGAGCTTTTCAAGCTAACAGTGCCAGTCCTTATCTTCTTAAGCAGACAAAAGTCAGTGATTTGCTGTGCTAGGATTTCATCAACATAGTCCTAGATTAGTTCAGCATATATGTTCTATGAGGTTTTGATAGAAGAGGAAGTTTTTGAGGAAGTTTTGAAAGAATGTAAAGAAACATCTTGGAAATTTTCATATGCAAAGCATCCCAACCCTAAGAAGAGAGAACAAGAAATAGATTTCACAGACAGAAGGTACACTGCTGTTTAAGATATTTAAAGTGATGTTAAATTGCAAGGACTTAGAAAATTAAGATATGTGGTTCGTGTTTACTTCAGCAGTAAAAAAATGAGATAGTGGAGGGCTAGAATAACATTGGTGTTCCTAAGCAAAGCACTGAACTAGAAAAATAATATTTGCAGTAATGTTTAGTATATGTCTGGATTAATCAATATGATAAAGAAAAGGAGTGCAGAGAAGGAATTCAGGTCTTAGCAATGGAAACAAAATACACAGACCAAGAAAAAATGTTACCTGTTAGGGGTGTTCTATGGGAAGAAGTATTGCTTTCCTTTTCATCTTTGTGATGCTATTTGACTTTTGAGAAATGAACTGTCACAATCTGAGTTTGCAGTGTCTAAGTGCTACTGTTACATTATTATGAGCTATCATTATCTCTTTAATTAAATCACAGCCAGTATTATGTAAGTCTTGGATCTGTTCAGGGATTTTTGATGCTTCCATGTCTTGTTTTGGTTCCTTGTTTTAACTATCAGCTTTGAGCTGTTGAGATCTATGCAAGAATGCTGCATCTATCCTGCCCGTTAATGTGGATTTTATTGAGGTCTCATCTGATTTGGAAGTATAGTTTTCATGAAAAATGTTTTCCCAAACACACAGCAGCCAGTGTCAGCTGGATCTATGTGTCCTGGTAGCCATAACATAAATGACTCATAAAAAGCAAGTGACACAAACAAGCAGTGCAGTTGATTTGTGTCTTGATTGGAGTATAAATAACACTTGAAGTGTATGATTTCAGAGCCCTGTGGAACAAATGATATAAGAGCTAGCAAGAATATCAGACTGAGCCCTGAAGAATTCCACAAAGCTGCCTGTACCAAGTGGCAGAGGATTGCATAGTCAGGCTGAAGTTCATCTTGGGCATGGATTCCAAGATATTCTAGTTAAGCACTGTGGATTAACCCGTTCCTCTGGACTTCTGCCTTTAGAGGAGCTGTGTTCTGACTGTAGGCAGTTTCCACACAGTCATTCACTCTCTTTGGGAGCCTGCATGAGCACTTTCATGCTCAGCTTTGTCTGAAACTCACATGAAGGCAGAAGGTTGTCTAGAGTGTGAATCATTTGTCACTGCACGATGCAGTGGGTGGGAGCAACAAAGCCACCACAGGTTCTTTTGGGTGGAAAGCTTTCTAGGCTATATTAGCTTTTGCTCTAATCTGTAGAGCATAAATTTAATGAGAGGTAGCAACAGCGTAAGAAATTAAAGGGGTTGACAAGGCTGAACATTATTGGGGTGTGAAAGAAAAGAGAAAGGAAGAATAAGGGGTTCAGTGATTTGTAGTAAAGAGTTGAGGACACAAGAAAACGCAACACAGGGGAAAAAAGTGAGGACATGGGCAACAGCAAATTAGGTCGTCATTTAAGATTATTGACTCTGTAATAGGTTTTTAATTTTTTTTTTTTTTTTAATAGCGGCAAGGACAGATTTTAGGTCACCCTTGCCTAGCAGAAAGGCAATGACTATAATTCATTGAAGACAAGGTGGGTGGTATTTTTAATACAATGCAAATGGCCATAACATTTGAGGATGCTTGTTCTGCTCAGATGTCTTGGTTTGTCTAGTAAATTTGTCCAGATTTGTCAGATCTGTTGAAAAAAAACAAAGTGCTGTCTCAGTGGTTTTAAATTAATTTGTGCTTGTGACTGGGATTTAACAGTTCCTTTGAAGCAATTATTATTTTAGTACAAGTGTATATGAGATGCTACCTGTCAATGAGTACCTGGGGAATCCTCAGTGTGCAGATCACTGACCTGATAAACTGAAGCAGCTCCAAGGGAGTTTTTATGGTCTGTCGCATCAATGAGTATTTAGGGACTCTTTAATATGTGGATTATTAGGACAGTAAAAACGTCTGCAGCCCATTGTGTCAGTGCAGCTGTTCCACATGAGTGTTACTGCACAGCCTCACAAAATGTTGCAGAAAAGCAGTTGACTAAGCTTATGCAGTAGCCATGGTTTTGCATTAAACAAGCAGACTTTTGAAACCTTTCCCAAAAACAAGAAGCTCAGGGATTAATGCTCACTCTAAACTAGTTGAGTTTGGAGACTGCGTTCATAAAAATTGCCATTTTTCAATGACACATCATGGGAAAAAGAAATTCCTGTATTGAATTCTGTGCTGACTCCTTCCCTATTTTTTTTTTACCTGCAGTGTAGGAAGTAAACCACAAAACTAACAGAAATTCTCCCATTCAGAACTGTCTATCCCAAGAATAGGCCAGGAATAAGTTATCACATAAATAACCCAGTATTTTTAACAGTCTTCTAAGATAAAGCAAATTTGCTACTTCCATGATTAGATCCACGTATGAAGTTGGATTCTTCATACTGATCTCAGAAGTATCAGAGATTTGGGTTAGATTATGTCTTGATTTTTTCCTTCTTTGAATTATCTTCTACAATTGAAGAGAGGTTTCTGACTTTTCTAAAATAAGATTCTGATCATATGGGCAGGAGTAAAAATGCTGTTAGTTAGACCTTTGTAACATGTTATTGAAATGCAAAATTTGAAGTTAAGTTGTGTGAGAAGTTTATACAGGAAAATATTCATGATATTCACAAAGTCTTGCTTTATCATCTTGTGTGCATCTTCACTAAACCAGATAACCAAACTTTATTTATTTGGTTTATCTTTTGTTTATTCATTCATCTTATCAGCTGCACTTGGCAGCATAGTTAAAAACAGTTTTTGGTTTTTTGAAGCAGTGTTTCAGAAACCGTTAAAAATGCTGAAATATAATACACGTTCGTATTACTTGGGAGTAACTTTGCTTTTAATTCGACACAAATTCATTTTTGAGTGCTGCATCAAGGAAATTAGTTTCACAGGTCAGACAGGCTCCTTGGCAGGATGTGCTCCAGGTTGGTATTAGTCACTTTTGTAAATTAAGAAGTTTATCTGCTTTGATGTTTTACTGTAATATTACTATTTGTTAAATTTTTATGTGCCTAAGAAGAAATACATGATAAGGTAATGTAGATGACAAAGCTGCAAGTGTGTAATGAATACTGTGAATATGGAATGTAGGTCCAAAGTTCTTCATTTTTGAAGAGCTATTGCAATTTTTGCCTGGATTTTTTTCTCTAGATAATTAATGTGAGAAGATGCTGAACTTAAGCGGAAAAATTTTAAATGGTGTTTACTTTCCTGTGTATTTACATCTAAAGGGATGTTGCATAGATGAAGCATGAAATTGTAGGTTTTGATATCAGAATTTTAAACACGATTTTTCCATTTGTCAAAACCTAAAATAAAAATGCGTTTTTCAAGTACATGGCCTAAAACTGCTGAAAAGGTGTCGTGGTCCCTCTACTGCTCCGTATCTGTCACAGGGGAAGGTGTGGGGACACAAGGAGCACGCATTCATGCTCGTACTCTTGCAAGAAACCCACTCTGAACATCCTCAAGGACTCTGTACATTGTTCCCAAGTGCTCAAAACACATCTTAAGCCCAATGTTTTAACTGAACAGTAGAGAGAGAAAAATAATGTGCCTTTCTTAAAATAGTTTTAAAAACAAAATCTGATTCCATCTGTTGTCATTCTTTGTAAAGTCATCCAGAGTAGTGCAATCTAATTTCCAGTCAAATTAACGCTGAAATAATTATGCAACTGCAGATTTAGTTTTATAACTGCCAAGAGTGGCTGGATTCAGGAGCTTTTTCCCTAGTTTGTTAATAAATTAAATTTGTATTTTGCCCTTTTTGAATTCAGATTTGAGAGGCTGAAGATGTATTGATAGCATTTTAAGGACTAAATGCTAATTTTTACCTAATAAACTGAGGCAAGTTGTGAAAAGCAAAGACTTGTTAGGAAGAGCTGTCAGCATAAGTTTACACCTTTGATCTACAGTGAGGTTCTCAAAGTTTCTGGCATTACATTTCTTATTTGAAAAAATACTCCATTATGTCTATTCCTGACACTCTTAGAAAAATAAGTGTCACAGTAACTGCCAAATTAAAAAGTAATAGATGAAAAGTAGGAACAATGAAATATTAGTAAAAATAACATCTGCTGGAATTATATGAAATTATCACATTAAGCACATTATCAGGATAAACAATGAGCAATCTGTATACATTACAAAAAAAATTATCAATTTCATTAAGCAGACCAGATTTAGAACTTTTCCAGAGTCAGTATACAGTTAGCAGTTTCTTGTGGAGTTGATATTTAAATGAAAATTGTTTATGTTTGCATGATTATGTCAATGACAGTGATAAAATTTACTTAGGAGAGGTAAATCAATGAAATTCATTGATGAATAATGAAATTCATACAAAAATGTATGTATACAACTGTATGTTGTCTATTCAGTGGGACAGAAGACCTAGACTTGGTGGGTTTTTTGCAGTTTTCTGTCTTTTGAAAATATTTAAGTAACTTTTTTTATAAATGGAATGATGTATTTAGTTTAGTAATTTGGACCTCAGTTTCACTCTTCTATCAAAAAGGAAAATACACCCACAATCAAATTACAGCTACAACTTGTAAAGTCAAAGATTAGAAATTTACTCTATGAAAACTTATCTATTGCAAAATGGGAAATAACATTTAAGAAAACAATTCCTTTGCTGGTTTATAGCAGATATTAATATTTTGTGTGATTACCCATTAAAGCATACTGATTCTCTGAATGGTTAAGAAAGATTGTTTTATGTTTTTACTCAGATCATTTTTAACCAAAATGCAGAGTAAAACCAGATGGATGAAGCCATTATTTGTAACAGCACTGAAAACAGCAAATGTTTCAGGACATACATGTGAGAGACTTTTGTCAATATTATGCCACATATGAATAATTCATTACTGAAACAGTGCTACACTTTATAAATAAATAGCCATCTGCAGTATCATATGCCATAATCCTACAAATACTGACACCGATGAGCAATGTTTTACATGTCACTAACTCAGCAGTACTGTTATCATGTTAGTTCTAATTTAGAAAGCGTCTGTAGGCTAATCAGCAACTTCTTCAGGCCTGAATTCAGGATATTTAGAGTAAAAGCAACATCAGTTGTTATATCTGCCAGGTGCCAATGATTGCTGTCACTTGTTCTACCCAAGCAACTGGAAAGAATGAGGACATTTTCCATCAAAGGAGATGTTAAAATAGCATATTAACATTTGTGGTCACTTCTGTTTTGATTTCTGGTCCTTGGGATGTTGAAGTTCTTTGAGGTGTTAAATGTTGGAGCAAATTGTGGAGTGGGCTTTGTTTTAGCTCCTGCTGTCCGAGGGTCGCTCCCTGTGGTGGTTCGTGCCTGTGGCCCACTGGTTACCAGGCCATGACTAGGTATTGATCCAAAAGAAAAGGCAGAAGTATTCTGGCCATCTGCCATAGAAAATGCAATTTTGGATACTCCTGTCACAAGAAAGTCTGGCAGGATTGCACAGGTGAGTGCAGCCAATTTTCAGCATGTGTATCAATAGGTTTATTTTGGCTTGAAGTGACAATATTTTCCAGGTTAAGTGAATTTCCTCTTCAAGTAAAATCACTTTGGTTACTTTTCTGTTGGACCTTTAATTAGACTGTGCCCAGAATCTGAACCATAAGGGAGACTGACTGCTACTCCCAGAGCCTGAGATTTCTGGTCTTCATGATGCTGTGGCTGTTATGGCGCATGGTCTCACATAAACACGGAGCTGCAGCAGGGAGTTATAAGTCACAAGTGCCCAGAAAGTTCACACAACTTTATCTCACTACTGGTTTTTGATCTTTGCTCTGGGGAAGGAGGAAGAAACATTCATTACAACTGTAGATGGTCCTGCCTCAGGTGAGGGGGTGAGGGGGACAGCATATAGAGGCATGGTCACTATCTTACCCTCATCTTCCTTACATTTCCTTTAACTCAAGTAATGATTTTGTGTCCTGATGCAAGATGGTCATTTTTCATAAAACAAATTTCAAAAATAGACTAGATCAGAATTTTGATGTTTTCAATTACTGCTGAAAGATTTATTGGTCTTTTCCAGATATTCACCCATTTTGCCTTAATTTAGCTTTCTTGCTGATTTCTCATGAGGTGGTTATCACAAAACTGATCTTTCAATTAAATTTCTAGTATTTAAAGTCTGTGTCTGACAAATGATCGTGGTGATAACACACTGTCAGTCAACTTAATGCATTAACTGTTTCAGAATAATGTGCACAAATAACGTGAGAAGTGCTCCTCTGGCTGGTTCTGAATATGTCCATTCAAGCTCCAGGGAATCACAGCTGATATCCCTGTCTCAGACAGCCTTTCTCCTATTCCTTCCCACTCATCCTCTTTGTAGCTTTGATCATGGGGTATCTTTTCCCTAGAAAGTCCAGGAAATGTTCTTTTGAGACCACCACTTAGCTTCTTTCTGTCTGGCAGGGAACAGCTCCTGTCCAACAAGGGATCCTTGGACTCTCCTCTAAATTAATGATGCTTTGTGAGAAATGCTGCTTGAAGCTCCCATGGTGCTAAAGCTCATGGGGAGAGGAATTCAAGGGAGAAAAGGATAAGGTACCACTTTTATGGCTTCTGCAGGGCATGCGGTGACAGCAGCATTTGTGAATTGTGTTACAGCTGAGGGGTAAAATCTCTCTGGATAACATTTGTCAAGGTTTTTGTAGAGTGTAGTTTGGTAGATAACATGCCTTGAGAGTGAACCATTACAGGTAATTAATCTTTCTTTCTTCTGTTTGTTAAACACTGTGCATTATGGCTTTTAAAAACATTGAGAGTCGTTTCTACTGAGAAATGAAAACTGATCTGAGGGACAACGTTGTCATTCTCACATGGATACTTGATCCATAGGCTGCTCTGTATAGCAGCAAAACCACCATTTATGCAAATGAGGTGAAACAGCCTTTACATGAGTTGAAGTTGCAGATCAGAGGTCTCGGGCTCATTTGTGATTGCATCCATATGAAAGCCATAACATTTGAAATGAGATCCAAATACAAATCTGTTACTTGATAACTGCACTTCACCATTGAATGTTGCTCTGTAAAGCAAGATGACAAAATATGTGAATAATGTGTGTATTTCAAGATGCCTTCATTTCTGTTTGTGTAAGTGCAAAAACGTATTTGTGTAATGTGCAATAAGGATTTTAATAAATGCTTGAAAATGGATTTCTTAATATGCTCATTATGTTTCTGAGCCTGCTAATTCTTTAAGGAAATGAAGAAAAAATAATGAGATTATGTTACACAGGTACTTAATTTTTTTTATCTCTGATACTACTCTGGTAATTAATGTCTGGTTTATGCAAACTAGACGATATCTCTTACTGGACACATTACTGTCAAGAAAATATTACTTGCCTTAATTATCAGTAATGAAGCAGGGATAAGCTGCTCACTTAGATATAATATATCTAATGACCTTTTCAGCTAAAGGTTATGATGAAAGGTATCAGTTTCACAAATTATGCCTCATTCAGTTTCTGGCCTTTGTCTAGATTAATGTTTGGAGGATGAGTTTTAAAGTCAGACATAAATTGTGTTTGGTGTTTAAAATTGATTTAGTGTCTTGCTTTTAGTACATCATTTTCTCTCTTATAAATTACACCAAGCCTCATTTTTATCTTCATGTTTTATTATGAAAGCCAATAGTTAAGTCTAGTCTTGTCTTATTAACTACTGCTGTATATTTTGACAATAGTAACTGGCAGAGGAAAGCTTAAATAAGCATTTTAACACAGAAGCATATAATAATTTTTAAAAATTTTTTTTTCAGTTATGTTTGTTTTAAAAACTTTTTAGTCAAAGCTTTTCTTCCATAATTCTGAACATATAAACCAGTTTTAAAAATATAGTCTTTCCAAAGTGTTTTTCTTCTGTGAGTCCATTACCTAGACGTGATTCAGATTTTTTTGGCTGATTCAGCAGTGACATCAAGAATTAATCTAACAGTACTTTTGCTGAAGGGTGAAACAGCTCAGTGATGTTTAGAAAATTTTAAAATTCCAGTGTACATGGGTAGAAAATTTTAAAATTCCAGTGTACATGGGTACCTTATAGAAATAACTTGCGTCTATTCTTGTTACTAATTCTTTGAGAATTCAGTGATATTGTGCTGCTTCTGCATCCAGCATACTTGGTCTTGAGTATTTGAACGTAATTTAGGGAACAGTTCAAATAAAGGATCATTTATATCTGTACTGATCCATGAAAGGAAGGTGTGGCATGGTCACACATGGCTTGATGTGCCATATTTACCATTCAGAACTGCACATAACAAGCAGAATGTCCGTGGATCCATTCAAGCATCAACTTCTATTCCTACAGCCAGTGTTTCAGTTGGCTCCAGAATATTCTGTAGAGCTCTCCTAAATAACTAAACCCACAGTAGTAGTTAGGATGGATGGTTCTCAGCTCATGTCTCAGCCTTCATTCTTCAGTCACCAGTCCTCAGTCTTCTGACATACAAGACTGGAAGTGACAGAGTCTTCAAAGACTTCTAATTCCCTCAGAAGAGTGCAGCTCCTGTCGTGAGTGGGATGTAGGGACAACTGCATCTTACCTTCCTCATGGTAAAAGTATGACATGCTGCTCTGTTCTCAGCCTGCCTCTGTCTTTAATACCATGGAGGAGTCACAAAACATTGACTTTTAACAGAACCCTCTTCAGTTAGACTTGGCAGAAATAAACCTGCCAATAATACAGGCAGTTGCTCAGATCCACAGTGGGATTTCAAGCAAAATAAAGCCCACAGACCTCAGGCTAAACTGAGAGGAGGGAGGACAAAGCCAATTGTTCTTTAGAAAGCTTGGGAGATATTAAATTAATTGGTGTAGCAGGAATTAATCAGCTGATCCTGATTCTACTTGCGTCAACCAAAGAAAAGATTAAGGGCCTGATGCAGAAGGCAGCAGCCCTGTTCTTGCCATGAATGTGTTTTTTAAGAGATCTCAGTCCCCAGCCTGGACTGGGTACAGTCTGCTGCTATTTCATTGAGATTCCATTCCTCTTCAACATGAAGAATAGGAATATTTCCCCTTTTCATAGTGTTCATTTCAGAGATTTTGACAAACTTCTTTCATTTTCACAGAAAAGAGGCAATGTGATGAGTGCTCATCCAAGGAATGTGTTACTCTTCTTCCGTGTCATAATAGTAGAATCTAAGTGTGACTGCTTTTAAAATTGACATTTTTAATATTTCTTTCAAAGATTTTAAGTGGCCACTTGTTTTTTGGTTGTTTTTATTTTTTTTACTTTTTTAATATGTCTCATTTTTCAAAAATGTTTAGCCTAGTATGAGAACAACAAATTTGTGTTTGATTTTCACTTCAAACCATTTGATACAGATTTCTTTTAGACACAACCTGGATATTAGATACACTGAAAAACTTCACTCTGTTAGAAAAACCACCTTTTGGACCATGACATCTCTTGAAATGATGTTAAGTAACTAAACAGAAGACATCAGCAGTAAATGTAAATTAAATCATATACTTTTCTGTCAAACACTATTTTATTGTGTTAACGAACAATGAAGAGAGGAATTAAAGTACAGCTACAACAAATTTAAGTGGTCTCAATAGTGCGTCAGAATGATTTTAAATCATTCATATGAACTAAAAGAACACTTAAATATATTCAAAACCAAGCCAAATTTTTTAGAAAAGTGTAAACAGAATGGGAAGAAGCAGATGTAGGAAAAAAACCCCAGTTTATCAAGTGGAATAAATTGAAAAATTGCTGGAGACACTGGATAAACTTAAAAAGTGGTGGCTTAAATATTAAGTGGATATATACTTAGTGAGAGAGTGGGAAAATATCAAAAAGCATCTAATAATGTGATATAATGGAATAAGTAAAACAAATCACCTCTAATAATATATTGAAACATTTCTCTCGGTTTCTTCCACTTCTTCACTAATATCTACTTCATTCATCTGTTATTCACATTCTTGCATCAGCTGCTGTGTGTTTTTACCCCTTCTCACCTCTTCTTAAACTGTATCATTGCCAAAATGCACAAATAGATAATCAGTAAATTCAGTGATCATAATTTAAAGTGAATGGCATGAACATTCAGGGGTGAGGATCTAAACTTCCTAATGTGTTTGTGGATCGAAAAAACTCACACGAAGTCTCTCTCCCAGCCCTCATGGAGAATTCACTTTACTAGTCCTTTTTCCCCAGGTATCTGTACTATAAATAAATATTTTTCACTTCATGTTCTGAGTTCCTTGGACAGGTTTCTCAGTAGAATATGACATTAGTTGGCTTGGACCAATTGGCTTGAAGAGTTGTATGTGTGTATTCTAATCCCTGCTGCAAAGGAAAGCCTAGTTAATTGATCTCCATGTGGATTTAAAAACCCAAGTCCATCAGGCTGGACTCTCAATCACTCCCTGAAAAATACCTGCAAAACATTTTCCATTTGATTTTTGGTTAATTGAAAAACAAGTCCCGTATTCCAGGTACAATTTATCTGTCTCTAACTCACGATGCCTCTGATTAAAAACAGTCAAAATATGTGGAGACAGGAGGGAGTGTTCACTCTGTAATCTTCCCTTCAGCATGAGAATTGCAGGCCAGGAATTCTTGTGTGGAAATGGCTCTTGGAGCTTTCTCAAGATGAACCTCATGGAACCTGATGGGGCAAAAATGCAGGCTCCAGGAAGCTCTTCCCCTGCAAAAGTCTGGTGCAGAGCAGAGCAGGGACAGCCATAAAGCCTTCACTGTGGTACAAACCCCAAGTGCTGCCCTTGGCATGATGGTTTCCTCCATTCCAGCCCCAGCAGTGTGGCCACAGTGCAGGGTATGTGGCTAACCCCAAAAACCAAATGAGACATTCTCCACAAAACCTGGCCTTAAAGGTACAAGTCACAGTGGTTGTCTCTTAGCTGGCCTCCATCTACCCCCCGATTGTGCACCCAGAATTAACCACAGAACTCCAGCTGATGGGTAAAGTTAATTTAAATGTAAATCTAGATTAATCCCAGATTTAGTCCCATGTTCAACATGTTGCACATTACATACATCCTGCTTTTATAATAACAACCTGGGAACTAGAGCTATTATCTTGCTCCAGAAAAATTTGTTTGCAAGGTCAGTGGACTATTTAGTAGTCTATAGGACTACATAATTGAAAAGTTCAGCATTTTATTGTTGAATAATAACTTTACGTGGCTTTTTCTTTAACTGTCACTTTAGTTTACTTTAAATTAGAAAAAAAATGAGTAATAATAGTAACAGTATGCACCCCAAAGAAAAAAACATGAAATTGAAATATCACTGGTACTGTGAATCTCAGAGGATTTGTAATTTCATGATACTTCACAGTAGTAAGATACTATGAAACATTGCATGTCCCTGGCTACTTTTATTGGATTTTAACCTATATTTTACTTTAAACACTGTCTTGCATACTCAGATTATTACTTAATTTACATATATAATGTTAAGAGCCCATATTTTTAAAACTTGCTGTTATAGGCACCATAGATAGGGCAAAGTCCGCTTGGTTCAATACTGCTAAGGAAAAAAGGCTGGTAATGATGAATTATGAAATTGCAAAATACATGTAAGATGAAATTTTAAAAGATGTTTAAGTAACAGAAGTGAGTTCAGTAAGGACTTCATATTCTACTTCATGTCAGAAAAGGAACTATTGAAATATGTTTATGCTGACTGCCTGTTGGAGTGGATTTCAGGATCAGTGAAGCATTGCTATAATACAATGAAAGTAAAAACTTTAAAGTAGTTTCAAGATTTAAATGGTAAATAACATTAATTCTAGGAAGGAATTCTAGAACTTGAAATTGAATGAAAAAATACAATGTATGAGGTAAGTGATGTTAGGGGAAACTGATGGCTTTCAGGAAAAAATCTAGGACAAGGTATTGGAAATGTTAGAGTTATGCAAATAAAGCAGATACATAAATGAAAATAGTTTTCCAATTAGTACCAGAAGATAATGCTGATAATTTTGTCAGCTACCTTTCCATTCCTGGAAATGTACTATTACATACTAGTACATTTATGTTCTGAGTTCCTTGGACAGGTTTCTCAGTAGAATATGACATTAGTTGGCTTGGACCAATTGGCTTGAAGAGCTGTGTGTACATACAAACATGTACTAGTATGTTATGTACTGTTACTTGAAAATATTAAAAAATATTGGGGAAAGAGGCTGTTTTCATTGCTTGTGAAGAAGTTTATATTTCTCTGCAGTTAAAAAGAGGAATTGAAAATTTCTTTAAAAACCAGTAAAGGTCTCCAGTGGAAATTTTACATTAGTTCCTTGGCTTCATTTAGCTGTAGTTTTCTGAAAACTGTGCCAGAGGCTGAAAAAGTCTGGTCTGCTTTTCAAGGTATACGGTGTGCAACTTTATTTAGGCTTGTCTTCAAAAGTTAAGTAAGTTTGGGGGTTCCACTCTCTCTTTTTCTCTCTTTAATCATATGAGGGTGGGTGTCAGTCTCTTCTCCTAAGTAACAAGTGACAGAATGAGAGGAAATGGCCTCAAGTTGCCCTGGGGGAATTACATTTGATATTAGCAAAAATTTCTTCACCAAAACAGTTACCAAGCATTGGAACAGGATTCCCAAGGAAGTGGTTGAATCAGCATCCCTGGAGGTATTTAAAACACATCCATGTGGTTCTTGGGGATGTGGTTAGTGATGGGCTTGGCAGTGCTGAGTTAATGGGTGGACTCAGGGATCTCGAAGGTCTCTTCCAACCTTAACAATTCTAGGATTCTTTAAAGATCAGGAAAAATGAATTTTTTCAGTATGTCTTTGAGATGTATTTATTATTTTCTTTGTACAGGGGAGTGCAACTTTGTGTTCTACTGTCCTTGTTTCCTTAATCATATCTGGTTTTATTAAACAATTGGTGGTGTCACATAAATTTGATCTGTAATCACAGGGAAGTCATAAATGCTGATATGTAGCCTGAACCAGTAAGCCAAAAAAACCCCTCTGCATTCTTTGACTCTTCATTTTCCATCCAGTTTTGGAGGGACTGTGTTTGGGAAGAAGTTATGTGCAGGTCAGCAGAAGTGGCCTCCAGTGAAGTATGTGCAGCAAGTCTGCCTATTCTGTCATTTGCCACAGAGTGATGGGCTTGGCAAATCTTTGTCTGAAAACTGGTCCTTTCCATTTATCCAGCTGAATGCTTTGTATTTCATCAGCACATTGGGATTCAAACATTCTGCCTGTGTGTTTGTCCATCTCAGGATGTGAGTCTTTCTGGCCGGTGCCAATTAATTTAACCCCTGAGGTGACAAATGAACTAATTTTCCTTTCAGTAATTTCCACCTAGTTTTCTAGGAAGATTCCCAATTGGGTTTTTTGATTGTTTATTTTTGTAATAGAAGATACATAAAAATATACAAAATGTGTCTATAGTTCAAAGGAAGAGAGAGTGTGATGAAAAGCCATGCATCCTAAATCTTACTTAAAGTACTCTTTAGGGATGGATCCAATTCACCTGAACATTGCTCAGTCTGTAGCAATGAAATGATCTTGCCCCAAAAATATTTCCATTCTGAATAGACATAGAGCTGAGAGAGAGAGCTTACGATTGTGGAGAGACAAATAAATAGTGGTGAAACAAAGTTTTCCCAGAGTTAATTTTTGTAGAGCTTGGATCTAAACCAGGAGCTCCCCAGGCCTATTCCCAGGTTAGGCTTCCCATATCCAATTTCTTTTGTAGGGAAAAAGAATTCCTTGCTTCCTTCTGCACTCTTGTATACCTAAAGTTTCCCAACAGCAGTTGTATATTATATATTCATATCAAAACTCTTGACATTGTGCAAGAGCCCCAAAAAATTGTAACTAGGCTGAACTACTAAGCCATAATTCCTTAAATCTAAAAATGCCTGTAAAAGCAGCTCTATGTTCCTTGGTGGGACTCACCCTTTAAATTAGCACCTAAACCACTTCAATTTGGCCTCAATTGAAAGTGTATTTACACGTGAGCTACAAAAATGATCTTTAAATTGATTTTTCCTTATGTATTGGGTGAAAAACGTGGAGAAATACATGTGGAACTGGTTTTTAGTAAAAAAATTTCTAAATACTTTTTTCCTTCCGAAGTTATACCGTATTACTTGAAGCCTAAACTGAAAGTGTGCTTCACTGGTGCCATATAAATGGTATCTTTATGACTACATGTACTTAAAAATATAAGTGGAAAAGGGTATTGGTTAAATATATTAAACAAGCCTTTATAATAGCATTCAAGCAATGTCAAGTACAACTTTTATTTTAAAAGATTTTGTTGGAATTTGGTCTTGGAAAATATTAATAACAGCTTACAGCAGGTAGGCTATAAAATAACACTGTATGCTGTCTATTTAGTTTCTGGTTGAAAAAGCACAGCAGTACTTTAGTTCATTACCTTTGAAAAAAACAGTAACAAGATAATACAGCTGCCTCTGATTAAGATGTAAATTCTTTCTAATTAGAATGTAAATTCTTACATTTAAATGAAGACATCAATTGTCAGGATGCCATATGATATCTTATTCCACCTTGCCTGAATGAAGCCCTCACTGTTCATCTATGGCACTAAAATAGTTTTGCAGTCCCTTTGTTCTCTGATTCTTGTAATATTCTCTCTTCATGTTCCCTTTACACATTGCTTTTGTTTGTTTTCCCCCTGCATCTGATATTGTTGTGTCTTGGGATTTTGCGGAAATTTGGAATGAAAATTGAGTTCAGTCAGTGCCAGTATTTGCTTGTGCCTCAATTACTTCTGCTGAATTTTCCTCAATGCAAATCAGGCAGGTTGCATAAAGTGGTGCATGTATTTGAAATAATTAATTTTCCGTAAAATGATGGATCAAGTCCAATCAACCTTCATGAAATCCAAATAAAAGAATAGAGAATTAGAAATTAATTAACATTTTGTGTTGCTAATACTTTATTATGCAGTCTAGACTATAAATAATAAGTTTTATTTTTGAGCATAACTTTTTATTATGAATTGTTGATGATAACCTTTGACATAATTATCATGTTAATATATACTAGTATATTAACCTAAATTTAATGTCATGGAAGTCATTGTAAATTAATAACATTTTAAAATAGAAAATAACAGGATACAGAGAGTTTGAGAATTGACCCATTAATTAATTTTGCATGTAAAGCTCTTCTGCAGAGTTAAGGCAATATGTGTCTACCAGTTGATTTTAAAGTGTTTAATTTTGTTGTTTGATTAAACCAGCCCATAATACTAAATCTTGTTATCTGAGAACAAGAGAGCTTTTGGGTTTTTTTCTGAAGGCTTGGTTTTAGTCAAGTACACGTGTAGGAGAAGCTTTCAAACACATGCCCTCTGTTACTACTCCAAATTATTCTTCTTTTACCCATTTATGAGCTTTATTACTTTTTAGTATATATTTTTAATAGAATATTTCATGCCAATAAAATTCTCTGCCTATGAGACTTGGTCATAAAGGTAGGGGCACCATTTAAGTAAAGTGACCAATTCTTAACATAAATTGCAATAAATTTTTTTGATCTGTCATAATTACACATGAATGTGTGGTACAAATAATATCCATAATGCCTTTATGCACAGAAAGTTATAATTATGACCAAACTGTCAGTAGTAATAACAGTTTATATGATGATTCCAGTTCAACTGATATGTCTCTATCACAGTTTTACTTAACATGCTAATGTGAGCACAGTTTAAAATTCTCATGACAATAGTTGTATTTTCTCACCAAACAGTGCTTACCACAAAGTCTTTCACTGAAAGTATTCACTGGCTTTTTGCAGCAGGTTTGACTTTATTGTCAACCACAAAACCTGTGCTTGTTTGTTAGGAGGAAGTCATAAAAGAGACTATAATGCTGGAGATTTTTTAAAGTTGTAATAAGCAGAAGGAATCAATATGTTAGAAAAATATGACTTATTGATCGCAAACACGTTGTTTGCTTCTCTAAGTCCTTTAACACACCTGTGGTAATCTTACCAAAACAGGAAGTTAAATACTGTCTTTCAAATCTTTTTTACTCAGCGTGGAGCTATGGAATATTATTATAACTTCAAATTTTAAGTTCAAATACAGTACTTCTTCCCCTTTGAACTGCAAAATAGGCACAAAAAAGTGTTAATTCCTGAGGAAGCCCCGGTCGTCAGTGTGCACATAGGTGGTGTTGCGTCAGTGAGGAGCTGAAGTGTGCAGTAAATTATCTGTAAGATGTGGCCTTATTTAATATGCATATAACTCTTGCTACTCACAAGAGTTGGGATATCTTATGCATGATATTAAATGGTCAAGTGTTCTGAAGTATAATAGAACTTCAGGTGTTGCAAGTGATCTTGACAGTTTCAAAAAGAAGTATTAAAAATTAGGGTTTATAAGTAACATCAAAATAAGCTGCATAATGTACTGTCCATTGTCAATGTCAGTTCTGACATTTAAGAGAAAATTGTTGAAATACAAAAGTATTTTATATGGAGGGCTCACTCTGAAATTCTGGAGGACTATGCCCTCCTCATATCTACCTTAAAAGAAAATTTTCATAAACATGAACCTCAACTGTTATGAAGCTTTTTTTTCTCTTTACATTCCTTTCAAAAAAATTACTTGTACTAAAAACAGATGCATTTTATTAAAGGGAACAACATGCCATGATCCTGAAGAGACTCAGTTATTTCACCAGGGACTAATCAATAGCAGCTAAGTACTGAGAAACTCCCCTGTATTTACTGTGTGGCAGAGAAAACATTGTTTTGGGGTATGAGGTGATTATATTTCTCTCTGTGTGTACATATATATGTATATGTGTCTATATATATGTATTTTAGGATGCTTTGGGTGCTGTATTACTATTTATACTATTCCAAACAGGTAGTGGATGAGTGTCATGTTTCATAGTGTATTTAATAATTGTCTTGGTGGGTGAAGAGAAAATAACTCTGATCAGTTCGTCCTGGATATTGAAGTGGAAGATAGTAAGGAACTTTTCATCCAATTAGCCTAACATCTAAGAAACATGATATAGATAACACAGTAATAAAAATAAATCCGTGTACTCAAGCATTTTCATATGCAAAATGAGCTGAATGACTGTAGAAACTGAGCAGATTCTCACCTTTGAGGGGTTTAGTTAGAGAAATAACAGTATATTTTACAAAAATTTTCCCTCTGTTGCTTTCTTTCCTCTAAATACCTTCTAGGTTATCTACAAAACAAAGAATGTTACCAGTCATCTTCACCCTTGCTTTTTTTTCCTATTATAAGGTATTTCTGAATGAGAGGAGTAGCCAGTGAAAAACAGGTCCTATAAACAATCAAATTCGTCACTTTAAAGTTTCTTTAACCACTTGATCTAGACCCAACCCTAATGCCTTTGCTTTGGAATACACAATAAGATGATGGTTGTAAACTTCCTTTTCTGCAACACAGTGATTTGCGCTGTATCTCTTCCTCCTTAACTTTCTATTTGTCATCTACTTTATTCTGCATTTTACTCAGATATTTTTCTCTAGAAAAAAAAATTGTCTCCCATGCACAGTTCATTCCATTCATCAGTCTGAACAATTTGAGAATTTCTCATTTGTCATAGACATTACAAATCACATCTCTAGAGCTTTCTCTGCTCTCCAAGCCTCTGTTAGTTCTTTTTTTGTGAAAGCAATCCAAGACCCTCCTGTTGCCTCGTGAGAGAGTCTACTGCTGTATCAAAAAGACTGTTTAAAGTGCGAGCTTAATAAGTTTGCAGGAGTAATCCTGCCATTGCCTGGCTTTCACCTTCAGTAAGTTTTAGAATTGATCTATCATTTGCGGCTGGTGTACAGTTTGCTGATATGTGAATTTTCTTACAAATCAAGTATCAGCTGTAATTACAGTCTGCACTGAGCAGCTCGGGAGGAAGTGCCAGCAGAGGAGGTGAATTCCATTCTGAGTCAGGCTCATCTCTCTGGTGGTGTCTCTCACAGAACAACTTCCTCAGTTCTGCTGGAAACTCACATCAGTTGCTGTCCTTGCTCTGGACATTCCCTCCTCGTGTGAGATTTTTAACTACTCCCAACATGGGCAAGTGTAGCTGTATAACAGTAGCTGTGGAGCCGTTTGTGATGGTCCCCTTGCCAAGGGAAAGGATCCTGTCTTTTTTCTTTATTAATCTTTAATACATTGCATTCATAGGGCCATCTTCTATCTTTTACATTACTCAGCAGCATCAAGGTTATCTTCAGCATTTAACACAGTATTAACACTGGTTTATTGCTGCAAAAGTCCAGCAAGGTGGTTCAAATTTATATGTAAATCTAATTAGACTGGGTTTGTTGTCTCCTGGAGCTATTTTGCCACCACTTAAATTGGGAAGCGTGGAAAGCAGAAGTGTTACTGCAGTCAATTTTTAGAACACAGGCTAAACTTTGGGTTGAGTGTCAGCCTAGGTGTAGGTAATGTGATAGGTTCAGGGGGTTGTTCTGAATTTTGAGACATTTAAATACTCCATGAAGGAGTTTGACTTGTCTGCACCAAGTAATAGGGAGGCAAACTGCCAGAGTTTATTGTACTAATCATTTGTCTCTACAGTTGGTGAGGAAACAAAGACATTGTGCCATATTAATGGGGAAACATCTGCCCTTCTAAAGAGAGAAGTCTGATTAAATAAAAGAGAATAACTTATATTGTCAGGATAACTCATACTGTCAGTGTGGAGAAGGAGTGTGGAATAATTACTGGGAAATTATAGTCATGTGTGGGGTTTCTGTGACATTATTGTTCTCTTAATCTGTCCAGTCTTGGTCAAGATGTCAGCTCAGTCACAGATAAGCTAAGTTTAAACTCTCAGTGTAAGCTAGACTTACCAAAGAGATTTGAAATATTCAAAACTAAACAATTTTAAAAATCATTTACTGTGATCTTATTATGAGCAGGATTCCCATTATAAAATGATGAATACCTTTTTTTCCTCTACAGTCACAAGAGGAAAACCTTTTCCTTCACATACTGTATTATGCATGACAAAATGAATTAAATGCATGTTTATGATAATTGTGTTATTCATTTTACTTAGCAGTGGAGAGGTGATGGAATGAGGAACAAATATTTTGAATAGATGTTTTCACAGAGTAAATGAAAGCAGTACTGAGTGTATGAATAAGTCATGGTAAAAACAGTTCAGACACTTATTTTGGATGTACACAGCATTATTTTGCGTAATATGTACATTAGGTATGGCTTTTGCTTATATTATGCACTGAATATGTCGTCAAAAAGCCTTCTGCTGAATAAACTTGCTTAAATTATGGACACAAGCATTCAGCATATTTTAAAATATGCTTTAAAAAGTATGCAGAGTGCAAGTGACATTGAGACATTTTTTATGCATCTATTCAATTTGCTTTCATTTTTAAAAGTTGAGAAATGGCTTCAAAATTGTGTATAATAATGTTTGGTATGAATAAGTACAATAGGCAGAGGCTTTGTTTTTCATTTTGTTGGTGGTTTTTCACTCTTATCTTGGGAGAGGGAGCCACTTTGGTAGTGCAGCTTCTACCAAATGTGGATTTCAATCACCAATTTCCCCACTACCATCAATCAGATGGGGCCCATCAGACTGAATTATTGCTATAAAATAGAAGCAGTTTTATAATTGAAAAAAGAGAGTTTTCTCACTAGTTGCTAACCTGTGTGCAGCCTGATTTGAAGACTACTTTGCCAGCAAACTGTAGTACTTTGTGGACTTTATTGTGAACCATGTTTGTTACAGTGTAATTGGATTAACTACAAAGTCTGCAAAGCCTGAATATAAAAGCTTTTTTCATCACATTGATAGTTGTGTGTTATAAATAATCAGATGTTCAGTATTTGAAGTATATACAAAATGAATCATTTTGTACAATAAGATTATGGGTGACAGTTATTGGAAATTAAAGATTGATCTAAAATCATAGTTCCAAGTAGTTTATATACAGAAGTTTTTAGCATTCAAATATGCAGATGCTCAATTCCTAACATTAATTAAGAAGATGGTTGAGTTCCCTAGGTGATTTGGTTTAAAAATATATAAAGTCATAGAAATATGCAAGAAAGTGATTGCATTACAGTAGACTTGGCTATAAATCCCATTTTCACACTCACCTGTAATTTGTAGTCATCCGTCTCTGGGTGACGTTGAGAAAATAATGTCCAATTGTTTTCAAGGTCCAAGTGAAAAAGGTGGTTCCCTACACTTCATTCTATCTCCCTCATCCTGTGGGGTTATCAGTTCACTTCTTATCAGAAATGGGTGCCAGTCCTCCCGCTCAGATGAGCAAGAGATGAGTCCTTTTTTACAGGTATCCCCTTAAATTTCTGATTTATAATATATGAGGCATGAAGTGTTCCTTGGATATTGCATCTTCACACCAAATTTCAGAGCTCTGTATTTAAAAATTCAAATCCATTTTAGCCCTCTAGCTGATAAACCTTTGTTCATTCCAAAGACCTCTCATAACTGGTTTTACCCTTGACATGAAATAATGGTATGATAAAATGACTTAAAAGCAATCTGGGCCATTAAACTTTAGCCATTTCCATTAGTGCATTATAGAGAGGGACTGCATTTGTTGCTCTGCATGTTTTTGGATTGTGTTTATGGAAATAGAAGAAAACTTTCTAGTCTTTCATTTCCACAGCAGTCTGAAATGTTTTAATTGCTTTACTTGATTTGTTCTGTTGGGGTTCTCCACTCCTCCAGACATTTAAGCAGTCTAAGACCATTTGTCTGTAATGTGACATAGAAGAAAAGAGTAAAATGTCTTTTTTACGAGTTCAGAGATCAGCCAAAACAGAATGGGGGGTTGTAAAATCATTTTTGTGCAATAATTTGTTATAAATTCAGAGAAATATTTACCTACGTCCCTGTGAACATGAAAGCTACAGAGATGCTTAATTACAATAGCATGTTTTGCACCTTTGTATGGGAAGTACAGTATAAATATATATATATATGTATATATACTGCTGAACGAGCTTAGATAGTATTAATTATATATTCAAAATAAAATTAAAATTTCTTTCACATAAATGTTTTGTGTTTTGATCCTGGGTGAATCTTAACACAATAGAGATGGTCATGCAGATATACATAGTCAATTTAAAAGCTGACTGAATAATTCGTGCATGTATGAGTTACCATATAATATAAAAATTTCAATGAAACTCTCTTTTTTATGACCCACCTATATATGCTGAATTACTGATACGTAATAATTTTGCTGCTCCCTAATAAATTGCTATCATAGAAACCTCATAGTGCTGTGGAGCAGCCTCCTCTCAGATCCAAGCCAAAAACATACTTTCAGCTACAAATAATTGAAGATAATTTAATAAAAAAGTTTGGGAAAAGCAGTAAAGTTCATCCATTTATTTATCCTTTTAGAGGTTTTCCCTTACTGCCCACCGCAGTACTGAAGTGATGTTAAGCTACCTGTGGCTGTCTTTGTTGTTATATGGCTTTAATATATAGAAGGCATTAATTATAGTCCAGAAGTCCAGCTGAGAGCATCCCACCAGGCAGGAAAAGGGAGATGCCGTTTTTGGAACTGAGCACCAGTAATCTGAGAAGTGCTAAAAGGTGTGTTTTTAGCAATCCGTTCAGTATTTTCTCACCTTCCCACATGCATTAAATTTCAGTTGTTGCCTTGCTGGGGATGTCTCTTACAGTAAGTATTAAAGTTAATGATTGTTCTTGAAAATGGAGCTTTTTTCATTCATGGAAACTACTTTTTCCTCAAAAAATTGAGGCTGGTGAAGGCAGACACCTCAGGCAAAGCCACCTCAACCAAAATGTTGATCCAAAATGTTTTTCACAGATGCCACAGACACTCTTCATGAATCTATATTTTGTCAACTTTTTTATTTCCTTACTATTTCTGGGACTAGTCAGCATCTAATATGAAATGTGTGCTACATTTTGAAGATGAAATATTTCTTTCACTGTGTTTTAGAAGGCACCCTAGGAGGAGGAAGTGGGATATTTTGAAACAGTTTTCTTGACGTGATTTGCGTTTACAAAATATACCAAATTTTCAAGGATTTCATCTGCCATTTGTGCAGGTCTAAAGGAACTGGCCTTATATACAGGTATTGAGTATCTTAAAAGCAATGAAATGTGATGGCTACTTCATGCTGCCATTTTTCAGTATCTTTGTTAGAAACGGTGACCATCTCCTATGAACATTACATCATTCTAGCAGATTCGGACTAACAGTTGAATTTTGATTTTTGACATAATTTACAGTATGCTCAGCTGTTGAAGATGCTCCAAATAAACAGTAACTCTTTGAAAATCCATTTGAAAATGCACTATTTATTTTAGGAGCGTGTAAGGTCCTTCTTAACCAGAGCATGTGTTTATTTTTCTCGTTCTATATCACATAAACCTAAAACCTGGGATTCCAACAAGCATGCAGCTTATCAAATAAAAAACCAAAGTAACTCTTTATATTATTTTAAAATAGCAAACTCTTAATGAATTTCCTTTGTCTCTAAAGTGACATTGAAATATAATTCTTAAAAAAAATATTCAGAAATATGCTGTACTAAGGAAAAACCAAATACAAACTTTCCTTATGTTTTTTCTGATTTTATGCAAGTCACTCTTTGCGTTCCCTTAAAATTGCAGGTACTTCAGGTAAACTGTGCTCCTCACTTTTGATCCCTTATCTGCACAAAGCAGTCCTTTAACTTTGTATGTCAGATGTGACATGAGTTGATCCCTGTAAGGACAAAGGTGCAATATAATGCAAAGTGAACTGAAGTAATCTTTCATTTCCATGGGTGTGATAGAGATGAGTGGGTGTTCCCTTGTGCTTCTCGTGTTTCCTTCTATTTATGGCTTCTGCTGTACATGTTCTTATCACTGCTCACAGGTGCCAAGTCTATATAGATGGTCTTTCCCACACATCCAACATGGAAATTAGATACCTGTGTTTTTATTCTATTAAAATAAGCAGGAGAATATTCAGTGGTCACTAAACCGGCTATGCCAAAATAATTGTGATCTTGTCAGCACCTCTAATCATTTTTTACAAGCCCTTCACCGTAATGCAAATAATGAAGTTATTTTTAAGATAATCATAATGGAGGTTGAAGAAGAAATGGCAGAACTTGGCATTATGTCAAATATTATTACACCTATGTACACTACACCTTGTGCCTACTCTCCTAATCAGTTTTTCTTTATTTCCAAGTGTTTCTGGGCAAAGAGAAGTGAGGACACACTCTTAAAGGGCCAGCAGGCTCAGAGTGGGAGTTGTCATGCCCACACATAGTGCTGCTGATCCTACTTCATCCCACTAGCTGCTGTATTTTCATTATAAGCTTGGATTCTGTTTCCCTCTTTATTACAAGGATGTTACAGTTCTTTATTCTCCACTGACAGCTGGCAACAGGTAATGCTGGCTGTTATTTTGTTCAGTCTAGTCAAGCACATTCATTTCCAAGTATAACCATGTTTTGTTTGCTGTATTTTGTTCTTGGGGTGGTTGAATGCCATCCTTGGAAAGATGTGCATTGAGCTACTATTGAATAAGTGCCTTGCCTTCGGCATTCATGAGTAAATTCTGTAGTTTTTGTTTCAAGCCTTTGACATGTCATCAAGTGTAAATCTATTCTAATGCCAAAATCCCTCTTGATGTCTGATGCCAATCAGTAGCTTTTCATCTTGAAAAAAGGTGGTGAATAATTTGCCCTGTGGATATTCCACAGACACCATATATGGCAAGAAGCAAAGAGAGGGGAATCCCACACCCATTTTTTAAATTCAAATAATCATGTTCAACCAGTTTGCTTTCCTAAATACCATTGGTAGTCTGGTACATTTTCTCGCTTTCAAGTGAATATTGAATACTTGTCTCATTTGCATATTTTCGATGCGTAGAAACAATATGCTCTTTCTGTTGCAGTATTTTATTTCATGAGCAGTAGCCAACATGCTGTAATATGTGAATTATATTACATTTGTTATTTTAATAGGAAGGTCAAATCTTTTACCTCCTTCAGCTTCATTAGTGTTTCTTTATTAAAATAAAAAAAAAAGGAGAACGAAAAGGCATTTGCTATATAGGAAGGTCAACATTTTCTTTGTGAACACAGTTTGTACCCATGATTTTGAATTTCAATGAACTGCAAACCCTAAGAGTGTTGAATTAAAGGCATAAAACACTGTAGTTCACTCAAGAGCTCAAAAGTATGTAATTTCTTTCCTTAGAAAGGAGGCCTACTGAAAACCTAATGAATGTGTTTATATAGCTGAATGGCACTCATATAGTTTACAGTCGGAAGAAAGAAGCAAGTGGAGCTTTGTATTTAACTTCTTTTCAGCTTGAAATATTACAGGATTTTAGAGTGCAGAAACTATTGTGATTACTTAATCTGACCTCCTGTGCAATACAAGTCATGGTACTTTGCACAGTAATTCCTGCACCAGGGCAGATAAATTCTTCATCAGTGGGCAGCATTTTGTACGGAGTTTGATTGGTTTAAGCTGCCACCTCATCCTAAATCTCATATTAATAACATTAATAATGGCAATACTGTGTCGTATTTTCTGTATAATTTGTGATAATAGTGTTGAATCCTACACCTAAAGTTACTCAAAATTCTTGCATGTCTTAATTAAACTCTAAGATACCCTAATTTTAAAGCGACAAGTCATGTATAAAATTTCCAATGCAGTTAATCAGGAGTAGAATTTAAACTCATAATCTTCTGCATTAACTAATAAATCATAAAAACACTCATTAGTTGAGTCACTAACCAGTGATGATTTTAGGCTGAAAAATCTAATCATAATTAGAGTTAGTTAATTTTGTCAGGTTTAAGAATTGCTTAAAATGACAGTGAACCCACACTGTTATTTAAAGATATTTGCTATTTCAGTATCAGGGTTTAAGTTCCCATTCTGAAGTCTTGTGGCGTGCTGCTTGTGTTCTGCTGTGCATGTACGGACTGGCTCCATGCATGTGACATCCCAAAGAACGTTAACTCAACTCTGTTCATGCAGGAGACCATCCATCTTTTGTTTAATTGCACCATTCTTTCAGGAACAAAACACAATAGCTGCCCAAACCCTCAGAACTAAAAGTTTATTTTGGAAAAACGTAAAAATATTTTATCTGAATACAAACAGTATTTGTTTTCTTTGAATTGGGCTAAGATCATTTATCAGGGATAGGATTTTGCTATGTCAGGGATAATAGCTGACCTCTTCAAAAATGGACTCTTTTAACACCCTGTGACAGTTGAACTCTAAATCTTGTATCTCATCTAAAAGATCCCACAGTAGGACAGATAATCTGACACCTAACTACCAAAAGCAGCCAAATAGCAATATTCCATTTTCCATTCAGTTTTCTTCCTTGCGCTAAACTGGTCACCTGCTCTCAGCTGATGCCATGATGCTGTCAGTGTTTGTTACAGCCTCAGTGTCTGTCTTTAGAGACAAACATGGATTTAGCAATGGGGCAGTGACTGCAGCATAAATGGAAAATATTGTGTGTGTCCTAAATCTGATCTCTCTTGTAATAACGCAGTGCTTTATGGGAAGCGGTGTGCAATGTCTCTCTGCACTGAAACGTTTCCCCATAATGCTGTTTTTATGTTTCTCGTGGTGGTTCTAATGGCATGGTCAGGGAGGGACTGATGATAGGCACCCGTAAATATACAAATGCAACAAGCAGATGTTCTTTGCTCTTTGCAGACACCTGGCAGAGAATAAATGCATAACACACAGGTACAAAAAAAAAATAAAGAGTCAACACCAAATGCCATATTAATGCCATTGTTAATGTTTTGTTGTGCTTATTGGAGGAAGAGGAACTTAAAATATAATCTATATTAAGACAAAATCAGGAAAAAAACACTGAGCACAGGAAGATGTTGGAAGTGGGACAACAGAGAGGATAACATGGGTGGGAAGTGAAAATGAGGTAGAGACTGAGAAAGAGAGAAGGTTGGAACAAACTGCACAAGGCAGAGAAATCCTGGCAAACTTATAGGAAGCTTTCTTCTTGTTTGAATCTCCCTGCTTTGGCTGCTTCTGCCAAGGTCTAGCTAGGTCTGGCTAATTTGCTCCGTTTTTTGCTCTCTTCTTGGGTGGGATGTACACCTGTATGAGTCTAGCAAAAAGAGTCTCTGTTTTGGCTGCTTCAGCTAAAATCCCGGCTTCTCGTTTCTGATAAAGGCTTTGCAACTCTGACTATATTTGTGGGTGTGGGTAGGAAGCATTACCTCATCTCTGCTTGGTTTGCAGTCTCTGGAGCTCTCGATAGACTGAAGAATTCAGTTCAGGCTCTGTACCCAAAAGTGTATCTCTTATGTCCAGTGAAAGTGTAGTAGAATAATATCAAAGAATAATCACTGAGGATTAGACTTGTTACCCCGGGGATTTATTTTGCAATAAATCATTTCTTTACTGCGGTGTTAAAATTATGGTTGAATCTTGATCGAGGCCGTACCTAACTTTCCATTCTTGTAGCAAGCTACCAAAAATATAATGGCAAGGCAAAATCTGGCATGAACTGAATTCCTTCAATTTCATTTAGTCCTGCAAGTCAGGGATCTTTCATGCAGTTAATAACATGCTGAATTCTCTTTTCTTTTTAACCTGGTAAATTTTTGCATGCTGTTTCCTTTCTGACAGAAAGGAATCTATTGCAGAAATGTTCAGCCACCCTTCCTCTGTAGTAACTTTGATTGGGATCTTTGCTTCCAGAAATGTCTATTTAAAAAGTCTAATTTAAAAATTTTTAAAATTTTTTTAAAAATTTAAAATGTCTAATTTAAAAAGTAGATTGAACTGTAGAAGGTGACTTCAGTGAAGATAAACTTACAGCTTTCATGATACAGACATCAAGCTTGTCACCAGTAGATAAAATGCTGGCTGATCTTAGCTTTATCATCCATTTTGCCAAAAATCTGGGTAGGTTAAACTGGGCAGAAGTCTGGTTTTCTTCGTCTGGATTTCTGCCTATGTTTTGATGGGAGCATCCAAGAGATCTCCATCACAGCACTGGGGAAAATTGAGTTTCTGGATCCTGGCTGAGTACCTTAGTTATTGGGCCATTCTGTTTTGGAATAATGCATTGGGTAGATTTCTTGGACAGCAATGTAGGTATGTGTGAAAAGTGAACAGGGTGCTGATGACTAGGAACCAAATCAGGAAAATAAAAAAATAAATTAAAAATTAAATTTATTAAAATAATAAAAAGTGTCTGAGATGAGCCTGAGGTGTAAGTAGAGAATGTGGGGAAAAGAGAATGTCCAGAATTTATGGTTTTGCAGTGGGAGAGTAGATTGTATACATCAGGAGGTGTGTCAGGAATAAACTGTTAGATTTCCTTGGTCTGGAACATTTCCTTGACTGTTTTACACGGTTACATTAAATTTAAATATATATTAATCTTTTAGTTCTCACCATGATATAAAATAATCTCATAAATAAAAGCCAAGTAATTACTTTTTTTAAACTTTATTTTAACATTTGATCATCAAGCAGATCAAAGGGGACTTCCCTAGGTCCAAAGACCAGATTTGGACTCCCAAGATACGGATTCCCACTTGTAGGCAGGGTTGGCTTCTCCAAAGACTCACCTTGCAGTGCTCACTGATTATGATGAAGCTGCAGTCAGTGAAACTGAGCATGGATATGTCTGAAATCTGGCTCCAAGTGTTTTGTTTGGATTCTTTCGTTTTCCCTGCCCCACTGCAGGGAAAGAACATTCGCTGTGAGAGCCCAGGAACACTGTGCTGCTGCTGGAAACAATTATAGGCAGTGGTTGCTGGGCAATCAGCCACCAGGTAAACTGAGATCCCTTGGCTTTCCCATACTTACCTTGATTAATGATTGAGCTAGCCATAAAACACAGTGTCATTTGTAGTTTAGATAGAAGGTTTAATGTTTTTAAGGGGAAATAAAACTGTGTCTCATCTGTAAAAGCCTTCCTCCCAGTTCAAATAGGCTGAAGTTAATATTATAAATACAGTCAATTTGATAGAAATCTCTCATATGTTTTAATGGCAAAACCTTTTACATTTACTATGACAATTAATACAAAAAGTACCAAAGTTGACATAATTTTTAGTTCTTTCTGCTGACGCTTTTTGATTTTTTTTTAAGAGAAACAAGTTACCTTCTTGTCAATTGTTTTCAGTGATAGTGAGGCCCGATCCAGCTTTGGTCAGCATTCATAAACAGCTTTCCAGGTGCTTACAAGGATTGGTTCTGAGATTTAAAACAGTACTCGAAGAAGCCAAACTATCATGTTGTAGGAAACAATGCTCAAAATTCTTTTATTCTTTGGTGTCGTCACATACTGTCAAAATGTAATATTTTTAATACCAAAAGATGGAGCAGAAACATTCTCTCAAAATGAATACTGATATGCCAAGGTAATGCTATTTGAACAAATTCCATTTGAACAGCCAAAACTATCTTTACCAAGTCCTACAAATATACTAAGAGATAGAAGAATGGCAACCACATGCATGAGACACAAATTGCCTTCAAAATGTCCATGTAAATTTTCCCACAAAAATATGAAAGTGACATTCATTCACAATGTCAGAAGAATATTATTTTTATGCTTTGGCTCTACAGGCTTAACACATGCACTAACTTCTTTATGATTTGTTCTGTCTTAAGGCTATTTTCAGCATAATCTTTTTATGGGGCTATATTGTGTATAAAAATATAGTTTTCTTGACATAAGGCATATGTTCATAGGACCATAAAAATGCTCCTTCTTTTGGGTGCCCAGGACCATTAATAATGTCTAAATGATTAATAGAGAAAAAAATTATTTCTAAGTTAGGAAAATAGACTGAAGGTTACCTCTTTTTAAAAATTATTCTTTCTTGTCAGAGACCATGAACAAAGTTTAGTTGGTGCTCAGCTAAGCTTGGCTGGATGCATTTGTACCATTGCAATGCTGCAGCTACACAGTGCAAACAGATGTGTGTATATGTGGGGCTGTGTGTATGTATATGCTCTTTTATAACCTTTAGAAGAGAAAGATTGGTTACTCTAATCTTTCAATTTTAGGTCTCTTGCAGCTTGCTTATCTACTTCCTTAAACAATGTGAGGCATTTTGCAAGCACTTTTAAGACAAAGTCTTTCAGTGGAAGTGGATGATATACTGAAGAAAAAGAAGAAAGTGGGAAATAAGAAAAATCAAGTAGGCAATGATTTCCATATATTCCTTAATATTTTTTCCACAGTTCAGTAGTATTTTATCACTAGTAAGTTAAAAATCCCTAAGGATTCATTTGTTCCATCCTATACAGAGAGCAGATATTTACTGAACATGTTAAAAAACAATGTTTAATTTCCTGATAGCTTCCAGACAAGTAGCAGTAGTGGTGAGCTTGAAGGTCAGTGAGGAGCAATTCCTTTTTGTCACAGATTAAGTTCTGCCTTTGACTCTCCTTTGTAAAACACTGAGGACCTGAAGAAATACACATTTTAATATTATATAGTGTCCCCATAAGTTCAAATAGGCAGTTTTTCATTTGACATTTGGTATCAAAGAAAATCTGTTAATAGCCTAGGCATCAGATTCTTCTTATGGTTGGAAGTTTTCACTTTCTCCATTACTCACCAAAGCAGCTGGCCAAGATTGTTCCAGCTAAGAGGGAAAGTCAGTAATGAAGTCAGGAGTTTCTCAGTAATCTCATTTAATTAATTACAAAATGACATGGTATCTTCTTTAATTCTGCTTCTCAGAAAAAAAAAAAAAAAAGAAAAAGAAGAAGCTGTGCCTTCTTTATAAATACACTGGCCTTGATTTGCATCAAGGGAACACCTGAATTCTTTGCTCTTTGCCTCCTGGGGCAGCACATCAAGGGTACTCATATATCTATATGCTTACACTGTAAATGGGAGTGTTATTTAATGACCATTTCATGAATACTTTATTCAATGAGGTTGATCTAAACAACTGACAGCAAAACCTCTCCTGAGCTATGTGGAAATAAGGGTTGGGTACTTACCTCCAAGAAACTGCAGAGAAATAAAATTTACTCTTCTTTAGCTTTTGAGCCAAAGCAGTGAAGCTGCAGGACCTGTTTCATGCTACCTCAATGACTCTTGCATGCAATTTCCTAGAAGTAAGGCTTGCTAGGCACCATTTGCTGTCAGGAGGGTTTTCCTGGTGACTGGAGGAGCCACCCCTCCGTCTGCTGCCTGTTCAGGGATTCACAGCCTCGGGTTTCTACCTCGCTCCTTGCCACAAGCATATGAGTCACTCAGTGTGAGCCCTTCTGTCATGGGAGGAATTTGGCCTTGGTGACACTTCCATTGGCACCTGGCACTGAAGGTGGTTCCCAGATCGGGCAGTGGCTGCAGGCAGCAGTACCAGAGCCTCCTCTCCCCCCAGCTGCTGGGGGTTTTGGTTATGGCATACCATAAATTAAACTCCTACATGTACAATACTAAAATTGTCTGTTTGCAGAGCTTTCATCTGGTTTAAAAATACTTTGGTCTCAAAAATACTTTGAAATCCTGCAAATAAAATGACATTATTTAACAATAATTAATTAACAAAGAAAATAATTTTAAATAATACCATTCATGTTCACAGTCTTGGAGAAATGGTATCTCAAACTGGTTGCTTACACAGAAAGCATTTTCTGCGCCCTGAAGAATAAAAACCCCAAAAGTAATGATCTGATTTGATATACAGGCCATAAAAAAATGCATAGCCGTGTTCTTCAAATTTTCTATTAATTGTTTGAATTATGTCCATCTTTTTTTTTTTTTTTTCTCATGCATTATACTTGAAGAAAAAGCAAATGAAACCAAACCCTTACCTCCAGCATAAATTGGTATTATCATTCTTGTCTGTTGTTAAATATGAGAAAATAACAACCTCCTCCTACTGTTAAGGTGACTGTCAAGTGAGTGCTTGGCAGAAATTGATGTGCAAGGTGAAGGCCACAAGCTGACTTTGTGCCATACAGATTAGATGCTTCCTGGAAAAAGAGAGAAATATAGTGTTGATTTTGTGGTTAATTTCCTGGTTCTATAAAAACCTGTATTTTAATGCCTGCACGTGAAAAATATTAAATTGGACAAAATAATGCTAAAGTCATTTTGATTAGCAATAGCAAGACTGTATTGTCATTTCTGTTGATCAGTATTTTTTTTTAGAGGAACAAATTAGGTGTTTGTGCCCACTTTTAATGAGACAGATATCTTAATTTCATTACTCTTTGTGTAATTTCCAAATCCTTCTTCTTTTGTCTTTTTTGTTAGAACAAATGAAAAAATAACTTCACAAAGTAACCTACCTACCGGGTAGACTTCAGCTTCATTCAGTTTGCTTGCTTTGGTTATTTGTGGAGTGGAATAATTCTGTTTTCTATGTTCAAATTTCTGTGAAGTATCTTTCAATATAGTCCTAAGAGATTTCTTTACCTTGAAAGAAAACAAATCGATAGAAGGTTGATCCAGAAAACTTGAGCTATCATTTCAGCTTCCTAATAAAGCCTCAGGAATAAAGGGTCCAGAAAGGCAGCATTTGAAAGATTCATGTCTTACAAAATAATATTAATGTGCATGAGGCTGAAAAAGAGTGAAGGATAGTTCAGGAATTTCTATTTCATTTTCCAAAGTGTATATTCAGCCTTCAGGCTTCCTACTTTGTCCTGTAGATGGTAGGTTTGTTTTCCTGCCTCTTGTTTAGGCAGTAAAGAGTGACAGTCTGTCCTTTTTTGGCTGAAAAAGGCAAAAGAAGGAAAACTTTTGAATTATTTTTCTTCTTATTTTTAAGATATCTTTTTAGCAGAAAATGTGTTTTCATGATTCAGTATCAATTCTTTTATGTTGTTGCATATGGAAATATACAGATAGTATTTTGATGGTGGAGGCCCAGCTAAGGAGCCCATGGGACTGTGCCAGGGCATAGAGGACAAGGCTTGGAACAAAAGGTCACTGTTTGTTTATTTCAAGGAGAAGTGCAACTTTCAGGCCAAAGCTTCTGTCTTTTCCTGAGCATTCACAGAGGAGTAACCTTCAACAATCATCTTCCCAACCAGTTCCACCTCTTAAAATAAATGTTGTGTTATTAAATAAGCTCATCAATGAGGACAGATAAATTTGCAATCCAAGTGTTTAAATATACTTAAAATGCCTTAACAATGCTTATCTGAGCTAGGGTAAAGCCATGGTGCTCATTTCATCCTTTTTTATGATTGGTGTTTGTTTTCCCTTTTTTGCCTCTTCGTGGTAGTTTCCTCTTCTTACCTAAAAGCCCAGTATCTCCAGATATTCTTCTGTTTTCAGGTGTTCTGTGAAGGTAGATTTTCTTGGAGAAAGAATTCTTTGAACCCTCAGACTTCATGCTCCCTGTCACATCCTGTAGGTACCTATTGATATGTCAAACTAATCCTTGAGGTCCCAATGTGGCACTGACGTTGCCAAGCACAACTTCTCATCTTGAAGATCTCCTTGAGTTTAGTCAGTGGCTTTCTTCTGAAATCAATGATCATTTTCATTAGGGGTCTAAAATTTAAAAGCTATTCTGTGTCTGTTTTTAAATGAGTGTTCCATACTAAAACTGGTAGAAGTGAAAATGAGCAGGAATTATAGCCATCACTGAGTAAGTCACTGACCTTGAAAATGCAAAGTAAGATGAGTGTCTAAATTGAAAATTGCTGGATAATTATTTGCTGTTAATAGAAATACACAACTCTTGCAGCATAATTACTGTGTTTTTCCATTTTCCTTTCATTTCTTGTGACTTGTGTACAAGCATAGTTTGGGAATGAGATGTTTGATCAAAATATAGTATTGGCTAATTTAAAAGAATGAAATCTGTAGTACATTTGGGAGGTTTTTTTTGGCTAGCTAAGCAATAATTTAGTATTTTTGACATGATTGGTTTCCTAATGTGTTGTCCATAACTTGGACTTATCTGGGGCCCTTGTAAGTTCTGCTATCCTTAACACACTGCAGAAAAAGGAAAGATAATGACCCAAGATAAACACGTGAAAACTTCTCAGAGTAGAAGCTCCAGCATTTGGCAGTGCATGCCCTACTTAGCAATGTCTCACTGTGTGTGTGATAAGATTGTTTTAGGCTCTTCATGACTCACTACTCACTTTTTCAAAGCTTCAGATATTTATGTTATACCAAGAGGGAGGAAAAGTCCTACGTAATTAGTTCTGTTTACTTGATTAACAATTTTATTCATATACTAAGTGAAAAGTTCTGCTTACTTTAATAATTTTACCTGTAAACTAAATGAAACTATTTTCACTCAGATGACATAGCCAGGACAAGTTACTTCCTTTTTCATGTCCAGTTTATTTAGCTTCTATTAAAAAGAATGTTCTTTTTCCAGAAGTCACTCCAGCTCTTCCTTTTTTCAGTTCCTAATAAGAAAGCGCTGCATAATACTGGTGTCTATACCCTGACTAGCATAACTGATTTTAGTAGGTTGGAATTTCTTACCTGGACTCCACTATTTAGCAGGAGTTGTGCCAAGGCTTATAAGGAAATTCGGGTCTGGAATGCAAAGCAGGAAGATGGAAGGAATGCTCAGCTGGAAGGTTAACTTTTCAACCTGATACTCTGTATATTACCTGGCTGTTGTTTTTAAAGTGGCAGATTTTTGGCAACTCCATGGTGCTTCTGAGGGCACAGCATGTAATTGTAACAGAGCAGGAATGATTCTTTCAGAAGTAGGAACTTCTAATAAACTCAGATGAAATAAACAAGCAATTTGCTTCACTAAAACTGGGTTAGATTCCAAAGTCAATCTCTCAGTAACTATGTGGTACCCATGAAAATATTCTTCAGTATTGTTTACATTATACTGGAATTGATATATTCTTGAATGGAGTCAAATCCTTTCAGCAAAGGTGTTTTCCTAGTATACCTTTGGGTGCAAGCTGTATTTTCCCAGTGTAATTCATGTAGCTTGTAAAAATAAATGGCTTCCCAGAAGTTAGAGAGCTACCTTTAAAAATATAAAGTTTAGGTCCTGACTTTCCCCAGGCAGGATTGCAAAGAGAATACAAATGTGTGCTGCAATTCTGACAGTGTGTCTGAGTTGAACTATACCTGCACATGAGGTTACACAGACCTTTGGAATCTTAGATTGGCTTAAAAAGTAGGAAGTGAGTGCATCACCCAAAATGTGTTGTGTGCTGTAATTGTGCTGTGGTTAGTTCACATTAAGTTTCAATTAGACAAGAATGTGAAAGGACCATTTAATTAGCCAATAAATCTCTGTCCCTAGAAGTTGACAACCTGGAAAGTTGTCTGCCTTGGCGGCTGCTATCCCACACAAGTCCTATCAGGCAGGATGTGTCATTAGGTGTTGTGCAAGACCTCACCCCAAACTGGAACACTTTAGAGTAAATGGGTTGAACTTGGATTCTCATTCTGTTGTTAACGATACGGTGGCAAGAACAGTGGAAATTTTTAATAAGGAAAAAATAAAATTATAGAAGTCTCAAGTAACGAGCAGCCTGTGTCATCTGTGTCATACTATGTAACATATCAAACTGTCATTTTCCCCTACGTATGATGTGAGATATGCTTAAGACTTAATCACCCAAAGTTCTCAAGTAGAAATTAATTAAAAGTGTGTAATGATCTGTTTCTTAGAAATAATTGGTGTGATTAAAAATCCAACTTCAGTAACACAACAACATCAAAAGTTTTTCATTCATTTTCCTTTTTCTTTTAATTAAAAATACTGGGTTTTAAGAGGATGTTGAATTAGTTTAGATAATTACATTTTCCTTCTTAAAGAGTGCTAGTGCCTGCCTGTTTACCATCCTGCTTGTACACAATTACAGTCATATGGAATAAAGTTGAAAACACACAACCTCTTCAGAAGCGAGGATTTGAATAATAGATCTTGGTTCTTAAATCTGTGCTTTCTCAGTTCATGAGTAGTGGGAACTCCCTTAGGTAAAATTTTAAAAAACAAGCATTGACTGTAACTGTCTTTTCCTTTTTTGGTTTCTATTTGTTGAAGAGCCACTGTGGTATCTGTTTAAAGACACATGCTATAACAGTCGTGTTTAATGTTGAAATGTATTGTCATTGTGCTTTGCAGTCTTCCAGTGATAGGTTATGGTTGTGGATTTGCTTTTTGGGTGTTTTACTTGGGTGGAGATGCCTTCACCACACACACTTTGCATGCAATGTGTTGTACCTTTAGTAAAGGCACTTTTGGAGTGCTGATCTCTCTCTAGCAGGGATTTTTTGCCTGTGGTCCTGTATTCTTGGGTAAACCACTGCAACCTCGTGTTGCAACACAGGTTGGAGAGGTGCTGGAGATGCTCAGGAGAAGCCTGACTGCTCTGGGGATGGACGTGATGCCATGATGATTTTTGTCCTTTTTTTATACCCCTGTTATACCTTTTTACAATTTCTGTATTCTCAGTGCTTTTTGCCTAAATTCTTGGACTCGTTTGTCATGCTGGAAGATGGAACATTTTAGAAGCTTAGTAGTCAGGGATCAGTGTGCCCAGAGCCCAAGGTCCTCTCCAGAACACATTTTGTAAACTGAGATAGAACCATCCAGGGGAAGGTTCCTTGGGGAGGGGGGCTCATTCGAGCCTCTCATTGGGGAATTTTTGATAGATCTGCTAATTAGTAACACCTACAATGTTAGACCAGATCTGGAGGAGGGGGATATTGCAGTGGCCATTGTGGGGTGCATGGAGGTGCATTCGACCTGAATGTGGTGCACCTAAGGATCCTTAAAATAAATACCAAGGTAAAATCCCTTTTTCCCTTCTAACTGTGTTTGTCTCTTGATTTTAAGACCAGGAGAAGGTACCAGATGCACTGAGGTTTAAGTGCTAGAAAATGTTGACCTGGTTAGAGCTGCCAGGAGTGCTCAGAGTCATCAGCGAGTGACACCACAGGACATCTCTGACATCTCTGATCTTGCACCAACTCCACCTGTTCTGGGAGAGGCCACTGCCATGGCCACAGCTCTGTGGGACTCACTGTCCGTTCACTCTTCTCACCCAAGAGTTGTGGCTCTTACTGGCCCTGGAATGAAAGGAAGAAAGAGGAGGAAGAGGCAAGACTGAAATTGCTCAAACTCTCCATTATTTGTGGAGGTACTCAGATTATTAGGATTTTGAACTTGGGAAACACAGGCATCATTCAGTGGTGTTATTTTTTTTTTTCCCTGATAAATAAGGACATGGCAAAAACTTTATGCTCTCTTCCTCATCAGACCCCTGTGCAGGAGCTGGGGAATAGAAATAGTTGGCTGTTTTCCTTCTGTGTCTTGAAGGATATTTTAAGGAGGATGTAGCATCAAGTGAGATAAACCAGCAATATATTTATGAAGGGAGTGCTGGAGGACTAAGAGGTCAGTGAGTGGGGATGTACTGGAATGAAACTGGTACATACAGAATTTAGCATTACAGTGAAAAGAATGGAACATCGTCACTGTTCTCGGGGAAAGTATCCTCCTAGAGCTAAAGAAACTATTTTGAAGAATCAAGAGGAACAGATAATTAGAAACAAAAATAGTAGCAATGGAGTGTGCCTCATGGAAGCAACATGCAGTAGATTGATTTCTTTTACACCTCTGAAGGAAACCTGACAAATACCGTGCACCAGCAATCAAGCAAATACCACATCAGTTGTCAGGTGCAGAGGGAGAAAAATCCTTTCCTTCATTTATTCTTGCAGCTGAAATGAGGAGATGGTTCACAAACTTGTTTCAAGACTTCTAGGTTTCTGTTGCTATAATAAAATCTAGTTCTTGCTTCTAATGAAATTGGCAGCCAACTTCCTCACAGAAAACACATTAACCCACAAATGAACATGGGATTAACCCACTGATAAGTAACACCAAGGTATTTCATTGGCCTTTTGTGCCCTTTGCTGAGTGTGGATCAGAAGATCTGACAAAAGGAAAGGTATTCTCCTGGTAACAATCACTTCCACTCACATTACAGAAACTCAGAGAAGCAATATACCTGTTTTCCTTGCAGTAAGCTCTTGTAAAAAGGCACATGCTATTTTCCCCACAGTGCTGACAATTCAGGTTGAATTAGTTAACATCCTGCCCATATTTTTCCATATCCTTCTTCTTGTGCCAGTGAGAGACATTTCTACATTTCATATTTAAACATTCCTTTGCTATGGTCCCAGCCATGTCTGACTTGTTTTACTTGATGCCTAAATGTCAGCTGAAGCTATTTTTAAGGGATCCAAATAAAAGTGTTATCCTGCTCACATTAAACAAGATTTTCCTTGTCTAGTAACAAGCGTCTTTGGCAAGGACAAAGAGAT
>VXAC01000419.1:242078-254192 GCA_013399225.1 Rhipidura dahli
GTTCTAGTAAGTAATATCAATCACTGAATAAAAATATGCCACCATGAGTTTTCATACCAAAACAGGTTGAGCCAATATTACAGATATTAAATTACACTTCAGGGATTTCTGAAGTCTGAGGATTGTTTGGAAGTAACATTACAAAAGGCTTTGTTAGCTGGAGTTTTAAACCATAGTCCTGAGTCACAGGGGATTAGAGCTGAAGAGATATTAGAATATGAATTATGTAATGTCTGCATCCTTACCTGGAAGTTACAGGAATTGAACAAACCTCCTGTAGCAGTGCCAGTTTCAGGGTGAGAAGGCAATGATAGCAGAAATACCTTTTTTTTCCCTCTTCTGGCCTGCTTTTTGCCTTGGCATGAAGTGTCTCACAGTGGCATTTGTCACTGCAGAGCTGAAGTTTCTAGCTTATGGAAAGCTGCAAAAATAAACTGATCATCTGTTTAGCAGCCCTGGTTTGTACAGTTGCAGGATTTTGTAAACCAGCAGTACATTTATCTGTCTAAATGATACAAACAGAGGTTAGTAGCAGCAGTTTGCACCTACACAGACCTTTTTCATTTCTCTCATGCTTTTTTAAAGTGATTGATTATGTGTTTCTCCACACATAATAATTCTGCAAAGCAGACTCAGAAAATACCTGTAGCAAAGAAGAGCTTGTCTGTGCATGAAAAGAAAAATAATAATTAAAAAAAAAATAGGATAAGAAGCTCCAGAAAATTAGTCTGCTTCAAAAAGCTATTAAATTGTTCCTATCCCTGAAGCTTTACAAATGTGATAATTGTTGTGTTCTGGTCATGTAATATGTTTCTGCACCAAGCTGAGGCACTTCCCTGTTGCCGAAGCCCCGAGGAGGGATGGGTGGGCTGTGGAACAGGGATAATGAATCTTCCCTGTGGGCAGCGAGTGCTCCAGGTCTGAACGCCCAAAAATGCTTCACAGATGTGCTGGGCTGCCCAGCACTGGAAATTTTCTGATTCCAACTGACTTTAAAAAGTAAATACAGAGTACAGGGCTGTTCCTGGTATAAAACAAACACGCCCCCCCTCCCCCCAGCTAACATTTACTTTTTGAGTTGGCAAACCAGTCATTGAAATGCACCTGTAATGGAGACTTGCCAGTGTGAGTTACCTGTCTTGGAGCAGAATCTTTCTGTGAAGAGTTGAAATCTCTCTGGATGATTTTATCAAGAGGCAGAATACGTTTTAGCAGTTATTTGGTGCAGTTGCACGCCCTCAGTAATGGGTTTTAAATGAGGGTATTCATGAATATTCTGAAATTTGACAGGAACTGAGACAGAAGCCTGGTAAATTACAGTGAACTTTACCAGATAGTTTTGGATGCAAACTCAAATATTTGTTTAGGTTTTCAGTTTAGCTGAAATTTTAGAGGGTGACAGTGACACTGTAATCCTGGAACAGACAATTCTGCTCTGAATGCTGTTTCTCCCTCATCCTCACATGCACAGCTTTTGTTTGTACACACAGTGACTTGAACACTTCTCAAGCTTCCCAGTAGAGAGACTCAAATTGTTGTAGAGCTTCGTGGGCATCACCAGCAACTCTGGAACATTTCCAGTGAGCCATCTGTGGTTGGATACGAAATCTGTACTCCAAGGCACTTTGCAATGTCATTCAGAGAAGGAGTAGACACAGTGGAGGCACTGATTCAGTGAGAAGCTTCATAGAGATGTAGGATTGAATTCCTCCCCTTGACCTTTTAGACTCCAGGTGAAGAATTTGGTTTAAGCCAGTCACTCAGGTTTCCTGAATAATCAGCAGATATGGACAAGCAAGGACGATTCAGCTCACCCTGAGTATTTAATGTGGGTTAGACTGAATGGCTGACTTGTGGACAGCTGCAATTAGGTTGAATGAATCCGTCAGGGAAGAGGATGTGACATTTACATCAGCATCCACCCGAGTGTCCTGAGAGCCCTGGAATTGCATCACAGGGCCCATACTCCTCTTACATACGCTCAGGGAAAAGAAATTCAGCAAAAAGAACCGATCCACAGGAGAATTGTCCTTGCATTAGACTCAAGAACTGCTGCTTGAATTTAGAGCAGTATTTCCCTTTAGACAATATATTCCAGTCTCAACTATAGCATGCCTAGATTAATATATCTCTTCCTGGCCTCCATCTTTCCCTTTCTTCACTCCACCTTTTCTTCAGCCCTTTGTCACTTATTTAATTTCCCTATGGCTGTTCTCTTTCACTCACCTTTCTAAACGAGACTTTTTCAGTTAGAAGGGAAAAAGAAAACAAAAGCTGTGGCATTAATAGAGTATTTATATACCATGACATTTTTCCTTTTGCCTTATTTTGTCTTTTACTTTTTCCTTTTTTACCCACTTTGTGTATTCAGACCATAAACTCTTCAAGACAGAGACAGTCTTTCAATTTGATAAGAGTTGGATCAGTGTTACTGTAGTGTGTTATAGAAGTATTTAGTCCAGTTCTGCTTGTAAGATTACCACGGGCTTCTCTGAATTTTGGATCAGAATAGCAGTCCCTGGGCAGCCTACAACCATTTCTGATGGATCCATCCCTCTTCAGTATCCAGAGACTCCAGCTAGAACAGAGAGCAGGTCTGTTCCTTGGATGTGTGATTGAGGGCACCTCGTGGTGCTGAACACTGGTGGCATTCTCAGGTGTCAGAGAAGGCAAATATTCCTGATATTTTTCTCTTTCACTTGAGTCACTTAACATGTAACAAATAGTCTTTAAAACATACTGGAGTTTTTCTTTGGAATGAGTTCCTTTGGACAGTTGTCTGTGCTTTCCTTTCCTGTCACTGAAAATTAATGACTGGAGGTGCACATACAGAAACCCACTCATCTCTACTCAGTCTGGAACTGGAACTTTTTCAGCTACCCAAAATACCCCAGGGATGCATTTTACACAAGCAGGTGCAGAACTGAATTGTATTGGGGCAAACAAATATCTCTGAACAGCAGGAAGTGTTATAGAGCTAAACTTGAAATTCAAACTCAGGAATCCAGATTTCTGGCCAGAAAACAGAACCAGTACCATGTGGCACTTCCAAATAAATCACCACAGTTCAGGTTGAATTCTCCTGGATATTATCATATCCCTTCTGTAAAGCAGATACACTGGAAAGCTGCAGTGTTCTGAAATGTAAAATGGATTTTTGCAAAATCTGTCATACAAAGAGTAGGTTAATTAATGGTTCTTAATTTTGCCACATGTCCTTAAAAATGCTGTTTGAATAATCTGTTTGTACTATTGGAAACCCACAGTACAACATCACTGTTCTGTAAATGAGGTGAAAGTGAGAATTGCCCTGGTTTTATTTTACATTCTCCAAGTGATGGAAAATAGTTTTAGAATCCTGTTCAAATTTTCTCAGTAGTATTATCTATCCTTTAGCAGACAGACAGACATATGTAGGTAGAAGTTCATTTATCAGTTATTCTTCCTGGAAGCCTTCTCTCAACACCTGGTGTTAGCAACAGTTAACATCATGATGGCTTGGGTTGTGCTTCAACTTAAAAAAATAAAATAAAAAAAAATAGGATGTGCATATGGTAGATGTGATTATTTTAACATGAGTTGATAGAGCTGTGGTTTCTTTTAAGTCAGTCAGAGTTACCTGAAATGTAGAAAATTTTGGAATGCTTTTTTTAAAAGTCAAGTCTTCTGTTCCTTATGACCAGTTTAGAAAGTGTATCCATTCCTGTGATCTAAAAATGGTGATGTGTCTGTGAATACAGCAGAACATGAAGAAACTGAGTTCATGTCCATTATACAGAGAAATAGTTACCTACTCTTCTATCTCCTGAATTTATTACAATACGGAGCAAATTGCAGCAGGAACAGGAATATAAGAGATTCATGGTAAATGGTTTAAGAAGAGTTTGTGTAGGACTGAAATGCAGCTATGGGAGAATAGTTTGGATCCATTCTCTTCACAACATAAATTTTGTTATCGTGAGACTCTATCCTTGTTTGTGCACAAAATTTCACAACAACCACATGATTTCTGCCTGACACAGGTCTAGGCCAGTTGGAATAACTTTTCTGTTCCTTGCTGAGAGAGCTGATAATGTCTTCAGTGGCACAGGGCTTATTGTTTAGTCATTGAGAAGTGAACTTATATTAACTCAGAAGTTTCAGGCTTTGTGGAAGTAACAAAATTTTTCATGGGATATTTTGCTATGTAAGTAGTTACAAAGTTATGTCAGTATAAGTGATGTGTCACTCCAGTAGACTATGTATCATATAAAAGAGAACTAATTTCATCAGAATACCCATATCTGGTGCTCCTCAGTTGGAGAGTTTGGCAAGACAAGAAGCCAAAACTTGGCTCTTGTCAACCTCTATGTCAAATATTTGAGAAAAGCCTTCCTCTCTAGAAGAAATTTGTTTCTTACCTGCATATCTTTGCGCTTACGTTAAGCCCAAAGGTAGAAATTACTGCCGGTGGTTATAAGTGAGGTGGTAGTAAAAAGACATAAAATGGAAAATATAATGCAAGTGGTGGATGGTGGGCACCCTAAACAAGGGGAAACAGTAACAGGAGCTTGGCCTTTCTGCTGCAGTCTGTCCCCCTTCTGTCTTGTGGGGGCTTTGTGGAACGGGGACAGTTCTGCTTCAAAGAGAAGTAAGTAGGATGTAAAGCTCCCCAACTAAGAGTCTGCATCTTTCATTTTCCCAGCATTCCTAAAATTCTTCTCCCCACCCCCCTCTTCCCCCTAAACCAAATCCCTTCAGCTTTGGTGACTTCAGTCTTCATGGAGTTGTAGCAAATGGAAGTAGAAGGGATCTAGAGAGGTCATTAACCCATCTCCCTGCCCCAAGGCAGGGCTGCAGCCATGGTAGACTAATAAGCTTTTTTTTTTTTGGTCAAAGATCCAAATAAATGAATTGTGAAGATTTTTGGGAAGCTTGGGTTCGGTTGTTAAAACGTCATGTAACTGTTAACAGAGTCACAAGGCTGACTTCAGTGAAATTACTTTAATATGAATTAAATTAAGAACAAACTATCACCTCAGTTTTAATACGATTCAGTGACTTTGCATCACTCATGTTATTATTTATTTTTTTGCTACAGTATTACCCTTCCAATAGGTATGAAAATACAATAATGACTTTGGAGTTATATACAAAATTACTTGGGGTTTAGATTTTTGCCAATATACATATATCTGCTTATCTCATTGTTGCTAAAAGTTTTTGTATTCTTTATTGCTTAAAGCATTTTACAGAACACGTGATTTTTGTAGCCCTCAATTAATTTTATGAAATCGTGTCGTACCTTGAGTGTCTTCCACCTCAATCATCTCTGTACAAAAACAGTTCATACAGATACATATTTCCTCAAATCTGATAAGGAATTTCTGAACTGTTTGGTTTTTGTGCTGTGTAGGTGTTAGTACTGGATTTCACTAGTTGCCTCCACAGTGCAGTGGCAGTAGATTCCTCAGGAGAATGTGTAGCTGATGTGTGTAGTTGTAGACTAATCAGTTCTTTAATGTAATCTCTGATAGCTAATTCCTTGTTTACCCTGTCACTGGTTGCTTAAGTTCAGTCATAGGTTTTTACTTTATTTTCAGTTCCTTTCACAGCCAGTTTAAGCATTTGTATTGTTTCTAGGCATTTTGTATAAGTATAAACATCAGGAGAGGTTTTTAGGGAAACTGCTGGTCAGTCCTCTTCATACTGAAGAGAAAAAAGGCTTGGCATTGGAAAATCTGGGGGGTTTGTTATAAACCTCTAAAACAATCCCCTTGATACAGTAAGATACACTGGCAAAAGCACTTGCTGGTATTTTTGTGTAGTAGGATTTTAAAAAATAACTTGACCCCAACCAAACGTAGCAGTCCCCTGGAAGTTCCTGGAACAGCCATGATGTGGTTCTTTACATCCCAGTTTTACACAGCAAACCAGCATCACAAAACCATCAGTGTGTATTTGATCCTCTCTGCTGGTGATGCCTTTTCCTGGTCTTAAAATCAAGAGGCAAACACATTTAGAAGGGGAAAAAGGGATTTTACCTTGGTATTTATTTTAAGCATCCTTAGGTGCACCACGTCCAGGTCGAATGCACCTCCATGCACCCCACAATGGCCACTGCAATATCCCCCTCCTCCAGATCTGGTCTCACATTGTAGGTGTTACTAATTAGCAGATCTATCAAAAATTCCCCAATGAGAGGCTCGAATGAGCCCCCCTCCCCAAGGAACCTTCCCCTGGATGGTTCTATCTCAGTTTACAAAATGTGTTCTGGAGAGGACCTTGGGCTCTGGGGCACACTGATCCCTCACTGCGAAGCTTCTGAAATGTTCAGTCTCCCAGCTTGACAAACAAGTCCAAGAATTTAGGCAAAAAACACTGAGAATACAGAACTTGTAAAAAGGTATAACAGGGGTATAAAAGAAAAGACAAAAATCATCATGGCATCAGTGGGACTGGACTCACTGGTTGCTCCGTGTCCCTTCTGAGCTGTCCTTTTACATAATCTCATCTTCCACTTCTGCCTCCTTTTCCCCGTTGAGAACAAATAAAGTAATTAGAAGTTTTCTTCAGGCAGAGGGAGGAGCAGGCACCAAGTATGTAATAAGTTTTGTCTAAACTGTTTTCCTTTCGTAATGCATGCCCTGAAGCTGTGTGCTTAGCTGGGTTCAGTGTAATTGTTCCTACCCCGCAAAGCCTTCCAGACTGCCCTAAACAGAGCACCACAACTCACATCGTGCCCCTTCCCCAGCTATGCCGTGCTCCAGAATATCCTTCTTCCAGATCCAGTTATTCCTTCAGCCAGTGAATGAAAATTAAGAGTCTGATTCTGAAGATGCCGAGTTTAAACCTTCCTGACAGCCTCCATGGGTGAAAATGCTGTGTGACCATGTAATTAAACACCCTGTAATACTGCAGATACACAACTAACTTTGCACAAAGGAAGTTTACTCCAGCATTCCCTAGTTTTTCACTGATAAACTTTATCTTTCATTGATATATTTTTAAGAAGTTATCCCAAGGAGGGTGATTATAGGATCCTATTTTCACTTGCACGTTTACTTTCATCACATTATGACCATTTTGCCTTAAAATACTGTTGCCCTGCCAGCTTGCTCTTGGCTACAGAAAGTTTTTGTTTCTTGAATATTTTAGTGAAAATGTTAAATTATTTAAAATAATTTTATGTCTAGTATTTAGGCCAGGGATGCATTCTTGCTGGGCTGTGAAAACCCAACCTGTTGGGCACGCTCAGTACATTGAACTTGTCCTTTCTGCAGGCATTTACCTGCTTTTTGGACCAGGTGAGCCACTGCCTGTGCCCACACTCTGGGCTGGGGCACCAGGGCAGAGGAGAGGGGCAGGAAGCAGGAATGGGAAGCAGTGCCAGCAGGGGAAAGGATGACAGATCAATAATGGGTGAGAAGAGGAGGAGCAGAACAAAACAGGGGATGAGGAAGACAAGGGGTTGAGGCAAGGGAGGGTGGGCTGGTGCTGAATTTGAACCTGGGCTTTGGAAACAGGAGCAGGGCATGGAAACAGAGGCAGGAGAAATACAGGACTGTCAGAGGCAGGAATGAAGAGCTTGGAAGCAGAAAGCTGAGACCTGGGGACTGCAGATAACCAGACAAGAGACATTTTTGTCATGAAAACCAGGCCTGGATAAGGATTGGGATTGCCATTGTGAACAAAATTGTCCTGATTTTTACCAGACTGATCAGAAAAAGAGATGGAGGTCAGACCATCAGAAATAACAGAGAAGTCTATCCACCAGAAAACATCTTGTGCGTAAAGATTTTAAATTATTTCGTTTTTATTCATTTAAATGAGATTGTTTCTCTGTGGTCAACAAATATCTGTGAAAATGTCTGTTTTGTGGTGCAGGTGCTCCAGAAGGATCACAGCCTCTTCACACCATCATTTACTGCCTTAGTTCAAGTGACCACAATGCCCCTATTGGTGCCAAAAATAAAGGCCTTAACCTGTAGATGTCTGTATAATGCCATGCAAAGGATTCCCTGTTTGTTTGTGCCTCAACATTTAGAATATTTTTAAATGGTGTCAAAATATTTATTAGGGTTCATATTTTCAGCCCTGCATATGGGCACACAGAAAATTTCTCCACACAGAAAATGTAAGGAATGATATTTTGAAGTACCTGTGCAGGTTTTGTTCACAGGGGTGGCATGTGAGTGTCCAGTGATTCAGATCTTAATGGCAGAATAACACCCAGTTGTTTTCAAAGGACTCTGGTGTGGTTTGTTGTTCAGAATATGTCTGATCTAAGGATGAATGTGGTATATGCAGAGAAATGTGATTCCTGGAGAACCAGCAATTTGTTGTAATGTGAAAGTTGGGATTGTAGAGGAATGGATTGTAGAGGAAAATATTGCTGGAGGAATGGCCTCATAATTAAGACAGGGAAGGATATCAAGGATATCATGGAAGGTGTGATGTGTGTCTTTGCCAATACCACTGAACTTCTGTGTGATCATGTTGCTTCAACACATCATTTTTGTTTCCATACTCTTATTTTGTGTCTCTTGCTTTCTGAGTGCCTGACTTAGGATTCTTGAGGAAATACTGAGCCCTCAACTGCAAAAGAAGTTAAGACTCTGAACATGTGAAATCCTGTAAAATGCTAAACATTCTGGAAAAGCAAGTCCTAACTGCCTCAGATTCTGTTTCTGAAATTAGTGGATACCTTTTGCTGTGTGTTTTATGTGCCTCAATTCCCTGTCTCCAAAATGGAGGTAACTTTGCTGCCTCCTCACACAAGAATATTAGGAAAATAACACAGTTGGTATTTGTGAAGCATTCAAGTGCTATATACTGACATGTGCTATTGAAAAGCCATTCTGCCTTCAGAACAAGGTTTGAATAGTGTGCAATAAATATGTCAGAAAAGTTCAGAGTAAACAGTGACAAGAAAATAAAATACTGAATAGCCAGGCACTAAATGAATAGCCAGTCACTAAATGAGCAGTGTGTGTCCTCTTCCCTGAAGAAGACGGGGGAAGAAGAGTATAATGAAATTCTGTATCATAACAAGTACATCTGTAAAAGCCTAATTTGCTTCCAACATCCATTCTAAGGGCCTTTAATTTTTTACTTTTCCTATTTAAGGCTTTGCAGATTTGTAAACATTCTTTTGTCCATTTTCTGGTTAGAATATATACTAGTGAATGAACACAGCATTGACCAAATGACTGTGTACATGTAAAATATTTTTTTTCTTTTCTGACCACACTTTTAAGTCCAGGGTGGTGTGGCAGGGGTTTTTACAGTTGATCCCTGTCTGTGATATTTAGTCAGTCCCTGCTTAAGATGAGTTTGTTGAGTCTTGGTTCTGTTTGCTCTTCATCACCTTGCTCAGAATCCATGAGGCAGACTTGGCAAAGGGTCAGTAATTGCAGGAGGAAGGCAGTGTTCCTACATGTTCCCTAGAGATGCCAGCAGGGAGTGGGAGAAGGTTGGATTAGTTCACTTGTCTCTCCACCTCCCACACCCCACTTACCCTGCACCCTGCCAGCAGAGCGCTGTACACTTTTTAAGAAAGAAAATGTGATTGAGACATCTGCCAAGTGCTCCCCTGTACTTCTCCTGCTCCTCTGCTTTGCAGTGGTTACAGCCCCTCCCACACAATCCAAGTTGTGCATTGGCTCTTCCCAGCAAACGTTTTGCTCAGCAGCCAAAGGAGACAGGCTCGTGCCCTGTTTGTGTTGTGTTGAGGCAGAAATGAGGCATCAGGGGCTACAGGCCACAGCCACAGCCAGGCTTAACCTTCTCTGGAGTAAGGGGAGACCTGTGAGTGAAGGATTCTCCACCACAGCACTGGTTCAACGCAGTGAAATGTCAGAGCTGCAGAGCTACTGTGGTATTTACAGCGAGTGGGGGTTGATATGTGAGCTGTGCTTCACAGGCAAAATGCTGTCAATAAATACACACCTTTCTCCCATTTCAGCACTGGGGTATAGCATCTCACCCTGGGCACAGGCTTTCCTACTCCTCATGCATTGCTTTATGCATTTCCTTCCCTTGGAGAAAACAGCAGCACAATTCTTCTCCCAGTGCTGCCCACAGCCAGGAGTAGCCAGCAGTGGGAAGCCCTTGAGAGCATCTCTCAAGTGATGCCCAATTGCACAGTCTCAAAACCAGCAAGGAATTCAACAGTCAGCTCATTGTAAATTCAATTATTTCTTATGCTTTTAAATTGAATTCTTATGATACAGAAATTCCAAAAGTATTGAATAAAAGGAAGCTGAGTTTACCTGTGATAAAAGCAAAAAAGCAGCAAAGGCTGACAATAAGGACAGTCCACGCAGACTCATAATACAGTTTTGCAGCCACTACTCTTCCCTTGTTCCCTTCAGAAGCATGTGCTTTCTAAAAGAACCACCCAGTTTAGCCTTTGCCTACTAAATCTTTCAAGAAATATGCTCCTTCCATGATACCAGTTTCATGAATTATTGCTCTGCACTGAAGACATTCAACTGTCTCATCTGACCAGCTTTCAGTGCCTCAGTGTGTCCAAAAGCAAGCTGGTAATTAAGCAAGTAAAGCCTCAGTTCTACACTAATTTTCACCTTACTTTACAAAAGCTAAATGGTAACGTCATGTCTTTTCTATATCTCCAGTGTAAAAGACCCTCAGAGGGAGGGTGGAAGTATTTTTGTCGTGATTGAAGAATAAGGTTTATTGTGCAAGGACCTCGTGCTCGTGGGTAGCCATGTAACCTGTGTCTCTGTTTCCCTGTCTGTAAACTGGATTTAATGTTCCTACAACTCACTGGGGAGGGCAAGCTTTGATTAACATATATGATTGCCTCCTTATACAAATGCAACTACTGTCACTGCTTGGTTTTATTAGCCACTATCAGTAGAATATGGAAAGGAAACACCCTGCAGAATAATGTGCAATCAGGGTGAGCCCTCTCCATCTTTTGACCATCACATAATTTATTTTCAGACTCTGTCACCATGTGTCCACAATTAAAATAAAACTATACTTACTGTGTAGTGCTGTGGAAATTGAATAATTTGATGTAGAGCTTGACATGTAGGCAAAACACTGTTTTTTAACGGGAAAATGCCCGTATATGTAGTTAAATACCTTGAGCAAATTTGTATTTTGTTTAGCAAATTTTCATAAGGAAAAAAATCTATTCCAATTTACAGAATCCAATATATTGAAAACACACAAAACTGTTACCAGCCCAGCCTAGAAGAATGTCTGGGAAGTGCTTTATTTGTGTGAGCAAACGTGGATCACTCAGGGAAAAGACCGCATTTTGAAATATGCTATGCAAAATGATTTCTACCGCTTTTTTTTTTTTTCTCCTTGTTTTTTTCTCTCTCTCTCTCTCTCTCTCCCTCTCCCTCCTGAAAATCTCCTGCCACAGCGGCTGCATTTGCCTCCAGACTTGTCAGACACAGTGAGCCGCGCGAGCAAACAGGATCTGGCAGGATCCGCCAAACTGCTGAGCTCAGGATGTGGTGCGATGGCCATCGGCAAGAAGCACCTGGACTTCTAGTGATTTCTGCTTAGCAGTTCCACTCAGATTTATGTGACACTCTAATTAGGAGCGTTAATGACTTATATAAATATTTTTCTTAATGATTTGACCCAGCAGTCTTTAAAAATGCGTGTTGTCATATGATGCCTTCCTTTTTTTTTTTTTTTTTTTAATGTTCTGGTTTCTTTGTACTAATTTTGGTCTTGTTTGGGTTTTGCTTTCAGTTAAAGCTTCTGTTATGTTGGGTCCTGCCATTTTTCTGTTCCAGTGGAAACAGGGAGTATTTTGGTCCTTTCCTTAAAATACAAAAATTGTGAATACCCTTTCATTTCTATTTTTTTTACATTAAAAATAAAGGGATATTTTTCCCAGAAGAATTTTTATATACTTACATGTAATATTTTGTATGAATAATGATTTGGATGATTTATTGAAATAAAGGAATGGAACTAAGCAATTCATTGTCATGTGTTATTCAAAAAGCAAACTATACTCTTTTAAAAACATTCATTTCTGTAATTGAAATACCATTCTTAAATTTCAGGAAATCTCTACGTCAGTTTATTAAATATGTAATAATAAATTTAGAATATATAAGATAGTTTTTATTCTAATAT
>VXAC01000419.1:254268-271978 GCA_013399225.1 Rhipidura dahli
GTGAATTATTACAGGATGGGGGGGGGGTGTTAAATCAGAATATATTATAGATAATTATTTTGCCTTATGGCTTACTACATGGATTAAAATGCACTTGAATGGAATTTCCTAACCAGAGAGGAAAGAATTGATTTCCTTATGCAGTTCAAAACAGTAATCCTAAACAATTGAAGTCAGCACTATGAAATTATGTCAACAGACATAATTCAAGATTGAAATTCAAACCGACAGCTACATTAATGCTGGGAAACCAGAAGAGTGCATTTGAGCTCGGGGAAGGATATCACAGCGAGCTGGTCTAAAGCAGGGCAGAATATACAAGTAATTCAGGCTTTTGTACCCTCAGATATTCCATTTTTGAACTCCTAACTGTTCTGTGTGTATCCCTGTGTCTCTCTCATCAAACAAAGGAGCAGTAAAGCAAAGCTGACCTGGGAATTAAAGTGGTTTGCATTCTTTCTTCTGAGGCTGACTTCCATTTTGAAAGGTAATATCTTCTTCTCTGCAGAACTTCCAAGCTACCCAGCTGTAAGATTGCATTACAGTTTCAAAATTTAGTCTTTATAATAGTGTATTACATGGCTGGAGTGAAATTGAGTCTTCAAAGAACATGTTAATAGGATGCAATAATGGTAACATATTTTGATGGGTTTGGAACCAAGACTTGGGGAAGTGGTTTGCTTTTTTTTTTTTTTTTCCCTGCAATGCAGGTTCTACTTTATTTTTTTCTTGACAACACGGTGTAAAACAAAGACATAGCTTTTAAAACTGTCTAACTAATATGATGAATGTCAATCACTTAAAAAAATCCACTGTAGCATAAACACATACTGTATACAGCTTTTATTCTGAATTAGAATAATTGAATCAATGACAGTGATTTGCCAGGATGTCAAATCTATCCATCATATCCTGTCACTACCAGTTTATTTTTTGTGATCAAAATCAAAAAGACTACTATTTTGTCATCAGCTATTTCATTAGTAGTAACAATCAGGTTTTCTCTTCTATATTTTTTAGATATGCCTGTTATATTTTTTATTTCTAAAGACACAAATCCTTTTTAAATCTTTTCAAAATAAAGTTTCAGAACTGAACTGTCAGATTAGTGAAGGAAAAAGACATCTACTTTCCTATGCCAACATATTTAAAATATTATCATTGATGTCTCAAACATTTTTTTTCTTTTTGTATCATGTGTAACACTGAATGGAAGTTCTCATTAGATACATAATTGTGCCTTTTGAAAGAATGAAATAATTTAAATACTTAGGATAAAGTGATTCTTAACAAAGGTGAAGTTTTACATAGTACGTCTTTTTAATGTAAATAACACCAAACATGGTATTTCTTCTGTGGAATATAAAGTCACAAGGCATATAAATTGCTGCCACCATATTTAAATAGGTCATTGCCTTAACATACAGGGGAGAAAATTCTCATGAAAGTCACAGTCCCATTTCTAATTAAGATATTACCTGAGAATTGTTGGTGAGCAGCATGTGTATCCCACATGTGTATCTGTCTCTATGTGTGCCCTGTGCCTCTCTAAGGCTTCAAAAGCTTCAGGGGGGTCACATTAAAGCTGACAAGTATTTTGAGTAATAAAAGGAACTCCTTCTGCAAACCTGCATTCGTTTGGGGTTTTTTTCCTGAGTCACTAAATGTGCTTTGTAAAGTAAATGTTAGAAAATGCAGAAGCACTGTGTTGTTTACCTAAGGCAAAGACATGGAGCAAAATTTCTGTTTTCTTCCAAAATCTCCTATCAGTTACAACAATTTGTGACAGTGACTTGGCTAATCCAGCAGGCTGAGGTGAGACAGATCTTTGTGTGTGCTACCTGATAGCATGGAGAGAGGGTGGATAGAGTGTGGATAAAGTATAGATTTCATTTGTGGCACCCACCAACAGCAGTTGTGACTTGTGAAGCCAGAGAAGTGTTTACCTGGTGATTTTCTGTGCCTGTTACCCACAACCACTCTGTGTGTGTCAAGTTCCTGTGCACAAAACATCCTTCTTCAGTCCTGTCTTCCCCTGACTTGAAGACAAATATTTATCCAAGGGGAGCAGCTCAGGTAATTGAAGAATGGGCACAGCCTCCTTTGACAGGCTGTGGCAATGTGCTACCAGCTCCTTTTGGCATCTCCAGGGGACCCTTGCTGGCTTGGATGGAGAGTCTGTGCCATCCTTACTGGTGCTCAGAGGGCTTCTCTCTGCAGAGACTGCAGAATGAGAGGATTTTGTTTATCACAATTTTTTTAAGCAGAACTTCCTACTTTTTAGCTGGCTACAAACTGAAACCACCAAACTCGGCAGGGAAACAATAAATTCATCCCAGTGAAGACGTTCCCAATTCAGCACAAGAACCTGATCTTTACAGAATTGTGACACGCAGTCAAGAAAGCAGTAATGAAATTTAAAACATTGTGCTTTTAATATGTCAAATAAGAATTCTTTATATAATTTCTGTTGTGTTGAGGTTTTCAAAATATAAGTATTCGGAACATGAGAAGAATATTTTCATAGATAAGTCTTTTTCTCTGTTTGTAAAGACATTTCAAAAGCAATTTCCAGGGTGCAGCTGAATTCAATTTTCTGTAACAGTAGCTACAAGCATCTGAAAATTGGCATTCAACTACTACAGATTTGATACCTGTGGTAGTGCACAACTGGCTTAATATTTAAATTTAATGTTAAGCAGTGGTGCTGTTCCAAACACAGCTTTTGGGAAAGTGCAAAAGCCTCACTTGCAAAAATCGTTTACCCAGCCAGTATTGGAAGGTGAGCTGCTAATCAAATTTTTTCCTGAAACCACAAGGTTGTAACACATCCCATTAAAAATGTGGGTGTGTTACAAGTGCTAAACTCAAACACACACTCTCACATGTATTAAAAAAGTATTTCTCTGGGATCATATATTAGAAATTTAGTTGAAGTGTTCTTTTGTCTGTGCTGGAGAAACATCATAACTTCAGAGCACAACAGAACTAGGAAAGAAGATACTTTTACGCTTTTTAGATATGGTGGAAGCAAGTCCAATCTCCACACCACCTCTTGGGGTTTTTATTTTCTCTTGTGAGCTACATGAGTGCAAGACCTGCCTATATTTATTTTTTTAATCACACTGAGCACATGGTGATGCTTGTTCAATAATAAATGTGCTTGCATAGAAAAAAAAGAATTAAAGTGAACCCTCTTCATCTTAGGAAAAAAAGACATCTCAAATGGCAGAGGGGGAGAAGGAGGGAAGGAAACAATAATTCCACCACTCTTTTTGTTTTCAGGTTCTAGTTTTCATAAGCAAATGTTAGGCTCTTTTTCTTTTCTCGAAAAAAAAAAAAAAAAAAGAGAGAGAGAAGAAAACCCCTGTATTTCAGCATCTGAGAAGACAAATCTTTCAGGACTGTTGGGTATCAAGCATCCTGGAGCATCTGCTGAAAACTTGGCCGCTTATTTAAACTCTGCCTTTAAACAATTTTGAAAGTTACCAGGCACATCAAACTAATTTAAAGACCTCCTGTTCATATCAAAACAGAGACATCTTTTATGTTTTTAGCATTTTATTGCATGAGGATTTTCTGGACCTGCAGAACATAATCTGAAAAGTCTCCCAGAGAAGTCAGTGATAGTTTAGACCAGGAGAAGCCTGCTATGGTACAGTCCAGAGGATCTTTTACAATTTAGCAGATCTAGAGAATTTTAAACTGCATATTCCTCTATATAATAAAAAAAAATGTATTTGAATGTCTTCTGGCACTGAAGATGAATGTAAAATCCAAAATATAGCGGGAATTTTTTTCTAAAAAAAGTCTTTATGCTGGCAGAGTTTGAGTGTTCATGCCCTCAGAATGTTCTCAGCACTTACAGTGTCAGAGGTATTCTCTTAAAAGTCCTGAAATGAGTGAATTTTGGTGCAATTTCAGATACTTCTTTTGAAGTCAGGTTGAAGCAGATGCACTAAAGAAAGCTCTTGCTGGAATTTCAGAATAACAGGCTGGACTTAGAGAATAACAGAAAGGATGAATGGATTGGATTTAGATATGAAATCGCGCAGTTTTCAGTGCCTATATTTTGAGATAGTTTATTGGGTGGAGAAAGAGCTGTAAACCTCTTCAAAATATATGGCTTGAGTGAAACTTTTCAGCAGTTCTTAGAATGCATTTATTAAATGCAAAGTATATCAGAGCTTCTGCTTTCAAGTCAGGACTGTTTGTGCAGGGCCTGGAACTTGCATGACTTCAAAACAAATTTGGCTTCCTGACCTGTTTGAAATCAGTAGGACGGGGATTGTTCTAGCAGGACTTGACACCAGTTCTAGCTCCACTGCCTCCAGCTCGCAACCATAGCTGGTTAATTCCTGGCCAGAGGGCATCCATGTCCTTTCTGGACACCTTCAACAAGTCTGTGGATCCAGCAGAGGAACTGGTCAGACACCAAGGTATCTCTGCTGTCCATCTGTGTAATGAAAGTCCTGCAACCACCATGGCCTTGTACTTGGAAAAGGTGAACTCATTACAGAAACACAGGATGGGTCAGGCTGAAAGGGACCACAGGGAGTCATCTGGTCCAACTTTCCCGCTCAAGCAAGGCCATCCCAGAGCACATGGCACAGGATTGTGTCCCGATGGTTCTGGAATGTCTCCAGTGAGGGAGACCCCTCAGCCTCCCTGGGCAGCTTGTTCCAGTGCTTCATCACCTGTGCAGGAAGGAGGTTCTTCCTCATGTTCAGGTGGAGTTTCCTGTGCATCAGTTTCTGCCCATGGCCTCGTGTGCTGTTGCTGGGCACCATGGAAAAGAGCCTGGTCCATGCTCTGGCCCCTCCCTGCAGACACTGACAGGCATTGATGAGGTCCCGTCTCAGACATCTCTCCTGGAGGCTGAACAGGCCCAGCTCCCTCAGTCCATCCTCATAAGAGGTGCTCCAGTCCCTTTATCATCTCTGTTACCCTCCACTGGACCTGCTCCAGGAGCTCCTCATCTCTCTTTGTCCCGAGGAGCCCAGGGCTGGACACAGCACTAACCAATGAAACAACTCAGCCAAGACAAGATGGGGAGTGACAGAGAGAGCAAAGCATTTGGAAGAATGCTCCAGCATGATGAAATTTCCATTTATGGTGCTTCCCAGCCTATATCCATGATAGTTCAGCAATTTTGGAAAATTACTTGAGTGAGAAGGATTTTGACAGCTCACTCATGGTGGAGTCCATCTGTGTGGGAGATTGTGTGGGAGTCTTCCCAGGAGCCACCTCAAAACCAGGGGGTTCATCCCAACTTGCCAAGGTTCAGGGCTGAGGAGCTTCAAACATCATTATTGATGCTCTGGCTTCAGACAAGCAAATAGAACCTGTCCCAGCAAAACAGAGGGAAAGAGGATGGAAGCACAGGTAGAGTGGAGGGAGCCACAATTACTTCAGGGGGATTATTTTGCAGTCCTTGACTGTGTAAGTCTCATGAAATTTTAAGTGTATCCTAGCCCAAACAGGTGTAAACCAACAGCAGTTCACGCAGAGCAATTGAATCATAACTCAAAAAATCATCAGAACCAATAAAAACTTAGTTGAAGTAAGAATCTAATGTTCTGAATATGTACTTTGCAAAGTAAGTGTTGACTTAAATTCAGAGAAATCTAAGTGGACAACTTGCTTATTTAAAAGCAAAAAAAAATTTATAAAATTTAAATGACGGGATTTTTACTTAATCCAGTCTGACAGGGGGAGTTTTAAAAATAAATAAACCCTCCCCTGCAGTATTTGAAACACCAAAGCTGCAGCATACAGAGTGAGTGTGAATCCGAGTTTGCCAAGTAAAATCTAAAGGGTAAAACATAAACAGTTACAGAGAGAAATACAGATTTTCTTCACTCATTATAGATCAACATGTTTATTGTAACAAGATGAAGATTTTTATCTGCTGTACACAGCTCCATGTAAATCAGAGTCCTTCTATTGCCCTGTAGGGTAATTTCTATGGAATAACTGTTCATAAATGTGTCAAAACCCATTGGTGCAGGCCTGACCTGCAGGAGGTTATCCGTGAATCTACAAACTTCTCTGGTGCAGCTGGAAAAGCTTGTATGTCCCAGGAGAGGAAGAGCTGCAATTTGCAACCCTCACCAATTTTACCTGCCAGAGTGTACGTGAGGTCTGTCAGGTGCCTGGAGGCAACTGCAACCTCTGCTGGAGGATTCCATGCAACTCATAGCTCCTGTCAGGCACCTGAAGGTAACAAGGATCCTCCTGGGTCACTCACAAAACCTCTGCTCACCATCTGACCCACCTGCAATTCAATGCAGGAGGTGAGGCTCCAGCACCAGAGACCTCTACCAGCCCAGCAAAAACAGTATCATGGTCCTTTGTGGGGGCAAAGCAGCTCCAGCACACAGCCCACCAGCATCAGACACACGATTTCTAAATCAAGATCCTCTCACCAGGAGGGACATAACCAGGAACGGGAAAGGGAGCAGTAGAGAAGACCCTGAAATTTTCAGTGTGCTAAAACAGAGTCATCATGTTCATAGCAGAACTTGAAGGAAAGCAGGTTTCTTGGAGACTTTTCTCCCAAGGGCCACCTTCCAAAAAAGCAGCAGGGGTTCTGGCAGCTGGAGGTTTCATGGAAATCTACAACACATCAGCAGTACATATTAACAGACTGATCAAATGCTCTCCTTGCTTTGAGGTTTCATTTCTGCAGACCCTATGAAAACACCTTCATCTTCCACGATTCGCTTTTGCAAACTATCTTAGGGTAGTGAACTACCCAGGGTAAGCTACCCTAACTGCTGAAACACTGGGGTTTTCTTTCTTTCTTCACAGCTAAGAGAATGCTGGGGAAGGAATTAATTTAAGATACGTTCTAAAGCAAGAACCTGCCAGCCTGGCTCCTATCCAAACTCTACTATCTTTACTACTGTGCATCTCATGCAGGTTCCTCCCACCTCTGCTACTTTCTCAAAGAAATACTAAACAGTAACATATGTGAGAGTCTTCTCCAGCATTAACCCAAAAAGAGCTATACTCCATGCTTTGTTTTCCACCCAAAAAAGGAGGAACATGTCTTCTGGCTCTGTCACCCTGGGCAGTACAGGGCTTTAGGGCCAGAGAAGCACTCCCATGAGGGAGTCCTTGTCCATGGCAAGACACGGAAACGCTCCCTCTCTGAACGAGACCAAACAGCCATCACAGACTCCACTCTCGCACCCATAACTCACACGCCCATTTCTAACTGGGGAGGAGGGTTGTTTCGGGTGTCTGTAGGTGCCAATCACACTTCTGATTAGAAGCCAGGCTGCAGGAGCTCATTAAACAAACAGGTGTCTTGTCAAAGATGAGTTACTTTAAACGAAGATCCTACACCGTTCCCAGAGCAGAAGAAGCTTATCAGCTGCACGTGGCACAATGCTCAACTGCTTAAACTGAGGACAAGAGCAAGGGGAAATGAACTGGGAAAAAAACCATGAACCCATACATTTTCAGTTTTTGCAGTGCTGATTTTACCGTGGAAAAGTAGAACAAATCTAAACCTTAACATAACTCTAAACTGCACATATTACCCAGAGAAAGAGAGATAATATATTTTAGTCAGTAATACTAGAAAAATCAATTAAAAAAAAAAAAAAAACCAGACACCTTTGACCATCGAAAGTGAATGAAATAAGGCTTCCAATGGCTGGAAAGCCTGGGGGAGGCAATGTGTTATCAGTCCCAGGTCGCTGTCTGCTACTGTAATCTTGCCCCCACAGATAAATCCCATGTTAGGCTGCCTAAAGTGCAGCCCACAGGGGCATTTTGCTCACCTTATAAATAAAAAGCCTTGCTAAAAAGAGGGGAAATCCCCATTCAGTGCTCCAGCCTGGGTGAGAAAGCAGCTCTCCCTGCCTCCTGCAGCAGGGCACATGCTGGCTCGTGCTTACCTTTTAAAAACAATTAAAGCCGGTATGTGCTCGGTGCGAGGCAGCTCCAACAAATGTGACACCCATGCATGTCTGCTTCACCATCAGCATGTATGGCTCATCATCTGTCTGCTCTGAACAATAACTGTTAGGTTAGCAGCCTTTTCACTTGTAAATGTAAATATTGTATCTAGAACACAATATTTGAAACACAAAATACAGTGTTATTAAGACAGCACTCACACATCAATTCTTGTGTGACTATAATTTGTGAAATGCCTTAGGAGGGGCTTATAAATAAAGTATAAGGTGTTATTATGAAATACATTTTAACCAAATGCACAGAAATGTCTCATTCCTATTGAAATCAATAGCAAAACTCCCACTAATTTCAGTGGTAAAAAGAGGAGACCCTCGGAAATTGCTGTGTTGCACTGAGCAAATACATCACAGCAGAATTCAGTCTTCACTAGTAAATACAGTTCTGGAAGGAAAAAAAAGGGTGAAAATGGGTATTAGAGACTGTTCGGAGCACGCTGAAGATTTTCGTTCCCCACTTCTGCTGCTGATTGCGGTGCCTGGTGAGGCAGCGCGTCCCCACGCAGCCACGCACCACCCCCTTGCCCGCTCACAGCGCTGCTCCCAGGCTGGGCGCTGCGGCTGCTCCGGGGCCTCGCCTGGCCCAGGATCCGGCACCGGGGCTGGAGCGTGGGACCCCCGCTCTCTCGGCCCCAGCCCACCCGGGGAGATGCTCCTTGGCTGGGCTGGGGACGCGACGTGCAGGGCAAGGCTGCCCGTGACCCGCGGAGCCCCCGGCGCGCACGGCAGCGGCTCTGGAGGCGGCAGCGCTCGGGGCGCCGAGTGCCCCGGCTTCTTCCCGATGTGCAGCCAGCCAGGGACTTTTTCCCCGCCGACCTCCTTCCATAGGGCACGACAAGGAGCCAGTGAGCCAGAAATGTCTCCTCACCGCAGCCAGCCAGCCTGTCACTGAAATGATCTCAAGGTCCATCCGCGCACACACGGTTTTGTCGCATGGCTGCGAAGGCGCAGCCCCCGGCACAGCCTGCCAGAGAAAGGCTTCGGATGGGCTGGCGACAGCACGATGGAGGCCACCGGCGGCTGGACCACGGGCGGTGGAGCTGCAAGGCCGGGAAAAGCCAGGAAGGGCAGGGAAGAGCTATGGGGAGCTGCTTCTGCCCGCGCATCGGCACCTGCAGAAACAGCAATCAGCGCACAAAAGTTGTCGGGGGAGGAAGGGATGGGAAGCTCTTTTCCATTCCTGGTTGAGCAGAAGTTGGCACTTCGGTAACAAACTACATTAGTAGGTATAAACACGGTAATTAGCTGTAGAAGTGCTGGGATTGTACCTGTAATTAATTGTTCCCCGAAACAGTTTAGCTATATGAGAAGGGTCCTGCCTATTGTGGTGTTTAATGCAATCTATCCCTTTCTTATAAATACATAGTGTGAAGGTCTGATAAAAATATATACTACAAAAATTTAAAACTGATGTTTCTTTGATATTTGTGAATGGATGACTTCCAAGTAATTAAAATTACATTATGCTGGGATAACAAATATACTTAAAACTGAACAGTATTAATTAAAAAGAAACCTAAGCTCATTTTTGTTTGCTTTAGGCTCTTAATTTTAATAACTATCATCTCATACTGTGAGTGAAGATGCTCTTTTTCCCTAAAGGATTCAGAGGTTACATGCATTTAATCTCATACTGCAACTACCTCAGCAGCACAGCCCTGCTACCCCAAGTCTCCAGTGAAGTGCTATCTGCAGTGACAAATATGCCAAAAGGAAAACATAACCAGCCTAGATGGTATCTTTGCTTTACAAAGGCTGCTTGTGATGCCTGTGCTTTGACTCAAAACTCCCTGCACACTGGCTTTTTAATCATGAGATCCCTTTTTCAGCACAGCATCGAGAGTAACAACTGCAGCACAATGAGCCAGCTTCATAGATATGGGAATGTTTAGATTTCCCTGCCAGTGACTAAAGGCCTTTAGCTTTCACTAGCCAGTCCCAGCTCGCATTGTTGTTGCCTGTTGATTTGTCTTCTCTCATTATTCCTTGACATGCAGCTCTCCACCCACGCCCACACTAACAACCCTCACACAAAGCACATTGAGGTATTAACCAGGTTACAAGTTCAATGGAAAATTACACTAAGATTGTGCTGTGTGGCAATATAAAGGGATGGCATTCACTCTCCCAAAGAGCCTGTTAAAAACACAGCTGGGTTGTTTTTTTCCCCTTTAAGCATCCTAACAAAAACAATTTTTCCAAGTCAGGGATGTCTGTCTGCGTGTATGTGTGTCCATCCATGCTTTAGGTACAGACAGACAGGGGCAGGCACTGCCCCTCCACTGCTGACTGGCACGGTGCACACTCCCCTCTGCAAATTCTGCCGGATTCTGGAGTTCGTTTAGAGTATCCCCAGAAACCTGAGCTAAATAAACAACCTCCTCCTGCTCTCGGCTGCAATTAGATACGTGAACCTATCTTCTTTTTGTTAGCCCAAATTACAGGCTGGTGGAAGGGCTGAAAGTCTATAAAAACCTTTCTTAAGGATCCCTCCTTACTGAAAACTGAAATTAAAATCAAAATAAAACTTAATGAGATTAACCTAACACAGTAACAAAATTTGCAACACCACACTATAAGGTTAAAAAGAAAATAGTATAATAAAGGAAATACAAAGGCTTTGGCATGGTTTTTACAATCAACAATGGTTAATCTTGATATGTAGTTGTGAACAACTTCAAAACACTTAAGTTTAAAACTCTTGCAAGCACTTTTAATTGATTAGGAATGAATTCTAGATGCACAAAGATGATTGGACTGTGAACAGTAGTACAACTATATCTAAGAACAATTAACTCTTGCCGACCAAAAAGAAACGTATGATGCATGAAAATGTGTATAAAACATCTATAGAATATTCTTGTCAAATATAAATGAAATTAACTTTATTATAGAAATCATTCTGGGAGATTTCTAGGGAAGACAAATACTTACATTTCGACATAAAACAAATTGGATTATATCGAAGACACAATCTACCTTTTATCTATCAAACTCTTCATCGAAGCTCTCTCTTAACCCCTGTTTGCACATAGCTTCAGCCGTTAACAACCTTTGGAAATACCAACAGATATTTTTCTTACATAAATCTAGTGCGTATTGTTCCAGGTTTAGTTATATGCAATGGAATGATACAAACTTGGAACATCAATCCATAATCTATGAACAGATTGGTAGAAGTATTCGATATATCTTGATAAAACTCTTAAATTCGTGGCAAAGCTTGTTGATCATGGCTTCTTTTTTTTTTTTCTTTTCTTTTTTTTTTTAAACAACTTCATGACCAACACAGATCAAACATCCATCCAGTCTACATTGTTCTTTTTTTTTTTCATTATAACATACAAATGCCCATTTACAAATAATACACCAAAATGAATAAAAGTTTGGATACCAAAATGAAGATTTGTTCCAACTGATAGAATGCCTTCAGTGTACAAAGGTCCATGTGAAAGTCTTTTCCATGTGTTACAGCATAGGGCACAGTTGCAGTACAGAAGTACTTTGAGAGCCATTCTTCCTTTATAAAATACTGCTGAGCATCCAACTGTTGTCCATATAGTCATTTACGGAATTAACACATGTTTTACTGTAATCTTGGCCAGTATTGAGACATATCAGGTTCACTGCCAGGAACTTGAACTGGAACTGACACTCCAGGGGAAATGAGACCTGAAAATTGAGAGGGAAAATGGATATTTTAGTTTTTCTATACATAGCACAATTTTTGCTTTACAGTTTCAGATTTGAGCTTGTATTCCAGTAAGCATTAAATCTCACCATCTACCGGCCTGTGGAATTGAGGGTTGGGGGGTGTGTATATTTTAAAAACTATGCACATCTCACTGATTGTTGTTATAAATAAACTGTCATGTTTTGAGATAAATGTCAGAGCCTCAACTCATTTGTATCGGTTGAGAATTCAGACCAAAATACACTGAACGCTTCTATTCTTTTGAAGAGTGTCTGGTTTGTTCCTGTTTATGCTGACACTTGCCCTTTTTACCCTGATTTGCCTTTTTTATGTATGGGCTAATATTTCTACAGGTTCCCTGCCTCTTTGATAACTTCAAGTCTTTAGCAATAAATGACATCTGACACAGACACAATAAATATGTGCCTAGTCCTGCAAACACTTTCACATACACTTAACTTCACCAGTGTGGTTATCTCTGCTGAAATTTAATGCTCAAATAAATGCTGATTTAAAATTTAATTATACAGGGAAGATTTTGAGGGATGGGTGGTTCACTAAAGAGCTTGCCTCTGTCCTGCTATTTCGGTACCACCTCTTTTAATCATCTTTCTTTCCATCTAGCCCTTCAGAAGCAACTTAAAAATCAGAATTTTTTCTCTAGTTTGCAAGGTTATATATTGTCGTAATCTGTCTGGTATGGCAGCGACAGAGAGACCTCCCCCAGTGACGGGGAGAGACTCCTCACAGCGAACAACACGTGAAAAACCTGGTGGCTGGAGCAAAGAAGGCACGCTGGCAGGAAGGCTGGGGGAGCATGGGGTCACTCACCTGTGGAAGTGGTGCCAGAGGTGCCCATGGGCTGGCTGTTCATGTGTGTCTGCATGTGAGGAGGGGTGTATGTATCATAGCTCCGTCCATTCACCGATGGACTGGTGGGCAGCATGCAAGAGTAGGAGGAGGTCTGGCTGGGTACTGGGGGCTGTGGGAGCAAAGGACCAAGTGTTAAGGGTCACTGCAGATAAAGACAGCATCACTCTCTTTGGCATGGACATGCCAGCCCTCAGGAGCAGCGTGCAGCAGCAAAAATGAGCTTCAAGTTTCAAATTCAGAGACCCCATTGTAAAGACCTAAATAGGAGCCCAACCAAGCAGCCCCTTCACAGAGGCTTTTGGTCTAAAAACCACCATGGACAGTCACTGGTGCTTTTTCAGACATGCTTGGCAAGCAGATCCCTACATCTAGATGCTAATGGAGTTGTTACATCCCTAAGCCTGAGTGCTGTCCTTGTTTATACCCATGTAAAAGGAAGATGCCTCATACCATTTGCAGCCAGAGACAGGGCCAGCATCTTACTCACACTTGGTGCTGTAACTAAAATTACTCCACTGAGGCACACAGGCTGGTCCTGCATCTGGAAGCCTGGGGCACATACACACAGACCATGCGTGGGTTGGCGGGACCAAGGCTCTGAAGAGGAATCCCCAAACCCATACATACAAGCACAATGATCCCCATCTGAGCCGCAGTCACCCCAAACCCATGCCAGCAACATCTCAGAATAGACATCTCCATTTACCTCAGATCCAACCCCTAAAACCCGATTTGCCAGAAGGGACAGCAGCTGGGGGCAGGGGCTGAGGGATGGCACAATGCCAGCAAGGGACCAAGCAGGGACTTCTCCTGCTTCAGGCTGCTGGGTGAGTGGGGACCAGTGCAGCCTTGACCCAGGGAGGCAGCGAGGGGGCAGGAAGCAGGATGAGTAATTCTCCCTCTGAGCGCACGAGACCCAACACGTCTGCACTCATTTCCTGTCTGCGCATCCCTGACACACGCCATCCCCAGCAATGCTGACAGCCTCGCTTGCTGAGCATACACGCTGGGCTTTGGGAGAACCAGCAGCGCTCCCTGCATCTGCAGGGAGATGCCAATGGCTCGGCCGCCCAGTCTCCCTGTCCTACACAGCATGGCTGCCCTGCCACAGTGACCACGTAGGCAGCGTTTTCCAGAGCGGCTCGCACGTGCCGTTTCTCTGCCCAGGTGCCCAGCGGTGAATTAGGGGCCTCCTGCTTTCCCAAGGGTCCCCTCCTGTACCAGCCTTTTGATCTTTTGTCATCTGCTGCCAGTCCACTCCCAGGAACGGCGCCTCCAACGTCACGAAACAGCAACCTAGCCAACAGCACTTCTTTCCATAGACTTGCAAGACTCTAACTTTATTTGGTTAATTTTGGTTCAACAATTAGTAACATCATAATTGCCGCAGCAAAGGAGTCAGGCTCTCTAATCTGCTTGCCTGTCTCTAGCAGTGGTCAATGCTGTGTGCCTCAGACAAAGCTGTAAAACTCCCGTAATTGGCCAGCACCTTCCTAGGCCAACCCCACCATTAAAAAAGGAGGAATTTTGCATCTGAAAGGTCTATAGAAACAGACCCCAAAGGAATAGATTTCTTCCTAACCCAGCTGGTGATCAGCTAATGCTTTCAGGCATGAGGATTGACAGCTCTTGCAATTCTGGCTTAGCTGGCATAACCACTGATGCTAATCACATCCTTCCCTCTCTCAGGTGTTCCTAATGTGCCGCTGCCACATTACCTACACCCAGAAGGTCAGATCCCTCCAGCAGCTTATTCAGGCAGCAATTTCCACAATATGGAATCAGTGAGTTCCAGAGGTTAACCACTGGAACCCCACACCTTTTTCCAAAGAGCATTTTTTTTAACCCAGATTTGTTGCCTTGCAAACTTGATGACTTTTCTCTTTTAAAATCTGGGAAAAAATGCTTGTTGAGCACCACATCTCTGAGTGCCCTTTCCCTTCTGATTCCCCCAAACAGGTCATCTTTCCAGATGCCCAGGAAGCTTTTGGGTGCCTGTTTCCCTGCAGCACGGTTTGGGTCCACAATCCCTCATCGCGCAGAGGAAAGGCCCCCACCCACACTCCCGCACACCCCGGCAGCCACCACGTCCTGAGGGAATGCCGTGCCTCGGTGTGGCACTGGACTTACTTGCATAGGCAGGTTGTTGGCCATGGTGAAGCTGGGCATGGGCGGCAGCGCGCTGTACGTGTTTGTGAGCGCCGTGTCCGTCCTGCCCAACATGGAACCTGATGTGAAAGAGGAAACTATAATAGAATAGACAGATAGATGGACACATTAGTTTAACCACGATTGCAACCGGCAATACAGTTCAGGGTCTCATTTTCCCTAGAGGATGGATGGACGTGAGCGGGTTGGTGGCATTACCGGGGGTGGTTGGTTGTGGGATCGGCTGGTAAACGCTTGTGCTGAAACTACTACTGATGGGAATGTGGCTGGGAGTGTTGCTGGCTTGTCTTCGCTGGTTCCTCAGCTTCTCTTCCCTTCTCCATTTGGCCCTTCTGTTGGAAAACCACACCTGGAAATACAGCATTTGAGAGACGTGAGTGACCTTACAAGGACTAGAGGCACCGGGCCTCCCCCACGTAGCTCAAGGCCATGGCTTGCAGTGGAGCAAAGCAGCGGGTGAAAGCAAAGCCAGCTGCTGCTATTTTCCTGAAAGAGGGGTATGGGCAAATATCTGATCATAAATATGGGTTGCCCTGTGTTTTGATAAGCCAGGAGTAACAAAATCAGATTAGTAATAGTAAAAACAATAATATTTATAATTGCAGAGAAAATCACTACCTGTATCCTTGCTTCAGGCAGGTCTATTTTAGCAGCTAGTCTCTCTCTTGCAAACACATCGGGATAGTGGGTCCTCTCAAATTCTGCAGAAGGAAATGAGCTTGCATTAGTTGCAGAGTTAATGCAGCTGACTGTAAAATCAGAGTTGTTCCTGCACTGCCTGTGCTCTAAATGCTCTTAAGAATCATCACTGTAAAGGCAAAGCTGAGCTTTCTGTCTGTGTGTTAGGAAGGAGGACGCCTTGCCTGCTGGGGAGTATTGCTATGGGGATGGGCAGGCTTGGGTGCAATGCTGCATCTTTCAAGAAGCAGTGAGGGCTTCTGCCTCCACTGAGGGGGCTCCCAAGGCAGCTCTGACCCTGTCACCACGAAGCGAAATGGCAAATCGCTAAATAACAGCACAAAATAAGAACAGAGCTCTGCAGCAGGTCAGAGGCGAGGTGCGCCCAGGCCAGCCAGGGAAAAGGGCACCTGCTCCCAGCCCCGGGCAGCGGCAGCACTGGGGATGAGGAGCACGTGTGGGGGCAGGCATGGAGGCCCCTGCCAGCCCCCTGCCTGCCCTCGCCTCCCCAGCAGTGCAGCCTGGCCAGGGATGCAGCCCAGCGGACAGGAGGAGAGGTATCCCCCAGAGAGCAGCCCAGGGTGTTGCATCGGGGTTTAGGTACGATCTGTGCCCTGAGTACTTTGCCTTTGAAAACCATTTTAACAGCTTTTCAGGGCACACTGCAGTCACCAATGAATATTTGGAGCTCTGTGAATAAAAGCATGGGGGGAGCCACAAAGTTTAAATACATACATATATATAAGGCACGGGAATGCCATGCTTACATTCAGCTGTTAATGTAGTCGGGGCACATTTTGCTTTTCTCTCCTGCTTCAGCCATAGGAAAATGTCACTCACCTTTCTCAAGGGCTTCGATTTGCTCTTGGGTAAAGGATGTCCTATTTCTCTGCAGCTTTCTTTTCAGCTGGAGTCTCATTTGGGCCTCATCTGAATCTTCTCCATTAGAGCTGATGGAGTTAGTGTTTTCACCTCCTCCCTCCTGTTGCGGACAGCCATCTGTGGAACCAAGAGTCGGAAAGTGAAATGCAGGTACCCTTGTTTTAAGATCCCTATCAGAGAAATAAAAATATTGGAAACAAGTTCAGCCATGTTTGCTGACACTCTCCCTTAAAAATGTCTCGGGTATCAAAGCAACGCAGCGATAATGACATGGGTAACACAGAAACATTTCAGCTTCCAGCCTTATCGTAAGCATCGGAGATGAGGAATTATGATCACCTGGTCTTAATTTCATTTTGTTTTCCCTCTAGAATAAAAACTGCATAAAAATACTTTCCCCTGAAAGTGATTCTTTCCATGAGTCCCTGCTGGAGTGCCATGGCAGTCTCCTCTGTCTGCTGCATTTATTTACCTATTGGTATATTTAAAATAGTGATGTTCAGTATTTCAGATTATCTATTATCAGTAATTCCTATCTAATCAATTAGATGTTGATAGGTTTGCAGAAAATGCTATTAAGAAACCAAACCAAGCTTGTAATCTTTTTTAAAAAATATTTATCCAGTTTTTATTTGAATTCTGCACAGTCAATTTCATTTTAAAGGTTGTGAATTTAGAAGTGCCTGCATTGTTCTGCAGTTTTATTCAACTATTGTATGAGTGTGCATTGCCTTGACACCTATTACTGAGCACAGCTGTAATTATATCATCACCAAGAACAGGCTATAATTGCTGAAAATGGAATTTTATATTTAGATAAAAGGACTGTCCATTCTTTGTAATGTGTTGCACCAGAGAAAAGTAAGATTTCTTTTAAAATTTTAACATGTAATTTTAAAAGAAATAGTAGCGAGTTCACTAACTAGCTAAATACACTGTTCTGCAGCTGAACGTTTGGCATATCATTGAAGTGGTACATTTTTAATTAGGGCATTTCCACCACTTTTAATGTAATTTCTGTCATTAAACAGAGGAAAGTTTCATTGTGCTCGGCGCTCAGGCAGAGGCGGCTGCGGCCCGGGGCCGGCTGGTCTTGGGGGGCTCCGCGGGCACCCCCGGCCTCCGGGACCGGAGGGACGGAGGCTGCTGGTGAGGCAGAGAAGTCGTTGTCCTAAATGAGCTCTCCCTCTCCTTTCAAAGCATATTTTTCGAGCCGTTTTGATGTCGCATAAAGAGGGAGCCGGGGTGAGGAACGCATGGGTTACTTATGCTAATTCCCTTGAAAAGTTACGCCAAAAATAAATAGCGACACTCCCGCGACATCCTTTAAATATTGTGGGAAATAAACTTTAAAGTAATATCATTTATAATCGGCTAACAATGGGCCCGGTCTTCAAAGCTCGGGGGGAATTGTGACAGGATCTGG
>VXAC01000419.1:297277-309476 GCA_013399225.1 Rhipidura dahli
GTCTTTGCCAACCCCCCCCCCCCCACAGCCACCTCTGGTGATGATCAAGGGCTGGGCAGGCACAGCACCCTGCATCAGGGTTTGTCTCACTCAGGGCAGCAGCGATAATTCATTTTTAGAAACTGTTCTGGGACTCAGTCCCTGTGGGTTTTAAAAATTATTATTATTGTTATTATTATTATTATTATTATTTTTATTACTGCCGTTACTACCATTTCAATACCATGATTATTACTGCTATTGCGATTTCTTGCTATTTTCACCAGAAAAATATTTCCTAGAAGCTGTAGGGTGTTCCTAGTGATGCCGAGGGTCTCACTGAGGTGTTTTTTGCCAGAGCTTTGGGCTGGAGGAGGGTACCAGGGCTCACCCACCCAGGGAAATGTGATGGAGCCAGGGTGACCCTCAGCACCACGGTCCCCCAGTGTTCCCCTGGCTGTCCCCAGCCTTTCTGGCAGTTGTTGGCAGTGCTGCTGCCCAGGATGCCTGAGCCCCTTTGCAGCCTCTCACCTCGTGGATTGTGCAGGAGGCAGCCTGCCTTTTAATCCAAGTCAGAAATGGACCAGGATACATCCTCAATGCAACTAACTGTTTCTAAAAAAAAGACCATCTGGTAATTGTCTTCCTTTAGATCTTCCCTTAATTATGCTTTTAATTAAAGATGGTTCAAGGCATTGGACCACATGAAGGGCAGTAATTACAAATTACATTACAAACCCAACAGATGTAGCTCTATCTGCTGGGAAAAAGGTACCGGAATAAAATTTGACTAAACTTTAGGATAAATTAATCCGCTGCCTTGAGAACAGAAGCACATTTTTTATTATGCAGACTCTAGCCAGGATTTAAGTTCTCTGTCATGATTGTTTTCATATTTCTTTGACATCTATTGATTTGGAGGCAGCTGCAAGGCTTTGTCACAAGAGAGAAGAGCAGTCACAATATATTAGCTTGATGGCATAACTCGAATATGAGTAGGAAGGATAGAAACATGACAGGGAGCCACGTGACTGAGTGATGGGTCTCCAACAAAATAAAGAAATAAATTTTTAATAAAAAGCTTTAAAAACACCACAGCTAGTGCAGCAGCAAGGGGAATGACAGAACTTGTTAATTATCGAGCGTTGGAGCATCTGAAATTTACCCCTAAAGACTAAGGGGGGACGGGCTTTTAATTCCCAGTCAGGACTTGTGCACTGAGCAGAATTCACAAGGAGCTCAGCCCCTGTGCTCTGGGCTGGAGCCCACCCTGCCCTGGCAGCCAGGCCTGGCCCGGGGAAGTCGGGGCACTGCGGCAGGGCTCCCCTTCCCCGACAGGCACTGGGAATGAGCATCCCGTTTTGCCCAGGATCTGCTTCGAGGCAAAGCTCCCGGCCCCAAGTGGAGTTTATGCAAAGCCCCCTCGGTTAGTGATGCAAAGCAATGCAGACCCGATAGCCTCTGTAATGAGGGAAGGCAGTGCAGGCTCAAAGATTTCCAGGGGGAATATCGCCCCACTAATCTGCAGCCACTGATGGCTCTGGATATGCTGCTTAAAATGCATCTTGTGGGGCTGCAAGAACATGGGCATAGGAACACTGAGAATGATCTGGTTTGCAGGGGCTGGCTGGTACGTCGGGAGGAGATCAAGAGACAGTGGGTGTAAAGTTTTGCAAAACCCAGTTCTGGTTCAGTGGATAAAGACATCATTGATGATCAAGGGACTGTTTTTAAGTCTACCTCCAGTTCAAAGAAGGCGCCTCTCCCGCATTTTGCCAAAATCCTGTGCTAAGTGTGTAACTGGGAGCTCAAAGTATTTGAGCAGGTTTGGGCAAGGTAACAGAATTTCCCTGTCTGGGGGAGGCTGTTTGTTAAAAGCAGTCATTGAAGGCAAGCTGGGGAGTAGGGACAGAGAGGATTCACATGTCAGACGCTCCATCAGACCATTAAAAAGAAATTAATTTGGGACGTTTTTTCTTCCCCTCTCCCAGCTCCACCTCTGTGGAAACAAAAGCACAACAAAAATCCAGCCAGCACCTGAATGTGGGGGATGTCTCCAGGAAGTCTGTGATGCCTTCAGTGTCTCTTGAAGGTGAGACTGGACACGGGAGGCCTTGGAGGTTAGGCTGCTCGGAGTTACCCCTGCCGCTGCTTGCACTGCACCCCCGAGACCTCAGCGACCATGGGAGCAGTGGCCGGGCAACCCCAATGGTCAGACCCAACACAGGAGGGGTTGTACCACATCTCTGCCTTCACTCTCACACACAGACACAAGAAGGGGTGCTCTTCCCATCCTGCCTCATCCATGATTTCCAGTGTGCCTGTGCTTAGCTGGGTATGACTGGACCTGTCCCAGCTGCTTGCAGCCCCCGAAGATGCCATGGCACAACCCAAGGATGGATCAGTGCACACGCACATCCCTTGCACCTGACCTCAGCTGGGTGTTCACAGTTCCACACACCCTCTCTTAACAGTGCCACATTTTTTTCGTCCTGAGGAGTGCCAACCCCATGAACGTCTCACCCATTCCCTTACCAGTTTCTGGATTTCCTCCTGCGCATGGTGGAGGAACCAGAGCAGATTCTCTTGGCTCCTTATGGCCCTTGTGTCAGGAAGTTTGTTATTTGGGCAGACCTCTCAGAATGCCTCTGAATCAGCTGGCGCAGGGCTCCCAGTAGTGCTGTGATTTATGATTGCCCAGTGTCAGTAGGTATGGTCACACGAGCTAGTGTGCAACACATTACAGTTCCTACACTCTCGTTTCGTTTCAAAATAAACAAATGTAACACTCTTTTACTTGTTCAAATTTCAGCCCCATGCTTTGCTATCATTTCCCACTTTCTGGAAGTGACCCTGATGACAAAATTCCGTTATCCAAAAAGCAAAATAATTTCAGGTTTAAAAATCACATATATTGTCCCAGAAAACCTGTGTATATAAGGTAATTGGTCAATGTAAGATTACAGATACTCCTGAATAGCTCATACTGCTGATTTATATAGAACATTTGGAACATATTTGCATACCAGCAAAAAAACCCTTCTGCCCCAAATTGCAATAGTACTTTTAGATCAGATGCCATATGGAATATAAATTGACTTAAATATATTAATTGAACATATTTATACCTATATTTATATTTATATAAATTTATATATATTTATATTTATATATATATCCACATATATATACATATATATACATATATAAAAATACATTTAAACAAACCAGAATATATGTATATACTATCTAGACAGTGCAAAAATAGAATATAGATTTTTATAATAATTCCCTTGTGATTTAATTGCTCTGCCCATGGCCCCATGTGTCGCCATTCAGAAAGGATGCAACATGTAACCAAACAAATGTTTCTTTGTGAAATATGTGAAAGACTACAGATGTTTCACTGATCTGCTGGGTAAATCTCAGTGCCTTTTTGGTGACGTGGTCTGCACTTGTTTACACAGCAAGTAAGCAAGTGAAGCGTGCTTTCCTCTGAGCTACAAGGCCGGCCAGATATAAGGCTAAAGCCATATATACAGCTCTGGCTTTCACAGGTCTGACCCAATGCTAGCTGATGGGATGGACAAATTACCGGGTCCACGTGATGTGCTCACTAGGCTGAAATCACAGCTCATACAGTGCATGATGATACTTATGTCAATAACTGAATACCACAGTTTTTGTTTCTATTCTTCTTTTGTGATCTATGCTAAGCACATTTTTCCCCAGTATGGTCTAAAATAGAGATATTTCTTGAAAAATTAATTAATTACATGTTCCTGGGTTTCTGCCTGGTGCGTTGGGTAGGGGCTGAAGGCAGAGAGCAGCTGAAGTGTGTGGAGGAGCCTGTGTCTTTAACAGCGCCTCTCACAGCGCCGTCGCTATTCACGTGTGAATCACCGCTCATGCAGTAATGATGGGGCATAAACTCACAGTTTCAGAGGTGTAGAGTAGATGCAATCATGTTTTTGGTGCAGGAGAGCTTATTCCTCGGAGTTTCTCTGAACTGATGTTGTCTGCAGAGGGTCATGAGTTGGGAACGTCCGCGTGATTCTCAGCAGCCAAGCCTAGCCCTGCAGGTCAGTCTGAGTGACCAGAAAATCCTCCTGCAAGGCTGATGGGCTCTTCATGAAGCCCACGATTTTAAAACATGTCTAGATGGAATATTGTGGTTTTTCTCCAGTTTTAGAGAAAGATTGTCTCTATTGCATATTGTCATAACAAACAAAGGGTGAGGAAATACTCACTCCAAGCAGAACAGAAGCAAATTTCCCAAAGCCCTTTCAAAAAGCACTGACAGTTACTTTCCCGGGCATGGTGATGTCACATTTTTAAGATTTAATATTTTGTAGTTCAGTTAGATGTTTTTGTGAGACATTGTATCCAGGGTATAACTTGTTCAGTGGTAGCAAATGCATCCATGATGGGTCAGACACTGGAGGCTTTACTTGGAGACTGGAAAACTGCCTGTTCTGCACCTCCACCAGCAGGTTATTTCCAGTTAGGTTTGGGAACAGATGAAAATTTGGCTAAGAGAAGAGTATATATTGATATATTCCTCTTACAGTTAGTGGGGAAAGCTTGAAGGTCATTTGGAAGGACAGAAACAGCCCCTGATGACAACATTCAGGGTTTTTCTGGGAATTCCCAGTGATACCAGGTCATATCTATTAAGTGGCTTCTCCATGTAATACCCAAATGCCTCCCTTGTCTGTGTGTGCGTTAAATCTTACAGACTAGCTGAAACCAGAACATTTCTTAACATACTCCGATTTTTTTTCCTGATTAGTTTAAAACTGAGAAGTTGAAGTTATTACTAGGATTTTCTCCCTATTTTCTTTATCAAATAACTCAGTTGTTCTTAGCCAGTGAGTTGCAAACCTTTACTTGTTTGCAGTGCATAGAAGTCGAGTTATATAAAACATTGTGTGAGTGTGTACATTTGAAAGAGCCTGAGTGTGTGCATTCACACACCTACAGACATGGCCCCTCAGATTTCTGGGTCTCTCAGAAACAGAATCTCTCTTTTTGTTACAAGGATGCATTTATCTGTTTATAACCTGCTTTGGGGCAAGCATGTCAAAGGGATAAGACACACGTGTAAATTCCAGATAAAGATACATCAGGACAGGAATTTTTCTGTATGTCCACTCTTACAAATAAGATTTACTGATTGGCACTGAGAGCAAAATGCTTCCTTCACATCCCCAGGTCACCAAACCCCACCAGGAACAGTAGCTAAGCTTGTACAATACATGTGGATTCCAAAACAAGGCAAATTTGGAGCAAAGCACAAAAGCTGGCAAATATTGAAACCATTCCCCTTTTCTTCTCTTTGAGAAAAAAAAATTAAAATGTTGGTGTGTCTGCAATTGTCTGGCTGTTAATTAGTGGTGTGCACCAGAGCTGGGTTTGGAAGGACCCACACATGGACCTGAGCCTGCCCAGCTGGGCGGCAGCAGAGCTCTCTCTGCTTGCATTCAGTGTTACATGGTTTCCCCAAAGAAATCAGAAATCCAAACGCAAACCCCGTCGCTCAGGGATGATGTATAGATTTGTCACAGTCCTTGGAGGACGGAGAATCCTAAAATCAATGTCTGGATTACACTGATCCTTATCTGTAGAGGTCTCATCTGCAATAGATAAAGTATTGATAGGTTGCTTCATTTACTGAAGCATTTCAAATCTCCATGTGGGAAGGCATGGTGGAGCAGTAATTGCATTTTCTGGTGTGAGAAACGCTTCTTAAGGAAGCCAAAGCCCAGACATTTGATGGGCTGTGAATTTCTGCTGCCTCCTGCCACATGTCTGAGCGTACATTTGGTTATGATATTGCTGCGCTACACATTTTTGCAATAGCAACAAGGCACTGCTGATTCAAGCACTGGGATGCAGACACACATACATATATGAGAGAGAGAGAGAGTGTGTGTGTGTGTAGGCAGGGACTTCCCCACAAATGTACATTTCAAGTGTTTGGAGCTGCTGTTTCACCACCTAAATCTCCAGGTACACATCCCCAGTTAATACCAAATATTGTGATGTGAAAAATCCCCTGAACAGTCAGAGTAGTGGGGCTATTCAGACATTTAAAAAATCAGAACTCCAATATTTTATGTTATATTTTATGAACTGTTTGTGTGATACTCTTTGCCAGTAATACCAGGGGTATGGGGGGTAAAGGGGTTGTGGCCTGGGTATAAATTTCTCATAGATCAGAGATTGCTAATTACAGAGTGCTAGAGGATGCAGAGGAGCGAGCCAGTGCAACACGCATCAGAGATCTGTACTGATTTAATAAGATGTGATTAATACTAACCATGTCTGGTAGAAGTGTGCATCAGCCCAAAGCCAGATTTACACCTAGGTATGAAAATCAGAGACTAAAGGTGTGCAGGAGAAAGCTGAGTCTCTCGGAGGCTGATGGAACTTTACCCACTGCCCTTCCCTTTCCTGTCTGCTGCTCAGTGCTTTTCCACAGATGTCACTTGCTCGACCCACAGTCTGCAGGTAACAGGGAAGAGATGTGACTCAGATATTGCAGATCCTGCACTTGCATGTCCAGGTTTTCCAGACAATAGTGTGTTTTTCTAAGGTTTTTTTCATGAAGGCCCTGTGTCCCGCGTGATTTCTCTATGAGTCACATTCTGAATCCCCCTATTCAAACAAAAATCTCCCTTTTACTGTCTGATTTTGACTAACAGCCATAACATCCTCAGATGGTTGTTTCAGAATCTGCTGCACTGTTTGTGCACACACACAGAGCTTGCATCCATAAATAAGAGTGTCCCAGCTTCTTAAATTCATGAGGGTGCAATGGAAGAGCAGACAGATCAGTAGTTGTTGAAATTCTTAGATAATCAGGAATTTACAGCAGCTTTATTGATTTTTTCCCCTGGTCATCAGCCATGCTCTTAGGGATGTTTATTGCACATAGCCATTTTCTTTGCATATTTGCAGGAATAAATTAATCATCTGTGTTGCATGCACATCTCTTGGATCCTGTGCCTGAAGCAAGAAAAAAAAAAGGATTTAAATTAAGAGAATATTACATTCTCCTTAAAAATACCCCAAGAATTAAGCTGATACAAATAATGTGCTTTATAGTAAATAGAGAGAACCAAATTCGCTACTTTTAAATACCACTTTGGCCGTTTCAGTTTGAGTCAAATCAAACCACCGGAAAAAGCTGTGGTAAAGGGAGGAGCCATCAGTGAGGAAGAATAGACTTTAAGAGAGAGTAAAGTGCAATGAGAAGAAACCCAATATTGACAGATCATGTAGAGCAGAAGGAGATGGGCTAGAAAAACGCAGTCAAACACAGACAGAAATATGCTGCTTAGCAGGAGGGAGCAGCTACAGAAGCCAGCTCTAGTTTGAGCGATTTGCCCTTCCCTACAGTGCAAGGAAAGCTCTCTGCAACGCAGGAAATTTCCCAGAGCCCCACATCCTTGAGGGGGAAGGACACAAAGGGAACAAATGTACAGCCACATACAGCCCTCCAACGTGGAGCTTCCTCAGGGGTCCCACAGATCCAGCCTGGCTTGTTTTGGGCATGAGGTGCTGCTCACCCACCCCAGCCCAAGAGTGTGGCACCAAACCCTCATCTGCCTCCAACAGCTCAAGGATGGCCCAGCCAGGCTTTTAGGTCATTCCTTTGTAATTTGTCCCTGATGCAGACAGTGTTTGCTGGAGTTTGGTGATGGTCCTTGAGGGGCCTTTTGCAGATCCTGAGCTCCTAGAAGTATTCCTCATGTGCTTCTGCAAGGGATTTCACTGGGGTTCTGCATCTTCCCGCTGCATGCAGAGCTAAGGGTCCACCTGAAGATGTGCAGGCTCAGGTGTCTGCACGTAATTTTAAAGCAACATCCAGGAATGGAACTGACCTTTGGTTAAGGAAAAACTAATGAATACATGGTTATGGTAACAACAGAGCAACACCACCCTTGCATTAGAGAGATTAGAAATAAATTTGACATGGTTAGGTTGAATGTGCTGTTTTGCAAATGACTTTGTGTGTTGCACAAAACAATTTTATTTAGTGATCTGGGATACTCCAAAGTAATAAATATTCTTTGAGTACCTGGCACTTGCTTAATACTAGTAATCTGTGCTGATTGTGTGCACTCTGTATTTTACCCCTATTCAGCCATCTGTAAATCAATCACCTGAGGAAATTCATTGAAAAAAAAAAACGAAGAAATGCATTTCTGAGCACAAACCTCTCATGCAGTAGAACACTGAAGTTTTACTAAGTGGATTTTACCTCCTGGAATAAAACATTGCATGCACTCATTTTGCTCATTTTTAATTATATTTTATTGCCCAGCAAAGCATATCCACAGATATCCTCAAGTATATTGAGATCTGGTGTTTTGGCAGAGCAGGTCTGTGCCTGTGTCTGGGGTGTCATTGGAAACTGGACATGCAAGCTCCACAAGGCAGCAGAAGCTGGATGATAACAGCAGTTTATTTAGGCTGCTTCAGTGCAGCTCAGATGTAGCAAAAAACCTATTCCAGCTTGTGCATAAATGGTAAAAATACAGAAGAGTATTGCTCTGGCAGCAGCTGCTTTCCAACTATTAACGCCACGGTCACAGTCATTCCGAGAGGCTCTTTGGTGGTGGGTTCATAATATGGATTAAAAGCTAGAAAAAATGCAGTGTTAAACAGCACAGCTGTACTCTTCCAAGCATAAACCAAGGCATCATGGGAAAACACAATGTTGAACTCTGAGCATTTTTTTTTTTTTTAATCAAGACAAGAAGGTGTTTCTAAATGCTCAGAGTCCAGGACCTGCTCGAATCACTCCTGCCCGATTTTCAGAGGCTTTTTGCCCCTGCACTGGGCTGGGAAGAGACTCTGGATCAGGCTCTGCTTGCTCCTGAAAGCTGCTAAGCATTGGTAGTTTTCAGTTGCTGTGAAAGCTTGACATATGTGTATGTATATGTGTGTGTGTATATATATATATATATATATAAATATATTATATAAAAGTGTATGGAGAAAAGCAAGAGCCCAGGTGCTGTCTGTATTTTCACTTGTATCTACAGAATATTATCAAAATATGAGCTGCACAGTGCAATGGGAGAGGGAATCATTCTCTGAGATCTTTGATTCATGAATGATTTCCTCTGACAACAAGAAAACCTACCCACACCTCCAACTCGAGGAAGAGTCAATGTAAACTCAGAAATCCCCACCAGTGTCTGCCCTGAAACCAACTTCTTAACTTTAGGATCGCTTTTATCCAAGTTTCTTACACTTCAGCAAAATGCAGCAGAGCTTGACAAATTCATTTTGCAAGAGAAAGTCTGCTACAACTTGTTTGCTTTCTGGGTTTGAAGTGGGGATGCAGTGCAAAGCATTCCTAAAAAAAAATATAATTTTTTTCACTGCAGCTAAACTACATTTTACAGGGATTGGCACGCCGTGGTACACACTGGCAGATATTAGTGTTGGTTAATAAGCAGTGTTGTTAGAAATCCTTGTGCACATTTCAGGTGCAGTTCAGTTATTGAGCTCACAGATTTTGGTTTCTCAGGCAAGCAAAATGATTTTATTTTGCGAGTAAGGTTTTTTTGCATGCAAATTAACAAATAGTGTTTGAATAACAAGACTTTATTATTAGAAATGAATGTATTCTGTCAGGACCCTGAAATTATAAGTGTGCATTGAAGAGGATCACTCAGCTTAATCTCCAGTATCTTTGACTTCACTAAGTAGGTCAGACTAGCAGTGAATGCAGATGTCCTAAGATAAGGTTAAAAATCTAAGCAAAAATACAGAAAATGAGCTATCCCCAAACTCAGCAATTCAGAGAATATTAAAAAACCCTCAAACCTATTCTCAGGTGAGAAATTATATTTGCAGAAGGTCTATATACAATTTTCTTTTAGAAACACTGACTCAGAGACAGCTGCTGGTGGCAGAGGCCATTTAAGGAGAAAAGAGATTATGCATGAATTCCTTAGGACTCTGTCCTTATTTTGCACAGGGGGCTGTCTGTAGACAGTGAGGCGGCTCGGACAGGACAGACACGTGTCCTTGAAGTCCCATCCTGAGCTGCAGATCTGCTCTCCAACAGCAGGAGCCACCCCAGCCACCCCGGGAAAAGGTGCTTGGGGCTCCTTCTGACTCAGGCTACCAAATACTATGAGTAGCTTCACAGAAAATGACTTTCTGTGTGGATGCCGCACAAAAATATCCCAAAAATATTCTGTGATTGCTGCCAGGGCTTTGGGTTGCAGTAACCGAGGCGAGGTCTGGGATGCAAGGCAGCTTCGAGGATGTGCCCAGCCTGGGAGGAGGCAGCAGTCACATCCCAGCCTCTCAGGGACAGGGTGTGACCTGGGTGGGCACGTTCTGAGATATGCCCCGGGCTGGCATGCGGCAGGATGTGACCAGGGATGGCAAGTGCCAAGATGTGACCAGGGATGGCATGTGCCATGACGTGGATGAGAGCAGCAGCTGCCCAGGGGAGTGGCTGGGGCTGGGAGGGGGACAGAGTGATACCAGAGTCACAGGGGTGTCCCCAGGTCACCTCGGCCTGACAGCCCCCACGGGCACAGGGCTGCAGTCTGGGCACTGCCCTTTCCATAGGAGTTCCCGCACCTCTGCAGGGCAGCATCTGGGCAGGTGGCACCAGCCTCGGCTGCTTGGAGGTGTCACCCGTGGGGAACATGAGGGTGGTGCCAGGAATTAATATGCACAAATAATCTGTAAAGAGACATAGGCCATGGGGTCGCTGATTCAAACCTGCAGAGGGTCTGGACAGGGAGAAAAGGGCCGGCAGAAATGAGCACTGGCCTGGAGACACGACGCTGTCAGAACTGGCCGTGGTGGCTGCTGGCCCTGCTGCCCCACCTTGCCTCCCGAAATTGTTCATCAGTGCCTTTCATAAAATTGTGGGAAGTCAATAAAAATAGCACATTTAGGGGTTCCCTCTTGTCTCCTACTTTTGGGGATTTCCTTTCCAGTCAGATGGACTGGAAATGTGTATCTGAAGGAAAACCGAGGTGCCCACAGAAGAGCCTGACCCTGGGAGCCAGACTCCAAACAACAGCAAGTATCGCCTGTCTCTTGAAACCCTGTCGGAGCCGGGGGCGCTGGCAGCTTGGGAAGAGGCTGGCATTGTGCCGGAGTTCCGCCTGGTTCCGGGAGCATCCCGGTGCTTCACACGGGGCTTCCTCCAACTTTCAGCTTCCTGATCTAGAGGCTGAGGAGGTGTGGGAATTGCTGACATGGGACGCTGATGTGGGATGTTGATGTGCAGTGAGGGAGCTGGGATGCATCCTGCTCACGTGGTGCCACAAACTGAGCTTGGCCATTGCTTCCTGAGGTTGGGGGAGACCTTCGGGCAGGGTACCCCAAACTGGGTCTGAGCCTTCAGTGTCACACCGGGTGCCACGGGCTGGGTGCTGGCAGCAGCGAACCCTTCCTGGGGCCCGGCCATGCCTGATCCCCTGCCCTGAGCTCAGGACCGTGTCACCGCGGCGGGAGGCAGCGTGAGCCCGGGTCTGTCACCCTGGCTCAATCCCGCTGCCGTCTGCCAAGCGAGCGGCACAGGGGAGCCAGAGGATAAAGCGCCGCATTGTGTTCTCCCAGCACCTTTTCCCCTTCCACAATCTCACCATTGTGCGCCTTTTATCGCTGTTAACCTCCAGATGAACATCAAAAGGAGAGAAGTTCATCAAAACAGGGGCGAAACAAAAGGCTCTTAAGGCGCGGTGAGGGCACACGGAGCAGAGCGGAGGCAGAAGAGTTCACGCTCGGTACAGACGAACCTCGGCGGGGCCGCCCCGACCGGAGAGCGCCCGGCGGCCCCGCTGCCGTCCCGCGGCCGCTCTCCCTGCGGGAGCTGCTGGAGCCCGTCCCTGCCGCGTTCCCGGCGCTGCCGCGGCTGACCGGGGCCAGCAGAGCAGTCAGCGAGAGCCGGGGAGAGCCATGCTTTATTCATCCGAGAGAGCGGCACTTGCCGCTCAAAACATAAATACTGAATGTTGCTTGCTAATGAAGTGCTCTCTAATGACAGCTGGGAGGCTTTAGTTTTCCCCAGGAATAAACGCTGGGAACTCAAATGACCAGGAATAGTTTTGCAACTCACAGTCATGTTAATAAGCTATAAACTGTGCAAAATGTACCGGCCGCCGGAGAATTGTAAAATCTGGTTGCAGCTCATGCACAAGCTCTTTTTTTTTTTTGACTAAAAAGAAAA
>VXAC01000419.1:309495-417601 GCA_013399225.1 Rhipidura dahli
AAAAAAAAAAAAAAAAAAAAAAAAAAAAAAGAGCTAGTGGGAGATGGGGTGAGGGAAGGGCTGGTTATGAGATTAACACTTCTTGCCAGGGAAAGGCCAACTGGGTCTCCTTAGGAAGATGTCCATTAGCTAAGGTCACATTCCAAGAATAAGCCCGAGGTCCACTCAAAAGTGCCTGACATGTGGAACAAAAACCAGTTGGTGATGTCAATGGGATTTTGGTCTCAGAAAGAAATATTTATTATTTACTTGATTACTTACCTTTTTTCCTTAAATAATATTTTTTTTTTTTTTTTGCTAAGGCAAGTTTATATCTTCCCATTTCCCATTCAGTAGCTATTCCAGTCCAGTGAGAGAAAACACAACAAAGTGGACCAGAAAGTGAGAAATGTTTCAGCCCTTAATGATGGGGGTGAAAAAACCTCACAGTCTTGGAGAAAATAAAGGATGATTTTTTTCAAATATTTATGGAGAAATACACAGAATATAGATTTGAGGAACTAGTTCATGGAAAAGAAAGATAATATCTCCCATTTTTCAGTCTTACAGTCACAGCACATACCAAATTCCAGTTGCAGTCATGCTCATTTGGTGCCAGCGAGACAGCATATGGCACAAAGCAATTTTCATTCCCAGCTCTAGGTAAAAAGTTTGTTACTGTGGGCTTACATGGGGATTGATTTATTCAACCCAAAAATGGAAACCTGAGGATGATGGGCTGTAAGGTCTGTTTTGGTGGGCAGTGTTTTCTCTGTTAAACCCATGAGATGACAGGTTTGGTGGGCAGAACGATACCTTTAAAGAACCACCCCTGCTATTAGTAGCCAGAAAACTGGAAAGCAGCAAATATAAATAAATACCAGAAAAGGAGAAAAAAATCCTCTTAAAGTCTTTTAAGATCAAGGCCAGCCATGCCCTCTCCACTATCTTGTTTTTAAAAGTGACCCATGCAGGGAATATATGTGTCAAAGAAATCCATGGGCTGAGGTATTAGGTGGTGTGATCCAGACAAAGGATATTTTTTTAAGTCCATGTAATGCTGAGCACAAAGATAATCCACAGCAACAGAAAGCCTGCAGGTTGCTACAAAACCCCCAAGAAATCCTCTGCAAGAAGGGGTAAACAATTAACACAAATTTTAAATCAATGTGCTGTCACCTTAATAGCCAGCGAAGTCAGATAAGATGGGTGTAATATGATGAGACAGTTTAATTCTTGTTATGACATTAGCTGCAGACTTTTACAACAGCTGAAAATGCTGGAGTGAGAAGAGTTTCCAATTATCACTGAGCTCCAATACACAACTCTCGATTAGACTGAGGCATGAACAAGGGCTCCTCACCCTCGAAAGCAACATGGAGCAGAGGCTGCGGAAGTTTCCAAAATCCAGTGAAGATATTTTCCCTTCTCCCCTCTTGCTGAAACACTCCTGAAAAGGTTTATTTCAGATAAAATACGCCCATTTTTAAGAGCCTTGCAGTGAAACCAGCTCCAAAGCTGTGTGTGCTGTAGTATTATACACCATAAATCTCCGCATACAGGAGGTGAACCGAACCAATCTGAAACAATTCTGTTTTCCCAGCATTAAGCTTCAAAAAAATTAAAAGTCACCCAGGCTTGAAGGCAGATAGACAGGTAATAAGCCATGACAGCACTTCATGGGAATCCACAGGAATAGGCAAGCAGGCCTGGGTGTCAGCCATACAAATATGATCATCAGAGCCACAGCTCCGAGTAATGCCGCCAAGTGCGAGCATGTCCATGGTAAAGGCAAGCGGGCTGTGAACGGGAGCCCCAGGCAGCGGCGAGTTTAGCTGAGGGCCTGCTGGCTGGAGAGCCTGCACCCCTTCCCCAGAGAGGGGCTGAGAGCCTGGAAATGCAAATCCCTGAGCAATCCCCACAGCAGCAGGAAGGCTCTCCTTTGGGGTAACACAGCTGCGCTCACTGGAAGGGGGTTTTGGTTTTCGCGGCTTGGGATGGTTTTGCCCCGGCTGTATTTCACAAGTTGTTTTTGATTTCTTTTTATTTTGGTAAACTTCACAGGAGCAACAGTCCTCCTGGATCTTACTTACACAGGGAAATTGGTCATAACAAACCATCCACCTCTTCCATAGCTTTTAGCCAACTCTTAGGGGCAATTGCAAATATGGGAAGTAGCTGGGTGGTGTGAAATAGTAATTCTTTAATCCAAAAATGTCCCATTTTGCATTGCTTGTGTCACACTTCTATGCCTTTTTTAATACTGCTTTTGGAAAAATAGTGTCACTGTTTCCTGTTCAGATCATAATGAGAGACATCATTTTGTCAGGCTTCTGGTACAATCCTTCTGGGTTTCCTTCCTGTTTTTTCCTGTGGCTGGGAATATAGGCTTTGGAAAGGAGAAAAGTAGACTGGTAAGAGGATAACTGGGAAAAGCCCTACCCTGAGCTGGAAAAGGTCTTTGCTGAAAAATAAGTTATAATTTACTAAAAGGCCTTTTCCACTCTTATAAAAGCCCCATGAGTGCTCCACATGGACTGATTAGATTCCAGAAGTCCCCCCTGCTTCCAGGTTGGGTAAGGCCTTTGCTGCAAAATAAGTAATCTCTCTCTAAAATGCTTTTTCCCATTCTTCTAAAAGCCCCGTGAGTGTTTGCAGAAGTCACCTCGGGTAGCCTGGAGCGCAGGGAGCAGCAAGGGTCCTGCAGCCTGGGGCACTGTCTGGCAGCAGGCAAGGAAAGAGAGGATGTAACAGAGAGAAAAGCTGACACTCCACTCAAACCCCCCAAATCTTAGCAGGAGAGACCTGTCTGAAGTCAGTCCTTGTTTTTTCCTGTTCGACACTCTTTATTTGGCAACTCATTTTTATAAAGCTTGACCTGAAAAGCTGCTGTGTCATGCAGTACCTTATTCTGCATGGTAAGGTAAGATAATTCCTCATTAAAATGGTTGGCTTCCAACCTCCTCCCCTCCCTGGTGAATGAATAAATAAATAAATACACTTAAATATGTCCTGGATATGCTTTCTCTGCTATTTCCAAAGCAGAGAGGAAGGCTCTGGGTCAGGCATGCATTGTCCTCTCCCAGCTGTTCCAGGGGCTAAAGGGCAGCAGAGGGGTGGTTGTGGGGTGGCACTGAGGGTCATCTTGGGGACACCTGTATCCCTCGCAGGTGACCTGTGTCCTACAAAGCACTCCTGACCTGCTTGGATCTGTGCTCAGCCCCTTTAGATGCCGTGTCCCTCCCCTGGTGCCACCTGCCAAACTCTTAGCTCAGGATGTCACTTGCTGTCTGCTCCTCTCCCAGAAATTAACCTCCAGCTTTTTTATTTCACGATGCCTTGGAGTGAAAAGGGGATTTCATGCCTTTATATGGAATTGCAAACCTGTATTAAGCCTCCAAAGATGTTTTTATCAAAAAATCTCAACAGCTGCCAACTTCCCTACATCCCAAACTATCATTACACATTTAGTCTTAGACAGGGGATTTTTCTGGATCTTCCCTCCTGACCCAGTGATAAAGCCAAGTTGATTTGAGATTGAAGATTCATTTATCTCTCCTTGGCAATTATCTCTATTAGTGCCCACAATCCTTCCCAATCTTTTTAAACAACATCCTGCTATTAAAGCCACTTGGCAAGCATTTAAAGCCCTGGGATAAGTTAACCATGCACAAAATATCCCACTTGGGGAAGGATCCAGCTATAAAAATAAATGGTTTACGTTCCGAAGGCCACGGTTCAGGATGGGTATTCTTCATTTGTGAAGAGAGGTCATCATTGCTGACAATAAAATTATGTAGGACCTGATCCTCCCCCACTGAGCTCAATAGCAAAATCCCTCCTGATTTCAATGGTGTTTTCCGGGGTCAGTCGCCGGGAAAGCCGACATTCCACAAAGTTGCTGAAAATCTATAATTGGATATATTAAGAATGTTTTCAAAGAGATGTCAGATTTGGAGGCTTAGTGTAAACTGTGCTGCAAAGGGGATCATTTTGTATAACCAAAGCAATAAAGCTTTTTTTTCCTGGTGTTACTTTTCTGCTTGATCCCTGATGACAGAAAAACCAAGCTCTGGAGACTCACCATGAGCATGGAGGAAGTGCTGGGAGCCTGGTTGGAGTGTGAGCCACCCTCTGGTGGGAAAGATCCTGCCAAGTGACCTGGTGGGAGCTGTGAGGGGTGTAATCCTGCAAGTGTTTGATACCGTGGCTTTGCTCACACTACGGAGGTAACTCGTGCATGTAAGTACTGGAATACTGAGCCCTTGTTTTCATGGTGTTGCTGGTCTCCTGTCACAACACATCACTTTGGGAGATATGATTGAGAGTTTTGATGAATTTTCCTGTGCCTTACATGTCTATATTTAGTCAAATGCAGCTTAATATTTTTCTTTGGAACAAGATATGGATTTATCCCCCAAAACCATTTTTTTTTTAACTCATGGGTTGTACTTCAAAGTGTTCTTTAACACCACTTTGGAGACGCTCACTGGTAGCTCTTTAGGAACTGGGAATCTTCCATTTCTACTTACATGGTGCTTTTCTGGCTGATGAGAATCGTTTTCTCTTTGGTTCTCATGCAGAGAAAGGGCCAGTTGGCATGTGACAGCTGTGCTGGGCACGGCAGGCACAGGGCCTGCAGCCTCAGGAGATGGATGCTGGTGTGCCTGAGGGGTTCCACTGTTGTGGGACCTCAGGGAAGGGACACCAGGATGGGGTTTGCTCCGGGTTGCTTCACCCTTCAGCAGCCTCATTTGTAAACCTGTGCAGTGTCATCTCCCCTCCAGTGTCCCCATGCCATCTGCCCTGGGTGTGCAGGTGGGGACAGGGAGACACCTGCAGCTCCTACAGGTGACACTGCCATGGGCATCTGCTGCAGGTCCCCTCTGTGGTTCAATCTCACTTTCCCATTGCTTCTCTTTCCCTACTGTGTCCGTGGAGCAGTCCTCCACAGGGCCACAGGCACAAAGCTTGCTCCTCATCCCTGGAGAGCTTGATTGTTTTTTCCCTTTCCTTTTCAGTAAAAGCTGAAATTCAGTAGAAGTTGGTGAGACCACCGTGGAGAAGTGCTGGTTCACCACACTGGCTAGTACCAGCTTGGTCAGGCTCCAGCTCCGGGATCTGCAGCCTACAGAAGCAGTAATGAAAAGAAATATTGTGAAAAGGATGAGTCAGCTGGAGGCCAGTGGGGAGAGCATGTGGGATCTGATTGGAATTTCAAAAGTTATGAGGCTACACGTTGTTTTGAGCTCTGCCAGCGGAGAAACTCAAACACGCAAAACGCTTTGTCATCTGGCATAATTATGTTACTTTGCTGATTAGCTGGTAAACTCTTTTCAAAATGCTTTTAGACAATAGTAAATTCATGAAATAGAAAAACTTCCTGCTGACACCACTGGCAAGGACCTGCTTTACATGTTATTGCAAACTTCTTCCCCAGAACCCCACCAGACTGTTGAACAGCCATGAAATTGCTTTTTAGTACATATTAGATGACTTACCCATTAAAACAGTTGAGGTATCTTCACACCTTCACTTCCGTGCTGTAAGCTGACGTGAGCTGTGAGTACACCCACACTGGCAATGCACTCTGGATTTCTTGGCTTGATTTTCCATATGTTGCACTGATTGGGACACCAGAAGTTCTGCTTATTTGCTTACTTCTCCAGCCAGGTACCAACACATCCTTCCTGGCTCTTCTGGGAAGCAGTGCCCAGCATTTGTATAATTTGCAAAGCAGATAACTTTTGAAGATTTGAAGTTTTGGCTGTAAGGTTCTTTGAATAAATGATGTCAGCATTACTTCTATTTGTTGTGTAAAAATGTATACATCCCATTCCCCCTTTATAAAGAGCTGACCTACCCAGTCCTACTTCCCAGCCTGGGCAGACTGGTGGGGAGAGTCCATGCTCATTTCTGGAGCACCTCCAAGCAGGGGGCTGGGAGGGAAATGCTGCTGACACAGGCTGTGACTGGCTATCCTTTACAACTGCATCATGTCTGCCTTTCCTGCACTCCTTCATCTTTCCTCCACTGAACCTGGTCATGCACAGGGATGCTGACACAAACTGTGTAACTGGTCACAGGACAGATGGGTGTGCACAGGTAAGCAGAAAGCACAGCCGATTGCTGCCTCCCCTTGAAGGAGCAGGTTCCTCTCTCATGTGGGGATTAATGAGCCACCAGTCGAATCAGACTAAACCAGAACAGATAATTTCCCTGAGTCATCTCCTGTAATCTTTAGTGGGAAGCAGGGAAGTATCGGCAGTGTTTTATTGCTCTCACTGACATGGTGTGAGAGGTTATTCCCCAGCTGCCTGGGATGGTTAGCAAAGGGCCTGAAGTGGGCTCAGAGCCATTAGCAGCTTTCACTGAGGGCTTGTAGAGGACCTTTACTCTGGGAAAAGAGGCACTGGTGAGTTTTAGACAAGGCAACCCGGTTTTCACCCCAGGGAAGCACTGGAACAAATAATCACACAACCATTTGTAGACATCCGGTGGGGAGAGCTACCAATAGGGATTTGTCAAGAACAAACTATGTTAAATCACTCCAGTTATTTTCTGTGACAGGGGAAGTCCTGCCACATGGAGAGAAGTGGTGGATGTACCCCTGCCTCCAGTTTTCCCTTGCTTCAGGAAGGTAGTGCTTCTCGGGGAGTTTTCTTGAAGAAGTCTGGGCAATGTGGATTGGAAGAGGAGATCCTGCAAAGCCCCAGTGACAACACGACTGAAGTAGTGGATCCAGTGCCAGTTTGAACTAGCAAAGGGCTGGGCTTGGGGATGGTCAGCCTTGCAGCCAGCCACTGCTAAATTGTCATTCCTGCCCTGGATAGCAGAACTAGTATTACCCAGTTCCAGTCTCAGGTGACCCAAAGCAAAGAGGACCAGGGAGGTGGGATGGCATTCAGGATGGCCATGGTGGCCTGGAAGGAGTGGTGTGCAGCCAGGGATGGGGTGAAGCACAGCCAGGTGGGTGCCATGCTCCCATTTGGATGTTTTGCTTCAGGAGCAACAGAGAGGCTTGAAGAGCCTTCAGAGCTTAGGGCTGAAAATTATGGAAGAGCTGGAAAATACGATTTATGAGGAACAGATTAACGACCTGGAGTTGCTAATCTTAAAGAGGAGAAGGTGCTGAGGAGGAAGAGATTATAACAACCTTCATGTACGTTAAAGATGGTGATAAAGGGGAAGACTTGCTGTCTGTTTCTCCTGAGTAGGACTGGAGCAAACGGGCTCACTGTGTCACAGAGGGATCCGGTACAAATCAAAGGCGTGTCTTCCCTGACAGCAAGGCCAATGAGATGTCAGGACAGGCTGCTGGGATAGGCCGTGGGAGTCTCAGGGACCCAGGGGGTCTTGCCTTGGTGCAGAGGAATGGTCCAGATGATCCACTGGTATTTCTGGCCCTTTTAAAATATTCATAATGCCACAAAACAATCCTATGGATTTCATTAGAATACCTCCTGGAACAGAAATCCCTCCCTGGGCTTGTTCCTCTGCCACAGCTCACCTGTGCGATGCTGCGCTCCGGCGCGAAGTGGGTGTGAAACGCTGCTGCTGGGATGTGTGGCTGTCGTACACCTCCGCTCCAAAGTGCAAATAACTCCCCGGGCTGCGAGCCGGGGGCCGGGCCCGTGGTAAGCCAGGGGCTCTGATTGATGAATTTTCACAGCAGGTGAGAGCAGCAGGAGACACACACATTACAGATTTCATGTACAGATAGTAGCACTCAGGAAGACAAATTGAGTGAATACCTCAGGATGCGGCTGCCGGGTCGGCCTCTAGCATTACCCCGTGGCAGACAAATCCCTGCCCTCAGCCTTGGCACGAGGCACCTGCTGAGATGGAGGGGATGACACCGCTCCTGTGGCCAGCTCCCAATTTTCCTCATTACCTGCTCTGAGATTCTCTCAAAGATAAGAGGCTCTTGTGCAAAGCCGCTAATTTAGTCCCAGCAAACAAGAAAATAAGTCTGGATGTGAAGGGCTGGTAGGGTTTTGACAAGATGCATGTAGAGGTTGGGCGACTAGTCTTAATTAGGCCATCTTTGTTTACATTTGATGTTTATCAGCTAATTGGCATGGCAAGGTGTGAGTCACACAGCTTCCCTCTGGCATGAAATCAGTTCGCAGGAGAAAAACTGGGAGAACAAATGATCCCAATTATAAGAAAACCCACTGTGCTAATTACCATCCCACGGACGGAGGAGCCTCCCACCCGCGTCCTTGCCCAGCCGCCTGCCCCGGCGTCTCCCAAGCACGGGCGCAGCTCCGGCACGCTCCTCCCGCCCGGGCGCCCGGCTCCTCGCCCTGCCCGGGACCCTCCCCTGGCACCGCGGGAGCAAAGGTGATGCTTCACCAGCTGCTCATTTCATGCCCCACAGCATTTCTCGGGGACTAAGCCTGCTGCCTACGCTGCTGCCCTTTTAATTTCCCCCTCCATGCTTTTTTTTGTTCGGATTGGTGGAGATCACGTTGCAGCAGCAGCTCATGGGGAATGTCTCATGCTCCCAGCATTGTGACACCCATCAAGTCAAAGCCTGGGTGCTTGCTGCTGTGGAGCTGGACCAGAACCTCACTGCTTAGGCTGATTAAAACCAGCAGTCAGGCCTTGCCTTGACTCTTTCTTCCCTCCCTTCCCCCTTTTAAAATATCTTTGCACCACCTATAGGTTGACCAGTTTCCTGCTCTACCCTCCTACTGCCACGGCACTTTGTTGCACGTGCTCAAACGTATTTTAGGTACGTGTGTGCATGTGTACTTACTGTAAATCTCCACCTTTGTCGCTCTGTCTCCCCCTCTCTCCATCCTTCAGGGAGATGTGCTGCCCCTATACCCTTTCAGGCCTTTCCCCCACACGCTGAGGGTCCAGTGCGCAGGAATGTTTCTTGGCTGCCCTTGAGTTGAATGATGATCCTGGGGGCTTGGAAAAGCCACAAAGCTCAATGCTCTCTGTCTCCCTGTGTCTCTCTTGTCTTCCCTTCTTAGTAGGGGTAACAGATGGCTGAGGCTTTCACCAACAGTCCCGAACACATTGTCACTCCCAACTGAAAGTGAAATATTCAGTGGCATTTAAATTAAATAGACTCTAATGCTTCAGTAATATTAATTACGGTTTCATTCATCCCTGGCCCAATAAATCAACACATAAAGATAGGATGATCCTGTGGCTGGCAGCAAAACAGGGCTATTCTGCCCTTTGTAAGGTTATGCACACAAAGCCCCCATTCTTATAGGGACACGATGGCCCCCTCAAACATCTGTGCTCAGCACCACTTGAGGAGAAGCCAAAGTGGTAACATTTAAACTTTTCTTGTCCAATTTGTCCACGCAACAGGGCTCAATTCAACAAGAACTTGCAAGTTAAAATTATAAAACCCATGTTAAGTGGGTGAAAACTTTTCAGCATTTCGGCCAGGGGGTCCAGATTTATTCTGGCAGCTCCAGGAAGCCAAGGGCAGGGCATCCATTCTCACTGCTGAATTTGTTACCCCAGCTTCAACCTTTAAAAGACGGGGTTGGGGGTGGAGAAGGCTGGAAGGGTTTGAAAACCTCATGGTGTTAAGCTAAATTTCAAGATTTGGGGAGGCCCTGGGCAACAATTTTTCACACAATTTTTTTTTTTTTGTGTGAATACCACCAGGGAAATAGGCTCTGTACTTCACCAACAACAGGTTTTCCCCCCTCACCGCTATACATATGTAAAAGGAGGCTAATAAAACGGTTGAAGAAAAGATCGCTGCTAGTAAATCTTCTGGAGACAAAACCCTCCACTTGTGATGCTTTAAAGCTGCCCAGAGCTACCAGTTTACCCCAAAAGTCCCAACTCAGGGCTGCTGATTGGAAAATAAAAAGCCCTGTGCATAAAAACTTCACTCCAATTGTTATGAAGTGAATGTGACGTTTACATACAGCAGCTTTACTTAACCAAATGACTCCCGAGTATACAAATGAAGAGCTCGTCACCTATACCTTGGCTCCTTTGAAAAGGTCAAGCTAGAGTAGGTTTACAACCTACTCTAATAAGTTTATAATAAGTATAAATAAGTATATTATACTGACAAAGCAATGCCATATCCTGTAAGTGCATCACAGAACGGCGAAGCAGCTGAAAATAGTAAATGGAACGGGAATTCAAAAAAAGCCACAGGGGGAAGGTAAAACTGAGCAGCAGCACTTCTGGGAGGCAGGGCGGAGAGCAGCCCCTGTGCGGCGCGGTGCCGGCACTGATGCCGAGGGCAGCGGTGTGGAGCCGGCTCCCGCAGGCAGCGCGCACCGGAGCGCCGCTCCTCCGCCGAGCCAGCGCCTCTGGGGACGCGCTGCTGGAGTGACTAAGAGCCGACCTGTACTTAAGCGCTTAACAAAGGGATTTCCAGAGCCAATTCTTTAAGCAGAAAACTATTTAAACTACCCTGGCACTAAATGCTGAGGAGCTTACCCTAAATTCTCGCAGGTGGAGGTTTCCACTAATCCTGCTGGCCTGCATCGTGCCTCGTGTGGTTCATGCTGAGCCAATAACACCAGGGCTGTGTAGTGCAGGTATTTCTGTCCAGGTGTTTGACCGATGGTATCTGCCACTGTCAGCCTGGGCTTATCCCACTTAAACCCCATTAGCTGCTTGGATAATCCCTGTCTGTCGTTTATGTCTATCAATTTCAGACATTTTTGTGTGCTTTCTCTAGATGTCCCAAAAACGACAGTATTTTATGAAGGCACTTTCTGACAACACTACTTTTCTGTAGCCAATGTCCAGTCCAGCCCCTGGGGACCAGCATGGTCAGGCTCATCTAGTTTTGGAGCTGTGCTTCAGGCTGCTGGGCAGTTGGCACCAGGCTGCCCACTGACTGGGGTGTGCCTGCACAGCTTTGGTTGCCCTGGCTGCAATTTTGACACGTCAGTGGTTTCCACCTGAAAGTTCAGAACATTAATGTGTTTGCTTCAGGGGTGTTTTCTCCCTATTCTTTATCACAGCAAAAAAAGAAAAAAAAGCTGTGTCTCTGGGCTGGCAGACTGAGCACCGTCATCTCACTGCTCTTTATTTGTGTTACCCAGAGCAGGATATGGAGCACATAAGAAGGGATAATCACACAGCAGTCTCCTGAGGGTGGCTCTCAGCAGAAGATACCTGTGAAATGGTGCAGGGCTTGGAGGGGCTGAGGGTGGTGATGGGATGTGCCAACAGCCTCATGTTCACCTTTCCAAAGCAGCGCCCACAGAGCCTGGCCTGGCTGCACGAGTGGGGATGAGATCCCAGCAGTGAACATCCTCCCAACACAAGAGCAGATACAAGAGCCTCTGCAAGGACTTCTTGAAATAGGAAGGATAGGAAAGAGAGCCCACCCAGCCTTCCTCCCTACTGCTTTGCTGTCTCTCAATTTTTAGCCTTTGTGTCTAATGCAGCACAGTCAGGCGTCCCCAGTGCTCAAAGCACAGGTCTGGGGATGCCTCATGGGAGGCAGAAGCCTCTTTTGCATGAGGAAGAAGTCTGACACTGAAGATGGGTGCCCATGGGCCATTGATGGCCCCTGCCTTGACTCCAAGAGAGAGCACAAAACAGGGTCTTGGTGGCGAGGCCAGCACTGAGTGAGAGGCAGAACAAGAACAGGGCAGCAGGCAAGCAGCCAGAGGCCCCACAGCTGGAAAGAAAGATTGGAAGGGGCTATGCCACAGGGAGTGGGGGCCTGGGGAAGCCTGTCAGGGAGCAGCAGCTGCTGCTGCACCCCAGGGCACGGCTCGTCCTCTCCCGGCTGTGCTATCGCTGCCTCCACCAGCCTGCCTCTCCAGGCAACTGCCTGAAGCTGGCCCCGGGAGCCGGGCTGGCAGGGAGCTGACGGGCTCCTGAATGCTCCAGCTGGCTCCAGGGCCGTTGCAGCAGCTGAAGGAGGAGGACGCAGTCCCTGGCATGCCCCAGTTCCCATCAGCTGGCCCGGGCAGACCGGCCGCCCGTTACAAACAGACAAGGGCAGCACGTGTTGCTCCAGCCCGTCCTTACTGAGCCCGGCTCGGTCACATTCACAGAAAAAAAACTGGGGCAGGAGCTGCCTGAGACCCGCGGTGTGCTGCCGGGCTGGACGTGGCGGGGCAGAGGAGCTGCCAGCAGCCCCGGGCAGGGAGCCTGTGGGGCAGGGACTGCTGTGCTGGGGAGCCAAAGGACACTGCATAGGGTTTGGAAGGCAAATATATATGTGTCCAAAGGTAACTTGTTTTGATTTACCCATTTGAAATTGTCGGTAGTTACCTCAAATGAGTGTCTTTTCACATCTAGTTTTGAAAAAAAAAATATTTAAAGTATCAGGATTCAAACATTTATGTGTGGTTATGGAAACCAACATTTTATCCTACCCTTACTGGAAGAAGGTTTGAGGTGCTATAAACTGCTCTTTGCCAGCTCTGCTACTGTCCTGGTGAAGGATCTGCAAAGCCATAAGTACTTCCATGTACTGGGAGCTACACCAGTAACCCCTGGAGGAGTTTGCTGTCTAGGCCATATGTAAATATATTACAAACCCCTAATTCCTTCATTCAGGCTACATTTCATCGGGAAATACTTCTCCATGGCCTGGTCTGCAGTCAAGGAGTTAGTCCTTGAGGACTTTAGTCTTTGGCCTGGATGACACCTCCTCCTCACGTATTTATGAAGCACAGGAAATATCTGAATGAATAATGTTGCTAAATCCCAGAGAAAAGTTGCTGAAGTCCCCTAGCTTTAATCAAAGAAGCATTGTTCACTGATTGTAGATGAGATGGAAGACAAAAAGTTCACCATTCTCTCGCTAAGAGGTGATCAGCAGAGGATTTTCAGTAACACAGAAAGTATTACATCAGTCTGCAGGTTGGGGACATTGGGGACCATTACCAAAAGTGCAGCATGACAGGTTAAACCTTGACTGTTTTGGTGCTCAGACATAAAGCTTATGCAACCTGTTATGAGCTGACAGAAGAATAAGCTGAAAAACAATATTTTATATGGCAGAGATTAGCAGGGAACATTTCATTGAATTTATTTCAAGGAATAATTTGCTAACATCTTTTCCTTCCTTGCTCAAAACATTCCCTGGTAGTTATTTTTAGTAACAGCATATATGTTTCCTGGTAAAGCACTTTGTATTTAATAGTAATAAGAAATAACATTATCTACTTTTTATGACTGAAGATTAAGGAGTCTATTCTAATAGCTTTGGTTGTCAACACAAGGTCCTCTGGTACTCTGTTTCTTAGCTTCCCTGTTGTAAAGGAACATGTCTATGTAGATATTATTAATTTATCATTGCACAAAACAAAGTTTATGAACACTTAATATTTAATGTGCTGTGAATTTAATAATAAAAAATTAAGACTCTACCTTACATCATTTTTTTAACTACCTGATTTTTTTTTCTTCTCATTAGCTCTTTATGGCTCTATTCTGAGATTTTAAACCCCTTACTTGGGTTTAAAGGCATTTAGTTGTGTATGCTGAAATGTAAATACTTTATCTCTAGCCTAGCTGGATACAAGGACAACACCATGATGGTATTAAGCACCCTGACATTTCACCCATATGTGGAACACAGGCCTATAAATACAAAGCTGCACTGCCCTCAGCCCCCACGTTACACGATCGGAAGGCCTGGGTCCCCTTGCCTGCTCACTACAACACGCAGGCTGCTCTTTCCAAAATCTCTGCTGCTTTGGCACTGATATTTGCCTGCCAGAAGGGGAGGCACCTGTTGCAGCTTCTCCACGGGCCTATACTACTTCTGTCTGTCTGAGTAGCTTCTTGTATAAGCATGACTAAAAAAATAAAGTTTTATATTGCAAAAGATTAACAGATCCTATTTCTTCTTTTGGCTTCAACTTTCCCCTGCACGACCTGACACATCTTGTCATTATCTGGAAATGCTCAGAATAAACAAAACTGCTCAAGATCTTAAACTGAGGAAAGCACCTTTTGGTGCATCAACACCACACATTCCAGCCCCAGCTGAGGGCCTGGCTCTGCCGTGTCTCAACACTCATATGCATATGTGTCTTGGGGTGACTTTATGATGTGTATCCCCTATGTCTGCTCTATGCCCAGAAATTAATTTTGTGCATTCTCTGTGACTTTAAACTGAGCTTGAGAGGGGGGAGAGAGAAAAAAAACGAGCAAACTTTTCAAAGCAGTTGCTCAAGGACACAGGCACACACTGCTCTGCGTTCTGCTGCTGCAGTAGCAAGAGCAGAGGAAGCACCCCGCTTGCTTTTCAGCCAGCTTTTGGCTCTTTGTTTCCAGAGGGAGATGGAGAGTTGAACTTTGTTTTCCTGGGACTTTGGTTTTTTTCCCCCTACTTCTCTTCTGGACTCTTTCAACAACATCAGACCACATTGGGAGAATTTTCCACCAAGGCCCCAGAGGTGGGCCCACACCAACCCAGCTCCGAGGAGGAGAAGAGAGACCACACCTACAGAAGGACTCTGAAATCTCCCCAGGTTTCTCTCCACAGTGAGAGGTTTTATTATTTAGCTTTGTTATCCTTTTCTGTGTGTTTGCTAAATAAATAGGTTTTTTTATCTCTTTCACTTTCCTCCGAGGGAAATTTCTTTTTTTCCGAACCTGGTGGGGGAGGGGTGGTTGTAACCCCCTTTCTATCAGAGGATATTTTCCCCTAAATTTGTCCCAACCGACACAGTATGGTATTTGATTTTGTTCCTACAGCATGGTGCATTCTAGATTTCAAGTACTGAACATGATTCATCCTCATTTCTTTTTTTTATTATCTAGCCTAGCTGTTGAGGGTTTAGTAGGAAGAATAATTAATGTTTGGTTGGTAATCTGAATCCCAACAGCTCATCCCAGACAATGTTTCTTGACAGCAAATCCTGCACCACAGAGATTAAGGAACACATTTTCAAATGTCACAAGATGAGGGCTGCATGCAGAAACACAGCCAGCACACCCTGTCCTCTCTGCCCTGTGTCCCTAACACTCCCATCACACCATTCCTGAGCCCCAGCCCCAATCTGACGTGATGGCATCCAGCGTTCGTGTATTTAGGGATGCGTTTTACCAGGCACACATTTAGCTGGGCACTTGTGTATGCAATTATCTGACCTGCATGCCCAGTGTGCGTGTGCCTTGTGGGGCTGCACGCTCTGCAATCCAAAGCAGCCGAGAGTTTGAGCCTGCAGCAAAAATAGAGAAGAAGCCTTCGCTTTTAAAAACTCTGGCAGCTATTTAACTTTTTTTTTCTGAATGAGACAGAAAGCAAATGTTCTCCAGTGAAAGATAAATGACAATCAGAGCTGGAATATTAATATGCATGGATATGGGAAACAAGCAGGATGAGCCAGAAAGGAAGCAAACATTGCAGCTCAAGCCTTGCTGGGTGGTAATCCCAAGTGGAGAGCCATTGTCAGGGCTGCTCCTTCACAGAGAAGGGTGCAGAGGGAGAGGGGAGAAGAAGGGGTGCTATCCATAAAGAAGAAACTTAAAAAACCACTAGGAAAGGACTTGGAGTAGAACAAACAGGTCTGGAATGGGGGGGGGAAAAAAGGGGAAACTGGGACTTATGACTATTGCTTGTCACTAGGCCCCCTTCAGAAGGACAGACAGAAGGAAGGCTCACAATTGCCATTGACAGCTTGTTTTGACACCCAGAGAGCATCAGCAGGTGAAGTTCAGGGCCCTTTTTGCTTTGGCTGCCTTTGCTAGTGGGACAGCATCCCCTGGGCCACTGCACTGCCTCTTCCTGTGGGGAAGACGAGACCCGCCTGAGCTTGACCTTAGAGGAACCTGCACAGTACCTGCAGACATTTTACTCAAGAGGAGATGAAGAATTTATATAACTATGTTTTATGAGGTAAGGCTTCACAGAGTACATTGATGCTCCCCTGAACTCAAAAAAAATGGTCATTAATTTAACCACTATGGAAGATGAGACAGTACTCAGGGAGATGTTTGGCATTAATGGCCAAAGTAGGTTTTTTCATAGTATTAGAACTGTGATTGCTGGAGAAAATGTGGAAAAAGGCCATCCCCTTACTAGTCAGAGTAATTTCTAGCTATTTCTCTGGAAATGCCAGGTGTGGATATCCTCCAGACACCACACTAAATACTGTGGGTGGAACGTGAATGTGGTGCTGGGAGTGCATAGGGTGGGCATCCCTTTGCCTGCTCCCTCCTGCCAGTCCCAGAGGTACCTCGCTCCTCCCAAGATTCAGGAGCTATCAGAGGACAATGACAGCAGGGAGTGAGTAAACACAGTGGCAAAAGAGGGCTGTAATCACCAGGTGCCTCACAAGTTGTCTGTCACCGTATCACACCGCGGCTCCCCTCTTCCACTCCTCACCACTACCCTGAGAAGCTCGTGTTCAGCCTCTCCAAGAAAGTGTCCTCACAGGTCAGAGCTGGTGTGAAAAGGGGTTTTCTTCTCGCAGTCTGCCTGCTGCAAAAGAAAATTACTCAGTTCTTCCCTTCTCCTTGCAGGACAACCCTTCACATAACCTGTGGCTGACCTGGCTGTAACAGGTGACTTTCAGCACAGCACCCCAGAGACAGAGCTGTAAAATGCCACCAAACACAAACCTCTAAGAGCCTAGACAGCCTCCACCAAATATGAATGATGGCACCTTGCCTTTTTTTAGAAGTGGTATCACTTCCCTGAGTAAATGAAAGTAACAGGATTCTCTTTTTATTTTCATACTCCTGCAGCTCTTGGAGTCTATTTCTGTGGCAGTCAATGACTGTGCTGCCTGCAACACAGAGTGACACTTGGCTGCAGAGTCTTCTACACCCACCAAGGCTCAGACTATGCTTTATGAGCCAGGCTCGTTGGCTCTGACTGTGGCCAGCTCTCCCTCAAACCCAGGCTTGTCTCAACTGATGCTTTATTGTTTCATAGTTCTGTGCAAACAAGTTAGTTTCTAATCCCCCTCCCAGGCAATAAATATTTTACAGACACAAAACCCACACAAAAGTATATTATAGGGACTAATGACTGCTTGGTGTCCTAAGCAAGAGACTGCTCCTTGAAGACCTCATGATCCAGGTGCTGCCATATGAAATTTGGGAATGCACATGTATAACTGTTTTCTACAAATGTCTTTTGGGACTCAGGCTGGATTCTTTAATTTCAAGGCTGGTGAGAGCTGCTTTGTGATTTGCAGAGGGTTTGTATAATGAATGTATGTATTTCGTGAGAGGTGATGAGCCCTTCTTCACCTCCCATCCAATGAAGCATTAGCACCACCAGTTGGTCATCAACCCTGAATAACACCCAGTCCCAGCTGCAATAACAGCGCAAGAACTTTGTTCAGGTTCTCAAGAGCAACACGTTGTGCCATCCAGATGTATTGTTTAGTTGGCCTGAAGCTGAGGCAAGTCATGTTAAAATCGCAGCAGCGCGTTTTTTTTCTGGGTTTGTTGATTGTACCTTATCTGTTCCAGATTGAAATTTAAAGCTCAATAATGAGAGAATCAGAAAACTATAATGAGGAGCTCAGCTAAATCCCAGATCACTCAGCACAATCATATTCTTCAGTTCACTGGTGAAAGGCTAAGGAGGATCCAGAGAAAACACTGTTAAGTGTTTTGGACTCCTTGAGCATCCTGATCCAAAGATGTAAAAATCTGCAGAGGGAAGTGGGGCAGACCAGGGTGCTGATTTTCAGTTCTTAGGTCAGTAAACTGGCTTGCCAGCTGTTGCCAAGCTGTTTCTGCCTGGCACACAGCTAGACTGCCCTGGGCATGCATGAAGTCTTGATTCACAAACACGTCTGCAATGATGGTCACACCTTCAAAGAGAGGTGTGCACCCCCGGCTACTTGGAGGGTGTATCCACTCTTCTTTGTTATTGGAGTTTGCCTAAACTGCAAACATTTTCCCTTTTCCTGGTTCTCTGCCTTCCTCTTCCCTCCTGTTTGCTCATAAGGAGAGTACAGGAATTTTGCAACACTAGCAGAGATTTCAAGTTTCATTCCTACTTCTCTGAAGGCCACTGGCATCACCCAGGGATTCAGCAGGAACATGAACTACCTTCATACCTGCTTTACAGGTCTTTTCTGTGGTGAGGGTGGTCTAAAAATGCCTCAGTAAAAAAGGGAATCATCTGTCTGGACGATTTCAACCATCACTTCATGAGTACCTGAGATGGAGAAAGGGCTCTACCCAAGCCCACGCTCCACAGAGAATAACAGCTCCTGAGAGAGGAAGCAGTTTGTCAGCCAGGTGCTGGGGACAAACTGTATGACCTGCTCCTTTAGGGAAATGTTAGCCACTACATCTAGTAAAGCGACCAGAGACACCCTCCCCAAATTCTAACATTAATATCTGGCCCATGGCACCAGTTTGATTAGTGTGTGTTGGTGCTTTACTGCCTCTCATCCTGCTGCCTTCACATCACATCCTTGCTGTCCTCCCTGCACGGGATGGCATCTGACAGTGGCACCCGAGGCTGTAAAAGCTAATTCACTATGGCAGAATTGTCATTCTCAGAACCAGCACGTCCAACAAAAGGCAGTGCCCCAGACATTTTGAGTTTGCAAGTATTTTTAAATTAATCTTGCTTATAGGTAGGCGCAGGGGTCTCAGTGATGACTGTGGCCTCCCCAGCTGATCTCGTACAAGCACAGAGCAAGGGGCAGACTTTGCTGAGCAGTTTTGCCCTCCAGGGCCTGCTATGGTGAGTCACTGGTGAGACACAGACACTGAGCCCAATCCTCCACCATCCCTCTTGAAGACTGAAGGACCGAGACCCTGATAGGCAAGACAGGTGAGAGAAGGGAAAAAGGACTTGGACCTCACTTTTTCTCACTGGGAAAGTTCTGATTTTCTTTGCGGCACTCCTGCTTTATGAAATACTCTCCTGGTTTACTCATGATAGACTTGCAAAAATAAGCATAATAAAAATTATTTTTTGCTTCCTCTTTATTTTCACATTTCCCTCTTCCTTCACCACATGGAACTTCAGTTTGAGGATATTCCCACAAAAACATATTTAAAGGTTGAATACAATACAAAGACAACAATATATGATGTTGACTAAGACACTGTCAGGGGTTAAAAATGTAGAGCAGAATATGACAGACCTCAGCACGATTTTGTCCTGCTGCTGGCACATGGCACTTACAGAGCTTGGCTCCTTTGACTAACAGCAGAACTCCTCACCTGAACAAGCATTTGTGGTGCTCAAGCCCTGCCTTCACAGGGTTGGAGTGGTTTTGTAAGATTTTTTTTCCTTTCAAGAGGTTATTAAAATTGAAAAATTATGCAGCCCATTGCTTGGTTGCTTCTCACAGGCTCTCTGGTGCTCAGAGAGCGTATCAGCTTTGTACCCTGGTTCTCTCAGGCTCTCTGAAGAGGCTGGGCAATCTTCACTGCCACATAGCACTCAGAAGTGGCACTCAGACTGTAAATATTATATGCTGCTGTAAGAACATTTGAATGGTAATACTCAAGCAATTACTTTCCTTTCAAGATCATTAAACACAAATCTGACTTGTATTTTAATAGGACTGCCAATGTATTTAATGGGGGGCAGTAAAGGGTAGTTTTTTCTAATGGATGAATGTTTATATTATTATCCACTCTGAGAGACCACATTAGGAGGAGCCTGTATAACGCTCATGTGTTTTGCCTCAGTCCTTTTCTCACAGTATTCAATTTTTTCTCATTTCTGCATCTTACAGCACGATGGCAAAACTGCACCTACAATAAATTCCACCAGCATATTTTGATTACGAGACAAAAAAAGACCAAACACAATCGTGCTGAAAAGAACCTGCAGTTGGCATTTCCATCATGCTTGTTAAAACTGCAGAGAAAGGCAATGCTTGGCAGGCTGACAGCTTTGGCCAGTGACAGCTGCTCTGCAGCCACAGGACAGGCACTGTAGGACTGAGCAAGACCAGCCTCTGCATGGCACCTTGCAAACATCTCTGGGGGCTGCTTGGGCCAGTAGGTGTTTGTCTCTGCATCCATTCCCATCCGTTCCCATCCGGGCTGCTGAGAAGAGAGGGCAGCAGTGTGGGACGTGGGTGGCTGGGTCTGCCCTGAAGCTGCTCTGCCACAACACAGACACACTCACCATCACTGCCTTCACCACAGGGACCTGCTGGCTGGAAAGCAAAGCAGCTCCCCGGTGTCTTATCAACTTTGTGAGCCATTTGGATGAATTTGTTCCTGACTACTTATTTCATACTATTTCAACACCTGCATCATCTTCCCATGGGGAAGTTTGTTGCTGTTGTAACACAGACGTGTAGAAAAACCACACAAAGTCCAGGTCAGTAGAAATGGTGGCAAGACCCATTAAATGGCTTTTCCCCGAGGCTTTTATATGTTAATTCACAGAAAGTGAGTTAAATGGCATAAAGTAATTGGTTCTCTGGCCATCCACCCCTCGAAGGGATTGGCCCAACTCTAGCATGTCCATTCCCAAGTGTTTTTCTAGTTGAAGCCAAAACAGTCAGGCAAAAACAAATCACAGGTGTGGATATTGATAAACACTGATAACTTTGTTCTGGTTAGCTTGCATGGGAAAGACAGAGTTCTCACAAAATACTAGAGAGCTGAAGAAAATTCACTGCTGAAGCCCTTTTAGCATCTACTGAAGTTACCTTATATATTTTCACTTAATAGGGAGTATGGGGTGGGCAGGAAATCAAAGCTGGGCTGAGCTGGTCCTCACCAGGCTGTGCATTTTGGGAGCTCAGGAAACAGCAAACACTACACTCTGTTTCCACATTCCACTTGCTCCTTGAGAGCAAAGGCTAGGAATGAGTGTGCTGTGTGACTGTTAGCAGCTGGCAGCCTCTAGACAGTGATTAGAAAATTTTGACTATTTTTTGATTCCCACTTGTACATGTACCATAAAAACATCCCATTCCCTGCTACCTGCGGTGAAGGATCTGCAGGTTGTTCAGAGCAAATGCAGCTCTACAGATTGTCTGGTGTTATCACCTGTTCTCAAAATCTGGAGCTCAGAAACACATTTCTCTATGGTCAGTGCTTCCTAAGAATCAGAATTTAACCATGGACGTTTGTTGTTTGAAACAGCACCCAGCTCAAGACTGTGTACATGAACCACCTGCATCCTCACTAAAACATTTCAGGTATAAATCTGGATGTCTGCTTTTTAGGTAGCTTTGGGCAGGAACTATTATAAGCCTAACAAGCAGAATTTAGTAGGTGCTCATAGGTCTGCATTGTAAACATTGCAATAAAAACCATCAAGAAGGTGGCTTTAAATCCAGAGATCATGCGAAGAAGGCCAGGAGTTAAAGAACAAAGCAAACTGGGAGGTTTTCTATTACTTTGCATTTTAGTGGGCAACAGCTAAAGCTATCCAGGAATTGCTACAGGACCAAATTTATAATCAGAATATATTGTGCTAATAAATCAGAACATGTTCAGTGGCAAGTCTGTTCCCAGAAATGTATGGCTTTCCTACTCCTAAAGGGGAGCATTCCAACCACGACAGCTGCCATGTTTGGGACTATTATTACAGAAAACTGTTGACATTTTCTGGGTTAAAGATGGCTATCTGAAATTCATGGATAATTTAGTCCTTTTGCTTGCAGAAATAGTTTGATATGCTCTTTAAATAAGCATATAAAGAGATTGATGTGTGGTGTTTGTGGGTTCAGATGTTCTGAAAAGTGATGCTCCTCTATGGAAGAGAATAAAGCTTAAAAGGGGATATTATTTATAAAAGCACCACCATGCACAGGCAGTGTTTATTTACCATTTAAATGCCTCATTTCTGTTCTGGCTGTCTGTGCTATAATTTGCACAGGCACTTAAACTTGAGTATAAATAAATGCAAAGAAGTGGTGTTTATGCAGAGTTAAGACGAGGAAATCAAGCGCTAAAAGATGGAGGCCACTCCTGCCTCATGGGATCAGCCATCCTGCCCACCTTTGGCTCCTGTGAGGGCCCCTTCAGTGACAAGCAAGGAGCCATCCACGCTGGCATTGGGAGAGCTTGATCAGAATATCAGTGCTGAGGACATGGCTGAGATTTAATGAGCAGGCGGGCAGGGTGAGCCGAGCACCGCAGCACCTCATCCTGACTGAAAAGCAGGGAAAGCAATGAGGCACCTCGAATCTCTGGCCAAGATCCTCAGGGTGGGAAGTGTTTTCCTCTGGGCAGAGTGAGGCACTGACTCTGCTCCAGGATGAGGGCAGCAGATATGAGAGAGCATCCCCATGATGGCTGGCTGCAGTGGGAACATTTGTCACTGTCACCTGTGAGTGTTGGAGAGGCGGAAACCAAACTCCTTCAGCTCTCTGCACCCCCATCCACTCCCAAATCTGTGAACAACTGCTTTGCTACTGCATGTTTGATCTACTCCTCTGTGCTTGTAGACATGTTTATGGCAAAAATGCCATGTTACAGGTACACAGACTTATGGGGACGTGGTCCAAGCACCTCTTACAGGTGGGAGCATTGGGTGGGGCAGGCATGGATGCTCTGGGGTGGTTGAGAACCTTGGGGTTCAATCAGCAGGAACAGATTCACACCAGTTTTATGGTTGTGGTTGAGGAACAGAATCTGAAGGAGGGTTTGATTCAATTATAAGGCGTATAAATCTGGCTGCCCTTATTTGTCTAGGCAGAAGAATTGAGTTGTTTAGGCAGAAGAAAGGAAGGCACCTATGGCTTACTGTCTATTAAAAGGCTGAAAAAGTTGCATCATTTTTCATCATGTTACAGCAGACTCCTGCCTTGAGCTCCTGAGAACAGGCAGTGGGGAGACAGATGGGTGTAAGGAAAGGTTGTGCCAGTGACTTACCATGTCTGCTCTGTGGCAGTCCTTGGGGAAGGTGTCCTCATGGAGTTCTCTTCTCCCAAACATGGGCTGTGATGACTTTCAGAGCATGGCTGTGCCATCTCCTGCCTCTGACAAACTGGCAGGGGCTGCGTGGCCTCTCCTGCAAAGAGAGGTCACTCCACAGTGAGTGAGCACACACAGGGCAGGGGGAGCAGTGCAGGGAGCAGGGGTGCACCAGACTCTGGAATGGCTGTTTCAGAGTCGTGGTCCCAGGAGACATTTCTGTACTTGGAACACGCTGTGTGTGGGCAGTCAAATCTTCCTTTGCTGCTGATTTAACTGCATCAAAGAGAGAAGCCTGTGACCAGTGAGGTGTTCAATGCCAGCTGCATCAGAGGTAAAAGAGTGGAGATGCTGTTTGGAGTCTGCTTTGGCTTCAGGACGGGATCAGTGGCAGTGCCACAGTGCTGTTTATGACTCTAACTTGACAGAACAGGCATCCTTATCTTCCTTAAACCACTACTTTCCACTGATATCACTGACTGATTTCCACTGCACCATTATCCAGCATGCATGGTGCCACTGCCAAAGCATTTTCTTGTGTCCTGCCTTCACTGTGGGGAAATCAAACAACTGAGAGATGTTTGTTTTGTGGAGACAAGATCACCCTTCTCACTGAGGTGAAGGGGCACGAGGCCTCACAGAGGCAGCCTGCAGGACTGGTGGATGGGAGGGATCAGGCCAGCAGGCAGGGCTGTGCCTAGCTCACTGGCACTGCACTGGAGACCTTCCACAGCATAGGAAGCACCAGGGCCATGAGGTGCCCACCCACTGCTCTCTCGTGGCTCCAGTCCTGGCTGTGTGGCAGTGAAAACTGAACTTGTCACTCCTTGGCCACCCCCAGCGAGCTGTCACATGTACAGGGTATTTGAGAGGGAAAGACAGATTGCCCTTAATGACCAAGAGGGACTGTTCAGGTTGCTCTTCTCATGCTCCCCTAGCAGCTCTCCAGCTTTGCCCTCAGTCCCACTGGGATGTAGCAGCAGCAGGCTCTGGGAGCAGCCCCAGTCAGTGCTGCACAGCCTCGGGTCGGAGGGAAATGTCACCCTCCTGTGCCCGTGTGTGCCCACGGGTGTCTCTCAAAGAGCACCAGGCACACATTAATAACTGAGACCACTGCTCCTTTGCCCCTGCCTGATGGGCAGCAGAGTGTGAACTACACTGTGTATCAATTAAGTGAAAAATAAATAATAGGAAGAAAGTTAATATCTTTAACAGTGCACTCACTGGCACATACATATTTATTGGATAGCAAATAAAATGCTGTTTATATCATGTTTATGTGCATCATGAAGCCCTAAAGTAATCTGTGGTGTCATGGTTTAAACGATGGGAGTCAGATGCAGTAGCACTGTCATATTCCTCAAAGCAGCCTGACTGATAAAGCTCTGCTTCTTAATTTTTCTTCAATACCCTTGCTTCATTATTGCATCCTGCATGGGATATCGGGCTCTTCCAACCTTAGGGAATAAAATTAATTACTAGACATTTTTCAGTCTGCAAGTTTTATTACAACTTTATCCTAGTCATTCCACATTCAATGACAAACCAAAGGGAGGCAGAGGGAGCAGGGCTTATTCAATGAAGTTGCGATATGTGGGTGAGGTGAGTCAGGAAACACAGCAATAAATGAGTGGGATTTGCTGGATCTGTGAGCAGCAAAGGGACTGTCTCCTGAAACATGGTTAAATATGTAAACTCTGCCTAGGGAAAATGTTTATTTGCCTAGATTGACAGCAATCAGGGTAAAAAGCACTCAAGATAAGTGGCTCTTTAGCCAGCTTTAATTTGTTGATGGATGGATTGATGGGAGGATGGTCAAAGAAATGACAACATTGCTCTCTGTAATGGAGATATCTTGTCTGCTGGAGTTTGCAGTACCATTCGGTCTAATTATTCCTGATCCATCTATGAGCAAACTTTTCTCCCAGTGAGACAAGTTGTCATTCCTTTTCTTTAAATAAAAAGATAAGAAAGTAAAATCAAGAACAATTAGAGCAAAGGATGATGGTATCTTCTGCAGTCAAAAATTTATACAAAATCATCTGTATTGCTTAACGATGGTTTACTGTATTAATTGAAAGAGTTGTGCATTCTATTATGCAGTTTGTATGGGAACAGATGGCCCATTTCACAAATTAAGCCTTGTCTTTTTACATTGCTCAACACAATAACAGTGAATGAACATTGCTGTTGTGAATGATCCTGAGTTCAAACCTTGCAGCATCACAACAGGCTGCACTTTTCTGGTGGAAGTTAGAGGAAAAGCAAGGAAACAGATTATTGAGTTGATTCACCACATGAGTCTCACCACGGCCCTGGAAAAGACAAAGAGCAACGGATCAAGCTTAAGTCTTGCTCACACCTTGCCTGGAACACAACATAGACCAGGCTACTGGTCCTGCAGCATGGAATGAACTGGGAAATGGGCTCTGGGGTGGGATAGCACATGAATTTTGTGGGCTGTGGTGAGAACAGTTTCTCAGGCTCACAGCAGCAGTGACACAGCTGAGAAAGGGTCGCGTGTGAGACTGTGGCCTGTTCTGCTGAGCACTCAGAGGTGACTGCTTGCAAAGCAGCCTGAGAAATATCCTGCACTTACTGCAGAAGCAAAAGCTGCCAATCAGCAGGACAAACTGATGTCCCAGATTTTCTAATCTGGCTGAAATATGCTTGCTCCAGGACTAGCAATAAAAGAACCAGTAGCTGCTTCCCTAGCCAGGGGAGGTTGTTGCCCGCAGCATAACTGAGGGAAATCCGAGGTAACACTTGTTTTCCAGGGCTGGATAGCCTGCAGTTTCTGAAGGATCAGTTGTCTTTTAGCTCAGATTCCCCATATCTGGGTTAACCCATATCAGTGTCACTACTGGAAATTGCATCTAGAGTGTTATTTTATGTGGGCTGGCACAGGGTGGGTGCATGAGGCAGGGCTGAGTTGGGAGCAGCTGCACGTGCAAGGGGTGCTGGTGGCAGCCCACATCTCTCTTTGCAGAGGCCACCACCATGAACAGCCTGAGACTGAGCTCCGCACAGGCCTCTCAGAGCAAAATCCATCATGCTGGGGGCAGGCTGGGACCTAAGTTACTCTGGCACCAAATTTCCTCTGCCTGGGCCCATTGAAGGTGTGGGTCATTCACCAACATTTGATTTGCTGAATGGGGGTCTGCCAGTCCCTGCTCTGCAATGACATTGGGGTGCCACAGTGGAGCCAGGGCTGTCCCTGCTGTGTCTGCCTACAGCGTGGTGCCACCAGCAGCAACCAGCCACACTCTGAGACCCAGTGCTGACTGCAAGCTCCTCTTGGCTCCAGGATGAGCTGGGCCAAACACTGGGTACATCCTGTGGGGAGCAGGGGACCTCTGGGACATCACTGGGCTCCCCTGTGCTGTCCCTGCCGGCGCAGCTGGCAGTGGTGGGGGGAAGCTGGGAGCCCTTGGGCAGCTCTCATGAGCACAGCACTGCGGGGGAACTCGCACTTCTGCATGCCTTGGACCAGCCCCAGCTACACAACAAGCACATATGCTACTGCTGGAAATTTTATGTGGAAAAAAACTAAGTCTAGATTTTAGTTTATAGCTCTTTTCAGCGGGGCTGCGTGAAGCTAATGACACAGAAAGCCATTTGGGTTAAATTGTGAAACTGAAAGATGCAGCACCTGCTTTTATGCTTCATAAGTTACTAAAAATACTTCTTCCTTTCTAAAGTGCAACACAAATGACAATACAAAAGAAAACTCTACAGTGATATTGGCGACATTATTAAGAGGGGTTTCATCAGTGTTCCTGTTCACAGAAAGATGAAATCAGAGATAGCAGAAACAGCAGACATCATGATGCCATTGCTCAAACCCTTGGTGCATCCATACCTGAGGTAATTCACTGCCCTCCTGATCTCTCACTTCATAAAACGGGGAGAGTGATAAGTTTTATGCAAGAGACATGAGAATGTTCTGAAGTATGGAAGAGCTTCCATATGAGGAGAAACTAAATAGTATTTATTTATTCTGGAAGAGACTCCCGAGGGAGACAAACATGGCAAAAAGGTGTGGAGGAGGCAAATCAACCTGTGAAGTGCTTTTGACAGACAGATGTGAGAGAGGCCTTAAGAAACAAACAAAAGTGCTGAATTTAACAGAAATGTAACTTTTCAGGGAAGGTGTGGAAGTCAGATGAGGTTCACACAGGAGGTAAGGCTGACCCCTTTGGGAACAGCAGCCCCAAGGCTGCCGGGGACCATGGGGTGCAAGGGCCACCCAACCTGGCTGCAGGCACTGGTCCCACTTGCGCTGGGGCAGAGCCTGTGGTCAGCCATGTCCTTGTCCCCAGCCCATGTCACCCCAGGCAGTGGGGTGGGGCTGGGGGGCACTGGGATGCCCACCTCACCAGGCAGCCTTCAGGAGGTGCTGCTGGTACCTCTTAGGGCTCCTTTTTTTGTGGGTGGGTGCAGCTCACAAGATACAAATACCACAAATGTTGTTAAACATTTTCTTCTCCGTTCTTCAAAATCAAGAGAAAAACCCTGACTTAAGAAACATTTTTTACCAGTGAGAAGGGAGCATTGCCAGAGAGTATGAACCCCTGTGGAGATTTTACTTTTGCTATTGATTTTATGCGTGAGATGCTTAGGTGCTCTGATAGTATCTGACAGTATAAGGAGCCAGAGAGAGAACAGAAAGGCTAATACAGTAACAATGTCACCAGAATAACTTGTAAATCTTTTCGAAATTGTGTGTTCACATCTGACTGAAATACCTCATTGTTTATCGAGCAGAGAAGCGTTTTGCCAAAAAATATCATCCTCCCCTTGAGAAGGTTTAATTTTTTAATTGGTTTTTTTTTGAAAGAAGAACATGGAAGGGAAAATGGGGTGTTTTAGAGACCTACAAATGCCTTAGAAAGGAAGAAATGTAAATGGCACAAGTGTAGGTGGTGAGCTGAGGCGTTCCAAGTGGGGGAACAAACCTTCCTTCCCTCCCTTGCAGTGTAACTTATACCACACTGGTCCTACGGCACTTACTCGAGTGTTGAAAACCCTCATTGAAAACATCTCTCTTAAGAAAAGAGGTCTCTGAATAACAGCACTGCTCCTCTGGGACAATGCAGCAGAAGGCAGGGGCATGGGGGACACTGTCCTCAGCTCCTCTGGAGCCCCAGAAGACATGAAGCCAGACCTGCCCTTTCAACAGAATGCTGCTCTACCAGGCAAGGCTGCTCTCTAAAGACACCCACCCAACCTAAGCAAATCCAGGAGCCAAATGTTCTCTAGAAAAATGGTCTTTTCAAGGGTAAATTGCTTTAAAAAATAAATAGAAATTCAGCTGAGAGGCTGGCTGCAGTTTGGGTGCTCCTGAGGGGTAAGAGTTTGGATCTTTTTGAGTTAGGAGGGACTTGAATTCGTCAGTCACTTCTGGGGCAAGTGCCCTCAAGGGTCATTAACAGGAAGCATAACCCAGTGCATGTTGGAAGTGCAGCTGAGCCCTTGAGAGCAATGGGCAGAGATTGCAGCACAATACCACCCCTCAGGTTTCCAGTTGTTCAATGCCTCAAGAGGGGCAAGATGTCAGGGATTGCCCTTCTGGGCAGCCCATCCCTCCCTATGAATAATCCTGACAGCCTGATTCTCATGCTGGGCTTCACACCAGCAGCCCAACCCTTAAAAAAAGGTGGTGAAGTGTCTGACCTGTCTGGACTGCCTCTGCACAGGATCTGTCCCCAGATGTGCCTAATTTTGGGCATTTGAATAATGCGTCAGAAATACTCATTCATTAAAAACATGAGTGCTTTCCGTGCAGTTACTGGATGACTCTATGTCAAGGGACTAAAATATCTTTCATTTCAGTTCATTTAGTCCAGCAAGTCTCCCCACTGTAACTGTAACCCACCCTGCTGTCAGGGAATGCACCAGAGCTACCACAGAGCTAGAGAACCAAAAAATGTACATTTGAAGTGACAGCATGAAAAAAGTGGATGGGGGTGAAATATAATTAGCTGAGGCAAGGACAAGTAGGTAAGTCTCCACAGTCATAATTTATGGGGGATATTGTTATAGTTATTACCATGCAATTTAACAGGAATACACCAGAGCAATTTTCATATCTTAAAACATGCAGATGCACTCATATATATGAGAAAAGTCTCAGAACTCAAATCATCCAAAAAAATCAAGAAAGTTATTATCATAAACAGCCACAATTAACACGGGGATCGCAAGGGATGAGTCTCAATTTCCGATAATCTTAAGAGAAAATGAGAGCATTATTAAAACTTTGGTGTGGGAATGGTAGCTACATTCACTGCTCTGTGCACACACTAGCACTCTGCAGTCTCCACTCCTCTACTGTTCCTTTGCCAGTCCCAGAACCAACAAACTGTGTGGATTTCCCAAACCAGTACGAGGACACACGTGGTAATCAAAAATATTGGGACTGTCCTTGCCAGTTTAAATAGATTTTTTTTTTTTTAAACAAAAGAGTAGTGTTCAGTTCCTGAAGAGGAGAAGGAGGAAGTATGGACGCTATGGGTACAAGCTTCTGGGGATTCAAAGTTGTAAAGTGCTTTATGACAGCCTGTGCTACCATCCATAATTCACAGCCTTCCTTCTAATGTTGCTGTCAATACAGTATTGCTCTTATCAGCTGTGTAAATTATTTCTACCAGAGACATAGAACCAAAGAATGGTCTGGGTAGGAAGGGACACTTAAGGTCATCTAGTCCAACCCCCTGCCATGGACACGAGCACCTTCAACCACATCAGGCTGCTCAGAGCCCCATCCAACCTGCCCTTGAATGTTTCCAGGGATGGGGCAACTATCACCTCCCTGAGTAATCTGTACCAGTGTTTCACCACTCTTATCGTAAAAAATTTCTTCCTGGTAGCTGGCTAAGTCTACCCTTTTTTTAGATTAAACCATTACCCCTTGTCTTATCCCAACAGGCCTGGCTTAAAACTTTTTTCCTTTCTTTCTTATAAGCCTTGAAGGGCCACAGTAATGTGCCCCCAGAGCCTTCCCTTCTCCAAAACCATCTCTCTCCAATTTAGCAAGAAGGATTTTGGGGCACCATGTCAAAAGCCTTACAGAGGTCAAGATAAGTGACATTTGTAGCTTTTCCCTTGCCCACCGATGTAGTCACTCCATCACAGAAAGCCACAGGTTGTTTAGGCAGCACCTGCTATGCTGGCTGTCCTGAGTCACCTCTCTGGTGTCCATGTGCCCTAGCAGAGCTTCTGGGAGGATCTGTTCCACGAGCTTCCCAGACACAGAGGTGAGACTGACAGGTTGGTTGTTCCCAGACTCCTCATTTCCTCCCTTTTAAAAAATGGGTGCAAAGTTTCCCTTTTTCAGCCACCAGGGACTTCACCTGTCTGTGCCACCGTTTCAACAAAAGGAGATATTTGTCATTTTAATTCTCACTTAAATTGCTGAAGATTATCCACTGTCCATTAGATTTCAACAATACCCTAACGTAAGCTGTTCTAATCATATGCTAAAATACAATAACCACCAACTCTCACAACCATCAGAAAAGATCAATCACTCCCACACTGATCAAGTTTCTGCCTGTCTCAGAAGTCCTTTTTATCTTCTTTTCCTGTACTTACGTGTGCCCAGTGTGATTTCAACTTAATATGCAGCCAACCCTTATTTCTCATAGTTGCTTACTTAAGGTGACTTGCTTGTGTATATACCTTTTTCAGTCCAGTAGATATGGTTTAGAAATAGTTGCTCTTCTCTTGGGGCATGAGGATAGGCTGGAAAAGCTCCTGAGGTTTACTGTTGTCTTTAAAAATCTGTTCCTCAAGCTTAAAAATGCTGTCCCAGATTTGGAAAGGGAGCACTTATTTAAGAAGGAGGGATGAAGTACCGCAGCTGTCAGCACCATTTCAGGCATCTCTGAATCACAAAATCGCTCTCTGTCTATTTGCCATGTCTTTAAATAAGAACAAAATGAATCTCCAGATAATGCAATTTAGTGGTTTTATCTTTTTCATTTTGAGGCTTGAGGTGACCTGGGACCTTCTCTGAACCAGAGCAATGAGCCCAATTAGACCAAGCCTGCATTCCCAGCAAATGACTCTGCAGTTAAGCAAGGGACCCACAAAACTCTTACAAATTGAGGCTTATGCAAAATTGTTAAGATCTGAATATTAGATGTATCAAAGACAGCCCATTATGTTATTTCAGGGTTGGTTTTTTGCATCACTTTTTTTTCTAATTCTGCCAGTCCACGTCTGTAAAAATCTTCTTCCTTCTGTTTGCTGAATCATGCCTGGAATCCATATTAGAAGTCAAGTGTAAAAAAAAAAAAAAAAAGAGGGGAAGCTGTGCTACAGGCAGCTGTTGTTGTCAATGCCCTTTCTTTCCCCGCAATAAAAGTCACACAAAAACTTAAAACCTTGCTGGGCCTCTACTCCTTACTGTCAACATTACCTCCCTTCAGATCCATGAAAGGACACATCATTTCCTAGCAACAGCATTAACGCCTTTGCAGGCATTTCAAAGCAGCCTTGCTTGCTTGCTTTCCCACAGCTGGCAACACCTCGTGCTGCTCCTGCATGCCCGTGGTTCCGAGGGTTATGGTCTCTCTTTAGCATCAGCAGCCATTCCACAGGAGCCCCAGCAGAAGCAGAGAGGCAGGAAAGCTCCACACCCACCAGAGCCCGTGTTCTGCTCTAATCAGGGCACCGAGCACCACAGCAAGGGAAGGGCTGTCGAGAGTACACAGCTACAGCCGGAAGTTTTATACTCCAGTATTGATTTAAAAGTGTGGGATATTTCTGATACAAGCTCAAGACAGTAATTAGGCCATTAATTGACCAGACACTTACTCCTGTCTCCATAAATCATGACTGTGCTCCTCAGCCATTGTGGAATGCCCCTCGAATAAGAAGGAACCCAGGTAAAGTGTAACCACGTAAGTAAGGTCTACAGTTCATTTCACGTATTTAAAAATAGATACAGACATAGATTTTCTTGCAGCACCTAAAATGTTTTACGTATGTCTTTTTCCAGCTTCTGGACCAAACTGAACTTTATTGTTTTTTTACAGACCACCAACTCAATAATCTTATTTCCTGTCATCACTCTGAGGCACCAACACAAATGTCTACATCTCCTAAAAGACTTTGGCTAAGGAGCTAAAGGAGCTTTTGGTCTTAGTGCTTAGGAGTCACAGGGATATTCAGTTTTGCATCCTTTACCATGTTAAGAGTGGTCTGTTGAAACCCTGCCTACCTCTGGGGAAGGACCTACACGAAATAGAGCAGACCATAACAATTGCAGGTAGACAGGTGGAAGTTTAGCTCCAAATCTGAACTTTGTGCTGAGTCCCTCACTATAGGGACAACACATAACACTGTTAGGCTACACTAAAAACCCCCAAGGAATTCAGACTACAGAACATAAATGAAACAATGCTTTTTTTTTTTTTTTTTAATATTTGCAGAAATGTGGTATCTGTGTATACGAAATGCCAGGCAATTCCAAAAGGGATAGGATGGAGGTCATTTAAAACACATAATTCTAGACCAGCTGGTAATCTGGGTTTTATCATAATGCTACTAATGTTTTGTGAGCTACTGCCATGCCCAGTATTCACTGATATTTCTCACACAAGACAAGGGTAAAACCTAAAGACACATGTTTGGTGATATGTCAACACTGAAATGAAATGAAATGAGCAATAGAAAGTTTGTGTCATTTTTTGCAATATTTCCTATCATCTAAAAGGCATTTTATCAAAACAGTTCAAAAGAGTTTTTCATTCAGAAATTACCAAAGAAAATCTCCAGACAGCTGACAGTGGGTCTCCAGAAGTGTTTTTACTTTATTTCTGAAAGGAAGCATATCTTGTAATCTGCTCCTCAGCCTGTGATCTCCATGCCAGCAGATGATGTGGATTTGGAGAGGGGAGATTGGACAAGCACTTGAGAGCGATTTACTGAGGGCACTAAAACAGACAAATTACATTAGACTCAGGCAGGCTCTTGAATCAAACCCAGTCTGAGACTAGGACAGTATGTAAATATCATAGCTGCATGCCTTGTTCCCACTTTACCCCAGGCATTTGCTGTGGCCACTGCTGGAGACAAGGTGCTGGGATCAGCCTTCCTCTGAGCCCTTGTGGTTGCTGTGTTCCAGTGAAGGCACAGGAAAAGTCCTGTTGGCAGAAAAGCCATGTTGTCTTCATGTTGGCTTCATGTTGGCTTCACGTTGGCACAAAATGTGGCTGGCTATTTTCAAAAATATTTAATATATTTTCTAGTCTTTAGTGCTTCAGTTATCTCTCAAATCTATACCTACAAAGTAATTAATTACTAGCAATACATAAATGGCTACCCTGCTGGATTTTAGATGGATTACATCTCAGGTGTTTCAGACAACCTCAGGGTAGATGACTCTCCCTATACATCTGTGATGCACCTGAGAAAGTGGTGACACATCTAGAGCAGTTTCTTTGCCTTGCAGTTCCTTCCACATATGCATCATCATCCCTTATTATTTTTATTACTTATATTTTTGTGTGTCACTACTGTGAAGTTACATAAGGTGATTAATGCTCTATGACTGTGTAATGACTTCATTTGATTTGTGAAAAAATAATTAGAGAAGAAAGAAACCGCCCTTAGAAGAAACCATGAGACCAGATGGAACGGTATGTGTTGGGCGTGGGAATGGTTACACAGTAGTTTTTGGGAAGCAATCACTGAGGCATTTTGCTCTCTTACTCTGCTTGTTCAACCACGACCTCAGTGACCACTGTCTCTTCTAAATTATCAGAAGAGGTTAGGAGAGAAATTCGTTAGGGAAATTTGCCCTTCTTGGCCAATAGATTCATATGATTTAAACTTCTCTAAAACTTTTGACTGGCCAGGGAAGTCCTTCCCCATAGCTTGAGTATTTATCAGAGGGTTTGGTTCAGCTTCAGAGAGCAAATCATCGCGCTGTCATCTCCACACCCAGGTGGGAGTGAATACGGTCCAACCTCTGCCAAAATAATAACAATAATAATGAGAGATGTGTTGAATAAGTGCTTATGCTCAGCCACTTCCTCTGCCAACGAAGGAGGAAGCAAAGGGGAGATTTTCAGAAAACAAAAGGAACCCAAACCACCTATTAGCACTTACTACTGTCACCTTGCAGCAGGGGCTCCACACCTCAGTGCTGTAGATTTAGGACTACATACCTTGCAACAGACCTCAAAGTCCTTGTGAGCTTTCCCGTAGGATTTGGGGCAGCAGCAGTGAGTGCCTAAGGCTGCTGGGCTCTGCGACTGCCACTGCCCAAAAAAGCTGATTAACTTGAGCTTGAACATAAGGAATGACTCGATCCAACATATTGTTGCATCAGCCACATAGAACTGGAACCAGACAATAGTTCTGAAAAATATCACTCAAGTATTCCTGCCTAACCTGGGAACTGGGGTAGGAACTGAAACAGAGTTGAAAGGGATGTGTGGTAAGGCCATACAAATAAAGATTCTCGTTCACTCTTGTGTTTCACTGTTGAAGCCTAATTTTGTTACAACATCAAGTTGGTTCCATTAAAAACAATCCCCCTTTCAAAAAAACCAAATCCATAAAAAATAAAGAAACATTAACCGTTATACTTTGGGTCTAATTCCACTCTCCAGCCAACCCAGGGTGTGCAGAAGAGGATTCCTTTCAGTCTTAGAAGCACCTGTAAGGTCATAATCCAAATGAGCTATACTGTTTTATTTAATTAGAAATGATAAGAGTCTTAAGTCTTGGAAAAAGAAAAAATCTCCTGATTTCCAAGTCTGAGCTTCCTCTGTTTACCTTCCCAAAAATTCTCTAGCTTCTCCCAACATTAAAATCAATACACATATATTTGTGACATCAAGAAAAACAGGGGATTTCAGAAGCCTCTCAGCATTTGTTGGTAGAGAGAACCAGCTGAGACACAAATCTAGTGTTGATTAATTGCTATTTTAATATATTATTTATACGTAAAATGTCAGCTTAATTAAGTGGCTAGTTGGGGTAGGATCACAGGGAGATCATATGTTTATTTGTTTATTATGAATAAAGCACGTTCTCAAAATCTTATTTAATTCTGAAAAATGAATTGGGGCAGAGTAACGAGTGCCAGGGATGAGTAATCAGTGCCAGGTTAGGCATGCTTCACTGGCTTCCAAGGGATGGGAAGCTCCCTGCCATAGCAGCTCGTCAGCCCAGACTTACCCTCTGCCTGGCACAGTGTCTGATCACCGTGGATTCCCACTGTGCTGCTTTTCACCACCTCAGATGGCCACTTCAGTCAAGTTTATATCAACTATTTTTGGCTTTTTGAGGTAGATGTCTCCTTGCTCATCTTACAAAAGAGCTTTGGTTGTGCCTGTGACACCAGCCATAATTCAGACTGGCAAATGCTATTCAGTTCCATCAGGCGTGCTGATGAGTTCTCACAATGATGGCTTAGGCAAATTTCCTAACTATACATTTCTTCTTGCTGGGAGATGGTTGGCCAAGAGTTCACAAGCGAGCAGTGCACCCTTTGCAGGAGAAAAGGAGGTCTGTGCTTTGCCCAGGTAGAAATTCAAATGTTAGAGGGGTGTTTGAATCAGGGCTGGCAATGCAGACACAATTAGTGGACATTGCACCTGCCAGACCTGCAGCAGATAATAATGTGGCTGAGAAAAAAGGGTCATGAACAGAGATGTCAGACTCTGAAACTCCTGAGGAAATTATGCTGTCAGCAAAAGGCCAGGCAGATCCCCGAGACGGGAGAGCGCGCCAGGAGGTTCCTTTTGCTGGGAATGCAGAGTTTTCCCTGTGGGGAATGGGGGTTGGCAGCTGCACACCTGCCTCCTCTGCAGCTTCCCAAGTGCCTCCCCAGATGGGAGCGTTTGCTGGAGATGGCCCACGCTGCTCCGAGCAGTTTCCCGAGCCCTGTGGCTGCTGTCAGGGGAAGAAACAGTATGTGAAACGTGGCATCGTTTCATCTCACTGAAAGGAAGCAGACAACACAATGGATAAAATAATGTTACAGTCCCCATGTGTGGCTCAATACTGGTGCTTAAAAGCATTATTCAAACACTGTGGACCCACAACAAGCACACAGAGAGAGGGTATTAAATGCTTCTAAATTACACTGCCGTGAATTCCCTGTGTTTGCTCCCGATTTTTGCAGTCTCCATCAACATGACACATTCCATGCAGTGCCTTGGCCCCCACACCTTCTTGCTCCCGAATCAGCTGGGCTTTCTGCACTTCAGGCCTTCTTCTTCCACTTGCACACTGAAGGACATGTGTTAAAGAGCAAAAGAGCTTTGCTGAAGCGTCACCCAGGAAAGGCCATGAGACAGGAGAGGAGTGGAGCCACCAGCTTTGCCATGGCCCCAGTAAATGCCCTCAGCAGTCTCTGTCTCCAGTGCTCAGTGAGAGTGAGGGACCTCAGAAGGGGATCCAGCCTTCCCTGCTCCCTGCCCTGTGGCCGGGGTGCTGCAGAGCCCATGTCTGGAGGCAGAGCCCAGGGAAAGGGCTTTCCTCTCCTGCCTGCCACTTTCACCAGGCAACTCAGCTGTTTGAGGCAAAGCTTCCCTGAGACCCAGTGCCAGAAAACTTCTCCTTTAAATAAGAACCATAAGGGAGGTCAGGGAGCAATCTTACTGCCAAAAATGATAGGAGGAGGTGATGGAGCTGTGCCAGTTATTCAGTCACAAGCCAAGTAGAACACTCAACAGAATGTGAGGGCCCGGGATCTCCTTAGCTGACCAAGTATCTCTGAAGTTATATCCTGAAAAAGTCCATCACAAACCAGATGAGTCATCCCAGGAAGAAGACCAATGCCCAGGTGAGCACTGTAGATGGTAAGTGCCACAAAGGCTTTCTTCTTTGCTTTCTGCTTTCCAGAATATGAGTCCTTGGGCTAAATCCAGCATGAACGTCACCCGATCTGCAAGATGGGAATGAACTAGAACAATCGGTAAAATATGAAATTAGGAGTTCATGTCTTCCTCCTGCTTCCACCACCTCTCCTCCCACCTTGTTTCCTAGAACACTTATTTGTGCTTTGTGATTGAGGGTCACTGCAGGAGCTGCCCTGGGAGTTCACTGGGAGTACTCAATGAAACACCTCCGCTGCCCAAATTTCAGCAAGCTTCTTGCATCAGCATAAAAACATCAGTACTTGTGCACCAGTGAGAGAGAGAGAAAAAATCTGCCATACATTAAAAAAAACTTAGTGCTCTCCAGTGGGCCTAAGGTGAGCAGTGAGAAACCTGGAGGTTTGTCCTGCAATGAGATAGGAGGGAGCTGTGCATCGACAGGATGCCTTAATACAGTTACAAAATTAAGGCGGGGCACCAAAAGAGGGCTATTCTGTCACCTATTCACTTCTCCTTTCGTGAAGCCACACATAACACAAAGTTAATTAAAGCCTCCATTCTGAGAAAAAGGAATGTTCCATTTGGTAAATTTAGAAACAGCTGGTTAGTTTTATCCATTACTTTTGTGCTAACATCAGTTGAGCTCATTCAACTCTCTCTTTTTATGAAGCTGTCCTTCCTATGCTACCTGATAGCTACTAATTGCTGCAACTACATTTCTGAATTGCAAATTTTCTGCACTGATAAAAACTTTGATTGCCTGTCAGCTACACATAAGGAAAAGATCACCAGTGCTAAATGAGGTGTTCCACGCTTGGATAATAATGCCTAATGAATTATTCAAAAAAGAATGCTTGAATGAAGCAAACAATTTGAAGGGTTACTAGCAGCCGTAACAGTTCAACAGCCAAAAGAACAAAAGTATCATCCTGAAAATTACACTAATGATTAAAAAATGCGTATTAATTCTACATTTGGAGAAAAAAGAAATGCCAATCTGATTTTAAAGGTTAATCATTATTTTTTCACTAATGCTCTAATCTCTGGGAAAAACACCCTTTACTAATATTTTGGGACATATAATATTATGACATAACATATTTATATAATTTTCCAGGCATTAACCCTCTCTGCAAATTTCAAATTTCACTGTGAAAGAATCGAAAACCCGGTTTGAGAGCCTGTTACTGTCTACGACATTCTTTCTATTGCTTTAAATGAACCTCAGGTCAGGCCCAGTTTCCAGCACAGCAGTGTCATCCTGGATGCCTTGGGGTCAAGCACCACTAAAGGTGCTCTCAAGAGAGCGACTGCTGAGACACAGCGTGGCCTCAGCCACACCAAAACATGGCCCAGAGTGTCTGAATTACTCCAGAATGGCTTTGGTGTGGTGAAGCCAGAATCTGGCTCTCGTTATTCATGTGATGAAAGATATGCTAAATGAAAAAATGAGTGATGGAAGCAAGACCCACACATTCAAATTATGTTAAAAACATCAACTATATTCACATAACTGCTGTAATACATAACTCTTTCTGTCCCAGAATGGATTGTACCTTTGGAAAAAAGTGGATGGTATTAAGGAAAGAAATATTTTCTCTAAATGCTCCTGGCTAAAGTGAGAAGCATGAAAGAAAAACAAATTCTTAACAAACCATGAGAATTTCACGGATGTCCAATGCTGACACATTTTCAGCTTTCATAAAAATATATTTCCAAGACCAAAAGTGATAATTTATTATGACAGACTCTTTCTGCTTGCCAAAAAAAGACAGGAAAAATCCGAGAACTAAATCCTCAAGAACATCTCCTGTAAAATATTAGCATTACGTGAAACACATGAAGAACAGCAGCACAATGGCAGGGCCGTGTTTATCTGCTGTGCTGTTAAAACACTCACAGTTGTTGTGTTTGGAGCTGAGTTACATAGTCACATTGCTACAGCAGAGAGGGCTCCCAGTGACTGTACAGGTTGGACAGCACTGAGGAAGGATTTGTAAAACAGCATTTATTAAAATGAAACCCGGTCAGCCACTCAGCTACCTCTGCTGCAATTTTTGCAGCTATAAAGCCTTTGGTATTAGACGCCAATTAGTGATTTTATTATAAAGATGTTCAATGTCAAGATAACACTTCTTCTCATTTCTGGCAGTGACACTGAATAGTGGATAGAAGAAATGACTTCAGGAAAGCATAGCTGACCATCTGCTTAGGCCTGCTCACTCACTGATGATTAATCCTTTCCCTCGAGGACAATGTCTCCATGTGTTTCTCTTGCTGTCTTTTTAATGTCACAAAAAGAGGTTGATAAACACATTCAAGTCACAATTAAAAAACATTTTAACTGACCAGTTGCCACTGATGATATTATTAGACAGTTTTAGTCACTCTTGTAACAATGTGTTTAGTGGTGTTGATATGAAGTGGAGATGAAGTTTCTTTAATGTGCCTCCTACCTATTTTTATGTTTAGGTGACATTTAAATGTTTACCTTGATGCAAACAAGCAGTCTGCAGGAGGCATGGGGAGAGGGTCATTTTTTACTCCACAAGAGCAGAAGCTCAGGAAACACTATCTGGAGGACTGCAAGGCAACTGCTGTCCTTTGACTGGGATGGTGGAGGAGGAAGAAGAGGAGGAGTGAAAGACCCCTCAGAGACTGTAGGTAGATGGCAGTGATTACTTCCATTCCTACATATGCTGCTGCCAAATGAACAAGTGATTGATTCCCCATTTCCCCCCAACAGGTCAGAGCTGCGTGTTGGGCTCATGAGCACTGTGAGCACACAGGAGTCACCCGTGGGCAGGGACATCCTGCTGGTGACATGGGAGCTGCTGCAGCAGTGAACGGGGCTGGCTCCTACCCAGCCTCTTTCCTCTTACAAATGATGGTAAGAATTTTGCTCCATGTGGGAGCAGGTTGATGTTGTCCTGGTGGAAGAGGTGACTTTTGAGGGACCAACCTCTTCCACAAGGACTGGCAGTGGCAGAGTTCTGCACCTCTGGCCAAAAGATTACTTTCTCTTTATATTCTCATATAGGGATGTGGGAGCAGCCAATTTTAAGTGCTCAAGGCCTGACGTTTCCTCTTCCCCCCAGTCTTTTACTTGTGGTACACTTTTGTTCCTCCAGCTGATCTGCACGTGCAACCAACAGAATCACATTTCTTGGCAGTCCCAGAATGGGAAGTTTCCTTTACCTTTCCTAGACCCTGTGCCTACATCATTTTCCCTCATTAGATCAGGGGATTTAAACTGTCCTGCAGACCTTAGGAGTTAATGTAAGTTGTGACTCAATAGGAATCCAGTAAGTTATGAAAGAGGACATAGCAAGGAGAGACATAGAAAGTGGTTACTTATTGAAGGCAGATTTGACTTCCGATTTCATCCCTAAAGATGAGAAATTTTCAAAAGCCCTGGGGTAACTTGGAAAACCAGGTCCCATTGACCTCTAATCAAATAGACATATTTTTGAAATTCATGTAGATAATGAGTAAGCAAATTTACAGTCCAGTCCAACCTGTGGTGAAATTGATGTTCATGTTTGCTTTCTGAAAGATAGTTCCAGTACTTAATTAGATTTCCTGTAGGCATTGCAGGGGGAAAAAAATCCAACATTAAAAAAAAGAAAAAATGGTGGTTTACACAAGAAAAAGGTAGTGTTCCTGAAGTTTACCAGTTTAGAAGGAACTTTTCATGGGATGAGAGCAAAGGCACAGATATGTAAGAGAAGACAAGCAGAATCTCATCACTCATAATCACTGGTGGACATAAATCAACTGCTCTACATAATCACTGGTGGCTGGACCTTGGTGTGGCACAGAGGAGATCCAGTGGAGGAATGTAACAGAGGAGGACAGGTGATTACAGAGGTGGGCCTTTCAGGTGGTTTTGGCTGAAGCGTTTTTTCTGCATGGTGGCAGCAGGAATGGATACTGAAAGCTTATTTTCTCATCAACCCAAAAAATAGGTGATAAGGGAAAGGACGGGATTTTAAATGCTGGACCCATGGGAAAATTGTTGCCTATAAATGATTTCTTTTAAAATCATCAGGATATATATACACCAATTTCCAGTGGAATTGCATGGATGCTTTATAAGGGAGAAGAGGAATAACCCTTGAAGAGGCTCTCAAGGGATGGTTGCTGACATGGAAAACCATTTGCCCCAGTCAAATTTTTGGCTTTAATCTGAGATGAAGGATCTAAGTCATTTAAGGGTGTTTCTGTTTACCCCTCAAGCTTCCTGGAGGCAAGAGAGAAGCTTCTGTGATCAATATTATCAAATGGCATGGAGAAACACAGGGCATTACGTACAAACTTTCTTTCTTTTTCAGATGCTGGGGACATCTCATCTACTAAACAACAAGGCACTTTCCACTTCATAAGCTACAATTAGTCAAACAGACCAATTCAGTGTAGTGGTACAGGACAAAAAGTCTGATTTCTGATGTATTACAGTTCTTAGAAAAATGGAAATTAAGCAGCAGGTGGTGCCTTGAGCAAAATATTGAGGGTGGGTTACCTCAACAGATCTAAGCAAGTATCAGCTGGAAACAATATCTAAAATTTCATTTCAAGATTTCTTCCTCCAAAAAATTCCTGTGCCTACTACAGAACCACAGTTATTCCAATGGACTTGTGACAGAGTCTTTGTAGACCTGGATGTGAGAGGTAAAATTCATCAATTCCCAACATCTAGTGCATATAATATCCATCTTAAAAGAAATGCTATCCCTCGTCACTTCAGGATATTGTTTCCAGTGATGAACTACCCACCCTCTATTTTAATTTCTTATCCTCGCAAGTTCCATTCACTTTAAAAAAAAATCTTCTAACAGTTTTAATAGAACAGTTGACAGGATTCTTCCTCTTTTTAAAAAAGACTTTCAATTTTTATTAGATCAATGATAACCTCCAATTAAAATTTTATGACCAAAATTTCCTGACTTGAAACTTTAGAAGCCAAATTGTTCAAGAATCTCAGGGACACTGCTCAAATAGTGAGATACCAAGAGTGCTCAGACACTCTGAAATATTGGCTCTTACTTTAAGGCAGCCTGCTAAGTCCAGGAGAGTTCCAACTTAAAATTAAATCATCAGCAAATTGCACTGGCAATTGCAAAACAGGGAATGGATCTGGCCTATACTGTTGAGCTAGAAACCCATTATTCATATTTTAAGAGTTGAATCAAAGGTTGTTTTGTTTGCAATTGAATTCTGTCAGGGGTAAATCCAGAGGAAAGTAAAACATGCTACAAAGGTAAGCTTTTACATTTCTTTCTCTTTGTGTATTTGGTTTGTGAGATGTTTCCAAGTAATAAAAAGCTGACTTGGTAAACAGAATGTGTAACATGATCCTGAAAAAGGGGCAATTCCTTGCCTTCAAGAAGCACAGCTCACATGGCAAAAGAAATGAAGTAAAACATTAGGAGGATAGTGACAGATTTTCATAGAGACATTTCAAAATGTTGACATCCAAAGTAAATTCAAAGAGATTAAATGGCTTTGAGTAGTCAAGAAAAAAATCACATGGATGTGTCATCAGCATAACACTGGAAGTTGGAACCCAAACCACCCTGATGGCTAAAAAAACAGGAGAAGCTCACACCACAGAAATAGGCCTGTACCCACCAGCAGCAACTGAAATGACTAATTCTGATGTGATGTTAATTTTAATGAGTTGCATAGTTAATTGTGTTATAATTGTAATCAAGGTGTCAGCACAGCTCTCCAGGTATCCTGTGGTCACCAGGGCCATTCGGAGGGACTGGTCTCTTGTGACTTGCCCCCATGGCTGTGTCACACCTTCAGCTGTTATGAATTTGGGCAGCCCAGACTTCTACCCAAATGTTAACACTCTGCCCTTCCTTAAAAAATCCCGAAACCAAAAAAATCTTATTTTTCTGTTTCTACTCTTTCACTTGGCAGCCCTGACCATCTGCATGGTCCTCTCTCCTACAAAGGTCTGTATGTTTTTCTGGTGGCTGTTTGTGCCTGAAAGCCCTTACCCCTGCTCTTCCTTCCATCACAGCTTCCCGTTGCCTTCTCCCCAGTACCTGCTTCTAATTCTCAGCAAGAAACTGCTCACCACACCTGGAAAACTGAGCTGGAAAATGAGAGGCTAACATAGAAAAGCAAACTCCAGCTCGACTTAAGCCAGTGGATTCCAAGATACACGACTGTAAGGAGGTGAAAATAAGTGCTGGGAATCACAACAGCCACAGAGGAGGATAATGAGAAGTGCTGTGTTAACTCTGGAAGACCAAAACAAATCACATGGCACTGCCCTGGGCTATTAGATCTGGGTTAAGTAATTAGTTCATCAGATCTCCCCAGATCCAGGTGTGTGCCTCAAATCTTAGCCATAAACTGTTTTAAAAACACATTATGTGTGCACATTATGAAAAGCCAGGTATGCAAACAAATCCACATCACCTATGTCCCTTGAGTCTCACTACACTGTCCCATGAAACACCTATTTCTATTTCTCTTTACGTTACTCCACCAAAAAAAGGGTAAAATAGGTGGTGTCACCAGGGTGGCTGTTCCAGCACATTTTTAAACTTCAGTTGCTGCACATTTTTAGCTCCAAGACTGAGGGACTTATCTTCATGCATCCAGCCCACTTTGGTTTTCATCCTAACAAACCCATGAGATATTGGGAGGAGATTTCAGGAAACCTGAGAAACTGAAGAGCTTACGTTGAGCTGGAAAAACAAGTAATGAATGGGCAGGAGCAATACACTGTAATAGAGAAAAAAAACCAAATGCCAAAGCCAGTCCCTTCTGTTTTCAGCCTTTCCAGTGTTTCTGCCCACATGGATGTTGCCTAGGACAGCCATCTTCTAGTAAAGACTATTTTGTCAAAATATTCTAGAGGGTCTTTACATTTGTCATCTCTGTATCAAGAACAATGTGCATTATTTCACATATCTCAGTAATGAATTTAATTTGCCATGTGTCAGCTCAATTACTGAGCTGATCTAAGGCACGATGAATGTTTCTTGCCACTCACTTTGTGCTCAGTATGCATCATAATTTAGTATCATCAGCAAATACAGCGCATTATGGTGGGCCTTTCTAGCTAGGTAATTTATTTAAAATCAAACTATGAATCCAAGTATTAATCACACTTAACTCTTCCCTTTTGGGGGGAACCCTCAGAACAGAAAATTCATTTGCTTTCTTGTATTTCCATGCCATGTCCTTCTCAGCCTCTGTTAGGTTCATCTTCAGAAGCAGCCTGTCATGTAGATCCTTATCAGAGATTTTCTGGAAACCTAGATAAAATATGTCATATGCACTGCAATTACCTACTTTATAACTCCTAAGCTCATTAAAGAGGTCAATTAGTCATTATTGCCTTTTTTAAACCCCCTCTGGCAGCCTCAGGTTAGACTTTGGCTCCTTAATGCAGGCAGTACTCAAACAGAGTGAGTGCTCCCAGGAGCCAAGTGCTCCTGCAGCCAGAGCTGAGCACCAGCACTTTTAGAAGGAAAAAAGGGGAAAAGAAAAAGAAGGTAACTGCCCACTGTTCCACTCACATATTAAATATTGATGAAAAGACTGAGAAAATGGAGCTGGAAATGTAAAGAAATCACATCTGAGAGGAGAAAAAAAAATCATGGAGGGAATAGGAGGCAGGGTGGGGGAGGGAACACTGCAGAGCACTTTTGTAAGCAGAAGCTGAAATTAGCAGGGGGGGTGTCTATTTGCAAGCAGAACAAATACAATTAGATGGTCCCCCTGCTAATTTTGGCTTCTGGTTGCACAAGTGCACTGCAGGGCACACAGCTCTCTCACCATTTCCTCCTGTTCTGTGCTTTGCAGGTGATTCCTGTGAAACAGCAAAGGAGCAGCACCTCCATTTTGAGTGCTGAGTGTGAGCACCTGAATGAGTCCTGGCACTTCATCACAAAAATAATCACACAGAGATTTTGGTGTGGTTATTGCTCACAAAGCCTTCCTCACAGCACTGCTTATAGGGGGTGCACTGGTAGATGAACCAACACAGCCAAGCATCCAAAAAGTCTCATGGCTGTCTTATTCTACTGACTCAGTTTCTCTTGGGTCCCAGGCAGGACTACACAGAGTCATGTGAAGGCGGAGACACTCAGTTCAGGGGAGAGGACAGGACAGAAATGTGTCCCAACCCCAGCTGCATCACCATCTAGGGCCTTCTGCAGAGCATCTCTTCGCTGTTGACCACAGGATATTCGCAACTCGTCTCCTTGATGCTTTCGCTGCCACTGTTGTGGTTCAAATTGAAGGAGAGAAATGAAATGGAATAAGAGAATGAAAGCAGGCTATTCCTGCCTCGATCTCATTATCTCTGCTGAAAAAATGAGCAATCATGGCAGTGAGAAACAAAATCTCTGAGGAGTGCTACTCCAGGCAGAGGAAGCAGCATCGGAGGGAAGGACAGCATTAATACGTGCTTTTCAACCAACTGCATTTCAACTTATGGCTGGACTCTGCCTCTCTTTTATTAATTTAGGAGTGTTTCTACTTGATTTTGTAATCTGTGCTCTACATTTTACCAAATTAGATGTCTATTTTATTTTTCTGCTTTTTTTTCTTGGTTTTGTTTGTCTGTGTTGCAGGCAATCCCATTTCCTTCCATTTGCAAGTTTGCTTTACCTATATTTCACAGTTGCAATCAGGGCTGTCCACTATCTTATTGCTGTGTGATAAGTGATATCTGCTAAAACTGCACATGAACTCATTTTTCTCTGTTCCCTTCAAATCCTTTCAAAGTTGGCTCGTCTGAAATAACAAATTGTTGTCTTCTGACTGGCAATTATTTGTTCTGGCTTACGAGTTTTGATCTCTAAGGTAATTTAATGTGTTATGTTATAATAGTTGCTCATAGCCCAGGACTCTATCTAAAGTTCAATTTGGCATTACCTTTTTAGCTATTAATTGCAGCCTAGCTGGGCTGTGCACGCATTAGAATGAAGCAATACTTTGATGAATAAATCTCTGCATTATTTCCTAATACACACATTTTAAGGGCATCCAGCTAATGAGGACAGCTGAGGTAGGTCACACACACTGTACTATTTGTGATAATATCTTTTGTATTTACTAGGACTCAGGTAAACAGTATAACAGGATGGATGTTTTTATAGGCTAAGCCAATCTTGCACCATGACAGGGTAACATTTATTAATATCTTTGTATCTGCAATATACTGAGTTAATTTTTTTCTGTACACAGTTCTGCTGTTTATGTTCCTGATCCTCCTGTACCATCCATGCAAGTGGAACTTTATATCCATGCTGAAGCCTATGAAAGGCAGGGATATGTCCATTTGCAGCCAGCCAAACATACAAAGATCTGAGTTATGCCACTGTCTCAAACCGGGACAGCCAGCAACAAATAGGTTTTTTGCATTGCTTCCCAAACTAGACATATTAATTACTAACCTTATTTCCAAATGACCTAATATGCACTGGATATACTTACTTGTGCTAAAATTTCTGGTGACTTGAAAAGCTGAAATGTAACTGAAATGTGTTAAGAACTTAAAGGAGTCTAAAATAACGCAATGCAAAGAAAAGCTCCGTCCTCAAGAGAGGGTGGAGTACAGACAGCTCTTTGCATGAAATCACCAGCAAGAGATAAACATATGAACAAATAGTTACAAGAGTAAGTTATCCCAAATATCTTCATGATAGTGGAAAGGGGGGTTTTGCCTAACATCTCAGAGGCATGGTAGCAGAGAAGTTAAGTAATCTATGAATCTGACTATGGCAAACAGATGATGTTTTACTTTTTGTCATTAATTTATTTAAAGGTTTCCCTGTTTTTGATGACTTGGTGTCTTTTTTTGGGGGTGGATGTGGGGGTGTGTTAACGTGCTCCTCTGCTCAGGAATATGATCATGTAAATCCCTTCATTATTGACAAATAACTGTGCAGGTATGGTGCTGTCAGAAGGGTTTTCTGTGGTGATCACTGAGTCCAGTGAGGAAACAATATAATTTCAAATTTTGCTAGCACTCCTGAATCCTGAGCCACCTCCTGTGTAGTAACTCTGGTTACTGTGAAACAAGACCACCATGGATAAGAGCACTTGGAGACCATCACACTGGACCATGACTACTTCAAATTGTTTCAATACCCAAACCTTTAGACTTTCAGCACTTCTCAGAATATCTGGAATACTAAACACACCGATTGTTCTGTAGCAAAATCTTAAGTCTGGGAACAAAAAATCATGTTACACTCAGTAAAAGCCATCCCACTGCCGTGCAGCCCTTGCCAGGACCGTAGGCATTAAAAGAAAGTGCTACGTAGATTAAATGTGGGCTCACCTGCCAGGCAGCATATGTTTCACTGCTGTCAAACCCAAGGGTTCTGTAAAGGATTGAGGCAGATGTTTATCTCACCTCCTGCATCTTTTGGAGAGATCATGTCACAGCACCCCCATCACCAGAATGCTTCATTGTGAAACACAGCACCCTTTTTAACACCGGTTTGCCTGCAACCTGAGACTTGCTGGTAGAGGTTTTCTTCCACGTCAGCCAGTCTTGGCTATCTTAAGTTTTCCTAAAGTGACATGCTGGAATTCCCTCCACGCATATCAACCTGGAGATACGTGGGGTGCAGTGAATTGTAAACTTTCACAACTGATTTACATGTCCCAGGTTTTAATACCCTCTCAATTCTTAAACGGATTAAGGAGGACAGTCTTTAGCTACATTTGACAGAGATTATTCTCGACATGGCCTATTTTTCATGGTAGTCATTTATTGTACTTTGTAATTAGCTATATGGCCTTTTGCACTGATTTTTTTCTTTCTGAATCTACTTTAGGTCTGCTTTCTAAATGCTGGATATGGTGTTTAGTGACACCACTTTTGTTTATTCCATAGTCTGGCATATTTGATTATTCGTTCATTTCTTCACATGACATAAATTGGCAAGGAATAATCAAAGGCTGGAAATAAAATGGATTTGGCTGTCATAAGATGGATAAATCTCTGGAATGGCTGCCCAGTAATAGGAATACTGGAGGCCAAAAATTCAACTTTTTTTAGATGAAGCTTACCCAGTTTCTGAGAAGGTTTGCAAGACCTAACATATTTGCTCTGCTAATGAGGAAATGGATCCCAAAATACAAAATGCCTATTTCAGACATTTGAGAGGCGAGTGCGCACACACAGGATGAATCATCACCACAAAGCATCCCAGCATTTTCTTGTGTCTGTACGAAACAAACAGAAAATTAACCACAATTTGTTACTTATAAGCTTTCCTTTGAGCCTTGGAAAGGCTAACTCTAATTTTGAACATCACTGTTTCCATAGGGGAAGTCTGACTTTCAAAAACTTTAGGGGCACATGCAGCCAACTCCTGATGCACCATGTACTTGCAGTTTTGTAAGGCTATCCACGCTAGCAGTCACTCAGATCCTGCTTTATGACATTTTTCCACAAAGATCATCCATCACATCAGGTATATGTTTATTTGCCTGCACAGTTGCAGCCTTGCTGTTTTGATAACCAAGTTAACTTTTCCCCAGGTTTTTGTATTTATCTGGAGACAGATCTCAGGAAGTTGCTCCACCACACCATCCTGCTCTCCCACACTTCCTTTGGCTGCTCCTGCCTCCCAAGTTTTCTGTTGCTCCTCTTCCCCATATGTGTCTCACTGCTGAAGTTCCTTCCAGCTTTACTTGCACCTCTGGCCCTGTGGTTCCTTTTCTTGCATCATAGCAGGTGACAGAATTCAGTGTCTGCTCCCTTTTGGTGGATTATCCACCTTCACCCTATCTCTGACAGTACAGGAGAGGGCTGGGAGCCACAGTAACCCAGAGAAATAGCCTCCAAAATTCAAGTCAGTTTAGCAGAAGAGTCATATGACGTCCACATCTACAGCATCTAGACTACATGTGCAGCCTTTGTGCTGAGATCTTGTGCAGCACAGGATGGGTGCCAAAATCCCTGGAGGAGCTTCAGCGAGGAACAAGCCCAGCTTCACACGCTCTGGTCTCCCCTGCCTCATGCAGGACGCCCTGTAGCTGCCAAGGCCACCTGAGAGGGAGCAGAAAAGCTTTTCCTGTTCTGTGTATCTGTGACGAGAACAGACACCAAGTCTGGAGAGAGCCCCATGGGACTCACTGCACAGCCCAGTGAAGGTGAGAGGCAAAGCCAAGCACAAAGGCAAAAGGAAGGACACAAACCCAGAGCACAAGCATTTTAACAAATCAATATGCTGCTCTCCAGAAGCAAACTCTCCATCAGAGCAGACCTTTGGCCCTGTTTTACATATACCATGCTCCAGCCACTCACTCCAGTCATTGCTAGCAATGATGTTTCTGTGGCTGCTGCAGGGGAGGATAACCTTTCAGAAGGTGTGGGGGCTGGGGTAGGGCTGAATTTACATGGCACAGCAAAAGGAGTAAAGAGCCAGGAGGGACAGTCAGGTGAGTACCTAATAGTAGACAAATGGATTCTGCATCAAATGGGGTCTGTTAAACTGCCATTACTTCATATAATAACAGATTTGGAAGTTGTTTGTATAACTTTTTATATTCTCAGACTTAGTTCTCTATGCTAAGGCAGTCCATACATGCTCTTTTACAGGAGCTCATGGAGAATGGAAGCAGGCTTACCCCTCCTAGAGCCTAAGGGAGAGGTCAGGCTCTTCTCTGCATTAGGGCGAGGCTCTCAGGCTAGATCTGTCAGCACCTGAAGCAACAGGAAAAGAGTTTTACCATGGAGTTCTATTCAGGTCCACAGGCTATGGATGGGCCTCTGTAGCCTGAGATTTTCTAGCTGCCTCACAGAGTGTTAAAAACAAGGACAAGTTACAGTCATTTACACCAAAACATCGTTTACACCTGTGTCTATCTCAACCCCAGGGTAGCAAGAGAACCTTTGAGGGTTATATCAGCATCATAAACGTTTAAAGCTTTTTCAAACCCTACTCTCCTCCCAGAACAAAGAAGTGGCATCAACCACCATCACTTATGACGGAGAGGTCAGCAGGATGCAACTGGGACCATCCCACCCCATTCAACAAAAAGCCAAGAGATAATAGAAATGCTACTCTCTGAACTGAAGAGAGACTTGAAATACCAGTCCAACAACAAAAGGGTACCTATCCCCATCCTGAGCCAATCTACAATGCTGGGTCTTAAAGAAAATTAGTGTCATAAAACATCAAGTCAAAGCCATATTCACAGCCAAGTCAATGCCATCAAGTCAAAGCCACTGCAGTCTCAGTTTTGTTACTCACAATTATTTTAAGTATTTATTGTTGGAAGTGTGAGGAAAATGCAGAAACTGAATTGAAAATTGATGTGAAGATGTGACAGTTACAGTAACACAATGTCTTTGCATGATGGACTACTCATAAAATGCTTTGTATAATCAGACGCACAACAAAAATGTCTGAATGCATCTTGCCATGTATAAGATAAAACATGGGATACCTATCTGGCATCACACCCAGCTGCTTTTCCTTCAGCATCCATCCCTCTTGCAATAGCTTTAGAAAGAACAAGACACAAGAAGACAACGATAAAGATATGAAAAATGCCTGTTTATTTACGCTCCAGATTTTATCTCTGTTTCATATCAGCTCTCTCTCTTTCCTTTCCAAGAGAAATAACTGGCATATGCTTTATTTTGAAAGTAGATTGATACAAAAAATGAGAATTGGCCATGAATCCTGGTATTAATCTCCCTCCACAACAGCCTGTGACTGAGTCAGAGCTATTATTCTCTCTTTCAGGTTTGAGTTGCTATCAGAAAGGATGCTATGTCTCCAGCATCCTTTCCAGCAGGAGGATACACTGTCTAGCAGGGACGTTGCTTCAAGTGCTACAGAATTTTCTCTGACTCTTGCTTTTGACCTCTTCATTCAAAAGTTCATATCCAAAAGGAGGATAAGGAAATAGTACTGCTGTTCCAGTTGCCTTTTTATCTGCTTTCTTACATCCTCCTTCAGTTCACTCCATGACAGCATCTAAAATGTTATCTTCCCCACTACAAACACACTGACTCGTGAAAACTCTTCCCTGATTAATTGGAACTCAACCCTTTTACTCTGTTCATACAAAAACCATTGTCTCCCATTGTGGCTCCTCTCTCATCTTCTCTGCTCCTGTGCCTTCTGCTTGCATGCGTGAAAATCTTCCTAAAGATCAGTTGGCATCTTTTTTTCTGCTCTGAACTTGAGACAGTCCTTAAGAGGCCACCCTAAATATTCCCACTCACTACTCACACAAGGAATTGAAATAACCCGCAGTGTCACTCTGCAGCCCAGCTGCTGAGCTCAGCATAGGGACACCAGGCACTCTGGAACATTAATTCCCATTGTATGTAACATGTCTGCTCCCTGTCTCAGCTTCACCTGGGCAAAGCCCTGCACCCCACCCACTTTTCCAACAGAAGGAGGAATGATCCTGTGCAGGAGGAACATACTTAAAACCATGACTGCCTGACAGCTGATAAAATGCATTGTGCAACCCACTGAAACTTACTTTAAAGCTTCAGTTTCTTATCTCCTTCAATGCTCTTCTAAAGTAACCATGGAGCTTTTTACTTGGGTGGGGAGGGTGGAGAAGACTGACTTCAGATGCAGCACTTGCTCCCTGAGTTTCCCCAGCTCTCACTAAAGGTTCTGGACAGCCAGGATTAAGAGAGCAGCCACCTTAGGGAGTGGGATGGAGAGCACACACCCTACAGCCTTCCCCCAGTGATGAGAGGGGATTGCACCCAGAACCAGGGAATGGAATGTTTATCCTAACAAATGCTCCTGGCCTGCCCTACTCTGAAGCTGAAGAGCATCTCCTCTTAAGATTTTATTTTGTTTTCTTCCATAGAGGACCTGAGTACTTTCCTCAGCCAAATTTCCCAGCTCACCACCTGCTTTCCCTGCAAACACCTATGGAGATCTGAAGGCAGACTTGTGCCTGTTGTTGTAGTTATGACAGTAATGTAGGACTCAAATAATGCTATTCTTATGCTTAGACCCCCTTAATCAAGCAGTTTTCCTGAACCATTTTACTGCACTCTCTTCAGGAACAGTACTTTTATCACTGCAGATATTCAGTGTGATGGGCTGTGGGACTGACTTGCAGAAGGAAATAGCTTTGGAAAAGAGACAAGGGTCCCTTCTGGCATGTTTTGGATGGGACCATTTCTGTAGCTCAGGAGCTGACAGGACTACAACTATTTTCTTTTTGCTGTTTGTTTGTTTTTTTACCTAAACACTACTTTTTCCCAATCATCTGAAAAAAAACCCCTGACAGCTTAGGTACATTTGTACATTTTTGTTTCTGGACAAATCTCCATGAGCCATCACTTATCCCTTCATTCAACATCACTCTCCGCTTAAGTGACTTTCCAGAACCAAGCCTGTATGGAACTGACTGTAGTATTTTATCCTCACTGTGAAATATTCTTCACTTTTGTGACACCAACTAGTCTTGAAATGCTGTAAAAATGCTGACAGAAGAAATACCAGAGAATGCTTTTAAAAAGCTTGTGAAGGATCAGTAGGTCCAGAGGTGTTTTTCCAGCATCAGAACAGCTGGGGGACATTTAAATCCAAACGGAAAAAATTCCAGAGGACACGGAGGATTTAGTGTGTTTGAGGGAGTCACCAACATGAAAGGTAACATATTTTGGTGGAGGCTGGAGGGGACAGGATCTGATGGACAGTATGTCAGCTCTATAATAGTAACAGGGGGGCAGGCAGGGCTACTGGAATGTGGGGAAAGCAATGAAATGAGAAAGGTAAATGAAGCGAAGTGTAGCATCAGGCAGAGGCCCCAACATCACAAACACAGTTGCAGTGTACAGTCTCATAGATCCCCTGAGTTTTACATTGAAGAGAAGTGACAAAATCATCAGGAGAGAAATGAGAATGACCAGCAGAAGCCTGAGGAGGAACAGTGTGAAAAGGGAGTCAAAACCACTAAAGAGCTGCCTGAGGTTAGTGCTACTGGACTACGACTTATGAAGGGATATATTCAGAGCTGCCTCAAAGGTTAAATGTGAAGCGTGGACAAGAGAATGAGAGAAAAGAAAACCTTCGAGAGTCCAAGATGCAAAGCAAGATATGTGGCATGTACAGCTTAGCCAGCACAATTGCACTGCAAACTGAATTCCTGAACAGCAGCTCTTTGTTTTGCTGTCTTCAAGTGGCACTCCCAGGCATGGCTTTGTCATTTGAACCCTGATGGCTTCCACTGCTGCAGCACTTCTACTACAACAAAGAAGGAACCCATAAAATAAGGCTGTGGAATGTTCATTAAGATAACACCAGCCCTCAAGGATCTCATTTTCAAATGTAAGCACCAGTCCACATACATGTGTACACACAGATGTACATATACATGTATATATGAGGTTGCATTTTCTCCTGCTCATCAGAACTCTTAAAAATACTTTTTAGCTGTGTTTTAAAGTTCTTCTTAGAAATCCAGATACAATAAAAAATAATTTTCGCTGACATATTCCACAGTCTCACTTTGGAGACCATGGCAGTATTTCTCATTCTTCCAGATAAAAGTCACAATAGAACTATATTCATAAAACCCCCTCTCATTTAGGCTTTCCCCAAGCCTTTACTGCATTCTGAAAGAAGCCATTCCCCTTCCAAAGCAAGTGGTCCTACAGGTTCTTTCCTGGGCCCATAGCCCTGGCTTCCCCTTTGCCGTTGCCCAGCTGTATCAACAAGAGTCTTGCCCACCTACAGACTACATGTGGCCCCTGAAGGGTAGAATTTATGGCCAGTTCATTTAATTTTTCACCCTCTACAATTATGGGGATTGTTCTGCATTTAATTCAAACCATATAGCCCATTTTCACTTAGCTTTGTTACATCTTTAATTACGACCTTAGGTTGAGGTGGTATAATTTTACTTCAAGAGATATGCCAGAACTCAAGTACTGACATCTCCAGGTTTCAGAGAAATTGCAGGGATCATAGGAATTTAACCTGATAATTACCTCAATATTTCAAGTCAGACAATCACCATATAAAATAATTATGGGTTGCTGTTTTTCCAAATTCCCTTTGTGGGTTACTCTAGGGGAGTGCAGGTTAGAATATATGTTGTTAAGTAGATATAGAAACAGAGATGAGGAGGTACAATATGCCTAAATATGAGATTATTCAACCACATGCATAAGGAATGCCAAAAGACAAAGAGAGGCACCTCTTTTAAACACATAAAATAGGAAATACCATATTCCCAACTAAGGAATGTTCAGATCAATGATTCTTTTCCACGATCTCTTCAGCCACAGAAGTTTTTTTCCCTATGGAGCTTGCAAGGATTGGTACAAATGGGAGCAAAACCACCCTTTGTACACTTCTTGCATGAAACCTTCAAGAACTGGCCCTTCTGTCACCCATATAAATTGTCTTTTACTAACAGAAGCCTTCTTAGCCAGCACTTCATCATGTTCCTTAGCACAACTGTGGTGGTGATTTAAGCTGTAAGCTACTACTTCCTAAGATTTTCTTCCTTTAATTAAAAATAAAAAGAATGACCAAAAGGGGAACATTTTAATATGCTGCAAACTGATTACATTTTGTGGGGGTTTTTATCCTCTTCAAAATGCCAATGCTTTTGTTATCTCTTGCACGTAAAGAGGCAAGGAAAAAAAAATTACTTGGCATGATTTCCATCATGTTGATTCTTCTGGGTTCTCAGATATTATGATCCATGGAAAGTCTGGATTCATGCTTACTTCTACTCTTCATTAAGTCAGTTGTAGTTGAATTGCTAGTAGGGCAGGCTGCTGATACAGTAGGTGGGCATGCTGAATAAAATACATACCACAGCTGTACCTGCACTTGTCAGAGAGCCAACCTGCTTTATGCCAGTCTGTTCTCCACTGCTTCCTGGTCATAGCCCATCTGTTTCTGAATTTATAAAATGCTGAAGAACACAAATATCTGAACCCATTATAGGTAACATGCTTCAATTAAATTCTGATTGTGGAGCTGTGCTTAAAAGACTATCATTGGTAATGCATCTCCTTCCAGTTTGCCAGTAAAATAGACACCCATCCATAGATATTTCTGTGGAATTCAGAGGCTTTTCTGTGTAGTGGCTTCTACATATGGTGCACCTGGCCAATATTCTTGCAGTTGCAAACAAAATCGAAACCAAAAAAAGCCTGCCAAGCCAGAGTATGGAAGGTTACTAAGACAGATTAGATAAAAACCCAAATATAGGGAGAGGTTCCACAGTAGGAGCCCTCACAGGTGAAGTAAGCCAGACAGCTATTAACCTGAACTTTTCCAGTAGCTTAAAGATGTGCTTTACATTTCAGTTGGATTCAGTGATACCATAGAATGATAATGCACACATAAATGATGGAATTAATAAAAGTTTGTCATGTACATGTAATTTTTGCACTGTGGGTGAAACACTCAACTTTACAAGGTCAGTTTCATAAAAACTATGACTTAAAGAAGCTCAGCAGGCTGTCAATAACTGATTTAATAGGAACAGACTTTAAACAGAAAAAATATGTGAGGGATATATCCCCAGGAAATTTGCTGAGAATACCTAGAGTACCTATGATTAAACTATCTGTCCTCTGGATGTCATCATTGCTCTTTTTATATGCTGTTGGTTAAAGATGCATTTATGTAGAAGATAACCACAGCCCTAAGGAAGCTGGCTGGGGTGCATTATCTTTGGTAACTCAGTGCATTTCCAATTAGAACTGAATTACAAGAGTGTGGTCCATATCATTACTATTTAAAATCTAAAATGAACCTTTTTCTATAATGCAGTAAAAAAAAAAAAAAAAACAAAAAAAAAAACCACAAGACCCCCTGCATACATTTCATTTGACGCGAACTCACATCTCTGCTTCAAGAAGCACTTTGTGCCTCTTCACTAAAAATTTCCATCTTTCCATATGTGCAGCTGAGACATAGCTGCCAGTCAGCAATAGTGTTTGCAGTATTTGCAAAAATCTTTGCTTTAACCTGGAACCAGAATTTAAGATTTCAAAATAAGGTGCTTGGTTTCTCTGGCAAGGGAATACTCCATTAGCAGTGATGCACCAGAGCAGAAAGGAAAAATTTTGGATACACCTTACTGTGACAAGGCTGACCCTGAGAGATTTGATAGAGAAAACAGACCAAAGTGTGGCACTGCACATATTTACCATATTCCTAAAAGATCTTTTATAAGATATTACAGCAAAATTGTCTAAGTAGAAGCAGATCCAGGCTGAATCATTCTCCCAGCATGAAGTATGAGGTTGAATTCTAATCTTCTCAGTACCTTTCAAGTCTGGATGAATCCAAAGACAAGGAGGGGCTGCCTGTCCCTGAGCACTGGGGCTGCTGGCAGGTGGTGCATCCAAACTGGCCCCAGCCAGGTGGGGAAGGAGATTTTCACCTTTGCACTTCTGTTCTTGAGCTGTGCCAAATGTCCATCAGCTGCTGTCAGCAACCATCCTGAGACCGTGTCTATTTTAGCAGCATGGGGACCACTCCACAAGTCTTAGAAATGAAAGTCTGATGTCCTTCTCCCTTCTGCATGGCCATTGAACACAAAGTGAGTTGTCAGAAAGCTACATGGCACTAAAAACCTCTCCAGCTTTCAAAGAATTATTATTATGGAGCTTTCGGAGAGACAAGATGCCCAAGTAGTACAAGCTAAGGCTTAACATATTCCTTCCCAGCAATAAACACTCCTCACTCACCAAGTTGCCTGAAGTTGAATTTTCCAGAGGTGTGGGGATAGGTGCTCCATTCCCAGCTTTATCCAAAGCATCAGTTCAGACAGCTTTCAGCAAATCACTTGCACTTAGCTCTACAGAAAGAACACAGACTTAACTCACAAGAAACAGAGCTCAAGTCAGCAAAGCAAGAGGCACTTACAGTCTGTTAGTTTTCTATGTGTTTTTGATTTTGGAAACACTCAGACACCTCATGCTGTTAGCAGGGCTAGGCAACTCAGCATTCTTTTAATGCTTCAGCCCTAGGAGCATTGTAAAGTTCAACAGCCTTGTAAGTAGCTCACAGGTAAAGAAGAATGTGTTAGGTGAGCTAACTGGACAAATCTTTCAAAATGGGCCCTTATCTTTTGTTTAAGGAAGAAGTGGAGGGTTTCCTCATCCTTATACTCAACAGCTATTAGGTAAAAAGTTTGTTTCTGAGGGAAGAGCCCATTTCCGAGGATCCTTATTTCTATTTAAAGTGAAACAAAGCAACAGGTGACACAAGAGGAATAACTTATAATCTGCTGGGGGGCTGTCTGTTTCTCAGCAAAGGCCAGCCAAAGCCCCTCCACCTGCTTGCCACATCCTCAGGACATGGGCCAGCACAGATCTGAACATGGCAGAGCTGCACCAGCCCAGTCCTGACAGGCTCGAACTTTGAGGAAGGCTGATGGATTTGGACAGCAATATGTTACTGTGGCTCCATGGCTTGTGGGTCAGAGCTGGCCTGCGTTTCACCTGGGACACAAAGGGACTCTGCCCTTGGAGAAGCCTCATATGCCCAAAGGTCTGTGTGAATACCAATGGGCTGTCTCAGAGCCTTGAGGATGTGTTCTGTATCTTCACCATGTCATCTTTTCCTGACTACCCAATATTTTCAGGAGAGCTGTGACAATTCATTTATTACAGTCTGTTCACCACTTCATAGCATGAAGCAGAAGTATTAGAAGATGTTCTTTAGGATGGTCATTCTATTGTTTTTAAGCATCCACTGGAGGTGTGAAAACATGGCCAGAAAAATAACCTTAACATGCTGCCCCATTTCAACACTGGAGTTTTGCCTTGCATGTTAATGTGTATGTTTTCATGCCTCAGCTACACTAACTGTACTCCTTTCCTGTTTCTATTTATTTTGGAAGCAATATATGTTTACTAAATCAGTTGAAAAGTGTTAATGATCAGTTCACAGAATACTAATGTGGATTCAAATTACTTTCACATGAATCAGGACAAATTAAAAAATACTATTTGATCGTAAACTGCTTCAAATCCATGTCACAAGAATTCTGGTATCTTGAAATAACGATTCCTTTCTTTCATTTTGTTAAGACCTCATTAGATAGTTAAATTGATCAAAAAGGTGTGGGGACAAGAACACATGGATTATCCATGGTTCATGTAACAAAGAGAATGGATAAACCCTGTGTTTGTGCAGGAAAGGGGAGGGTATCAAAAAAACAGTTGCTCCACAAGCAGTGCCTCTTCCATGTGCCTGAGAAGGAAGAAGGAGACATGTAAGTGCAAGGAAAAGAGTGGTGACATGGCTACAGCCAGCCCTGACCCATAGCACAGCACTGAGCCCTGGGACGTAGATGTGAAACCTGAGGTAACCTACATGGACACTGGGTCAAAATGTTTCCAAGGGAAATTTTTATTGCATCCCAGAAAATTCAGGCACACACCAAAGACAAATCCATTTCAGTGACATTTCAGTGTGATCCTCTCTTGATCTGAAACAAGGCTGTGTTTCAGAACTGCCTTCCAAGCATAATGCATAGTCTAAATTTAGGAATTTAGCAGAGTTATTTTCCTCTTCTAATTCCTTCAGGTTTTAGTAGAGGAGAATAACCCAATTTAGGGCCCTCCACTGGGGAAAAGCAGATGAGTGAGGTGTTGCAGTGCACACACTGCTTGGGAGCAGAGTGCTATCCAAGCAAATGCCGTGCCCACCGGCCATACCTGCTCACAGCTGACAGGGAACACACCATCTCTGGCAAACCAGCCTTCATGGTTCTGCTGCTCACACAAAGCCTTTTTTCCCCATCTGTTAAAAGCTGCCCGTCCCAGGCTCCCAGAAGCTGGAAGTTAACCTCTTAGTGCTTTGTCACCTGGGGATGTGGTGTGCTGTCCTAGTGAAACACTTCTTTCTTGGATGCATCGTGAGAATGCACACGGTGATTGCTGGGAAGGTCAAACTAGCATCACTGAGCTAACCAATACTGCAGGGTAAAACCAGCTTTGGGAGGTAAATTGCAGCTCTACCGGGGCACTTGCTGGATCCCAGCACAGTGAAGATGCACAGGAAGAATTTATCTCTGCTCACCTTTTCCTTATTCATGAAGGAATAATTGTGGGCACAATATTTCCTTAACCAGGACATCTGGGACAATGTCCCAAATTGTGGTTTAGGAACCTAAGGCAGGACATCAGGATGGGTTTGCCTCTTCCACTACTGTTTTGCAGAGACGAGGTAAAACATTCAGCTTCAGTTCCTTTACTCTTTTATTTCCCTTTTTTTTTGTACATAAAAAAAGTACTTTATTATGGATATTTTAAGCATGACAATTAAGACTCATTTAGGAGACCATCAGAAAAAATAAGCTCTCCAGCCAACTCCATTTCATTTGAGACAATTTTATCTAACCGATTTTTAACAAATTTAAAACATTGCCCATATCTACTCCAGCTATGAGGCACTGGTAATCAAGTCAAGCACCATTGACTGTGAGAATAGTGAACTGTATAAAATGACTTCTCAGCATTATGTAGTGTCACAGCACAATTTAAATAACACGTTCATTATTCAAGGTCTCATAATTCCTATGTATAGAAATAGATACGGGGAGCTGAGAGAGGCTTTCAAGCTTTCAACAGTTAAATAAATAAGCAACCTGTATCATTACAGCTGTACTGTACATTCTTTAAATATCTGATAGGTTGTTGGAAAGTCCTTTTAAAATGAAACCCAGCAATACAAAGTGCTAATTTAAGCTGAGAGATGCATACACAGACGGCTATTACATATTGACGCTGCTTTCACAGGAATGAACAGAAGATTTGAGACAAACTGTGCTTTCTGGGAAGGAATCTCAGACATTATTATTATGTTGATGTACAAAAGGGCTCTTACCACTGCGATTACAGAAATCTAATATTAAAGTCATGCTCTTTTCTATAATTTAAGTGCATGTAGGTATTTGTTTCTGCACAAGATGGAATATACTGCAGATGTTATTGTCTTGATTTTCATATGCGTTTAGAAGATTTTAAAGTGAAATTGTTGCAATCCCATTCTATCTGACATTTCTGGTAGAACCATGGTTGAAGAAGGGTATTCCACAATTTTTTTACAGCACTCAAACCCAGTCTCAGAATTCCTGTAGATCAATAATTTTATACTATACTTAGAGTAATGTGATTTACAAAATATAAACATGTGACCATTAGTATCGAAATAAAATGTACAGATATATTAACCTGAGATGTTTATAAGTAATTTTTAAATAAATGTATCAATTTAATATTTGCTTTTCTGTATTTTGTAAGGTAAATAAATTTGGCAAAAGCTATTTCTTCACTATGAGGGCAGTGAGGCAATTAAGCATGTTGCCCAGAGAGGCTGTGGCTGCCCCATCCCTGGAAGTGTTCAAGGCCACGCTGGATGCAGCTTTGAGCAACTTGGTCTAGTGGGACAAGAGGAACAGGATGATCTTTATGGTCCCTTCAAACCCAACCCATTCTATGAGTCTGTGATTCTATTTAACAAAGACAAACACAAAAGACAAAAAGACAAAAAAGTTTCACCCATCAATTTTTGCCAAAGCAAAATAATTTGAAAAGTCTCTCCTCCAGCTGATACTTGCCCACTTGGGACCTGCTATCTGTGTCTGCTGAATTTAAATTGTGAGTGAGAGATGAATTTATGCCATGCTGTTAAGTGTTGAGTACCTCAGCAGAAAACATTTCTCCTCCTTTTCTGAGGAGATGTCGGTGTCTCTAGACAGAGTCAGGGCAGACAGCTGTGTTCCCTCCTTACTGAGGAACAGATGAGAAACATTGTCCTCTTCTGACTGATACTGGAGCAAATCCTTCAGACACCTGGCACTTCTGGGGCATTTCTGAGTTTACTATTCACTGCTGACCTCACAAAGCAGCCTTCCAAAAGGAAAACACAATTCCCCTCACTCCAGAATACACAGAAAGGCCTATGTGTTCTTCTTTCTGAGTAGTTCCGCCCAGACACCCATTTACCACCCGGGCAGGGATTGAAAGTATTCTTGAAGCTTTATAAAGGTTTACTTCGCCATTTGACAAAGTTTGCCCTTTGTCTTTTACTCACAGACATGAATATATAGGCTGCCTCCATCACTCCCTGTGTTCCAAGAACTTCTCAGTCCTCTTTCCTGAGTCATTCTCTAAACAGACAGACAGTTTTGCCTGATGTGAACACAATCCCTCCTGAATCCCTTCACTGCCCTTTCCTAACTTCCTTCCTTTATTTCACCACATCACGTAGAATTTGTTCTATATTTTTCTCTTGGTGTTGCTAACATGCCACATCTTACATTGAAAGCATCCTCTCTTTCTTAATAGCTCTCAGTGTTAGAAAGCTAGTGAAGCTTTAAACCAGTTTTTAGGCATTTCTCCCACTGGATTTCTTCCTTTCCATGCTGATCATTTCTCCATACACAATCCTTCCTGAATCCTTGCTCACGACTCAGGGGAAGATATTTCGTATTTACCAGTGGAAAAGAGCACACACAAGCTCTCACCTACTCCAGGAGTTCTTGCAGTACCTTGCTAATGTATTGGTGTTTTACTTCAGCACCTCAAAACAGGATCTGTCCTGCCAAACATGTATTTATGCTTCACAGTACATCCTCATCCTCCTCTGAACACTCCTGGCACAACTGAGCTGTGCAGTTGGATGTTGTTGCTCTGTACAGCCTGAGTTCAGGCTCTGTGAGTAGAGAGGAGGCTTCCATAGGTTCTATGAAGTCCTACAGCCTGGATGGCCAGGAGACCATGATTACAGGCATACTGTGGAAAGCATTTTCCCAACAGGGCACCAACAAGTACCTTAGTGGTGTACACTGGCTTTGTTGAGGTCAGGTGAACTGCAGGAAGTTGTAGTGGATTTGGCATTTATCTGGCTATGAAAAAACCCCCACTAGGCCACATCATTCATTCAGTGAGCATATCCTGAGTTCCTGTGTCTCCTCTGCTGCCTGTGATCTCTATTTGGATAGTGAGCTGTACACACAAACACACCCCCGTAGGGCAGACTCAAATCCATCCTTGCTCTACATCCTGTCTTTGAGCTCTTAGTAGGAGATTCTTAGAGGACAAGAGAAAGAAACAGGACTAATCAGAAATCCCTGTGCACACTCTCTCAGCTCCCAGCAATCAGCTGCTCAGAGGACTCCGAGCTGGAGCTTGCCACAGTACCATCATGTCAATAGTCCCCCATGGACCTATCGTCAGTAATGTATCTTATTTTTCTGAACTTGTAACATCTTGTGGAATGAGTTCCACAAAATAATTATGCCCTGCATGAGAAAAGTTTGCTTTAAATTCCCTGTGTGATTATAACACTGGAACCCCCTTAGGTCCTGTATTGTCAGAAACAATGCATTAGTCACTCCCTAATCACTTTCTCCATGACACTCATTATTGTGCACATCTCTGCCTTTTTCCCTTTAGTGGATCCTCTGAAGGGTCTGGATTATTTACTGTCTCTCTGTTATATTTCCTTATACCTTCCTAGTTTGATCTCTTTGAAACATAGAAATCAACCAAACAAACCATGAAAGATGAGGGCACATTAGAATTGTTTCTAGCATAGATTTTAACAGTTTGATTTGACCAGCCTTGATTGTGACTAAGTTGTACACAGCAAGTACACCACTAGGAAAAAAATCCAAATAAAAATTAAAATAGCATTGGCTAACAAATGGTAGTAGTAATAACAGAAATGGTAGTAGTAATAAACAGATGGATTTCTCAAGGAATAATGTGTAACAAAACAATAAAATAAACAGGTAGCTCTTATCCCGAACACCTAGTGCAGGCTCCTTCACTCTGGGAGGAAATTCTCCAAGTTTACCACTTCAGGGGAATGAAAATAAAGGGAAATGCAGAGCTGACTCTCTGTGATACAGCAGACAATTGCATCTGCTCTGCTATTGACCCCTTGAAGAGGGCTTCAGAAAATCCATGCATGTAAGGAACGCTGCATGACAGCTTATTACTTCCTAGAGCTGTCACTTATCTCTGGCTGCAAGTGACTCAGCTGAACAAATCTCGCCCCGTGCATCATCGCGGATTCGTTAGCAGTGAGACTGGCTTCCTTAGGCATGGTCAGCACACCACTTTTTCTCTTCTGCAAGAAAATAAAAAGAGATATATTTAGGCTGAACAGCCCAATATTTCATAAAACACTTTGAGAGGCAGCTGCACCTCTGGACGGTTTCAAAGCACCTGTATCAGGAGTTGGGCTCCTGAGCCTTTGCTTTGTGCTGGCAAACTCTGCCATTCTTCCCCAGCCCACAGTGCACCGAGGCATCTCTTCACCAAGACACAGCACATGTTCAGTCACAGATAGCTGACAGGAGGCAAAATCCTAGCAAGGATGCCACAGTCTGTGGCCACCTCAGTCCCTGCACAGCCTGAGTTTCACACAGCCTATGTGATCATTGTAAACTGCCTGGTTCTCATGTGGTTTTTCTTGCTTCTTCCCTGGTGAAACAAAACTTTCTCATTAAAAAATAATTTTAAAGGGTTTTTATACAGCAGCTAGTAATCAATTTAGCAGCCAGTAATTGAGGTTACTTCACTGGGACCTGGAGTTATCTCCTAAATAAGAATTAGTACCCTTAATGACCTACTGAGTTAAGCAACCAGGTCCCTGTCTGGTGCACAGAGCCTGTGCAGGTGACAGAGATCCAGACAAGTTGCCAATAATTATGCAAGAATACAGTCCCACATAACCTGCCCAGCATAACTGAAAGCCCTGCTCTTGTCTTTGATCTTTTGAGTCAGTGGATATTTGGATATTCTTCGAGGAAAAACCAATATGCCAAGGCTCTTCTGTTATCATTAAGAAAACAGTAAACAGGTTAAGCAGGTGCCTCTCCTTCTGTGGGCTTTACTAATCTAAAAGTTCATCTGTCAGTTGGCAGATAGCTATCACAAAACCCATGAATATGTGTGTGAAAATAATGTCTTTCCCTATGCTTCCAAACAGAGATGGAAAAATGGAGTGTGCTATTACTTATTAGTTACTGAATCAGTATTTCAAATTTCTTCTGAGGAAAGAAGCTGTGCTTAGCCACAGTGAACACCCACCCCTCTGCATGGTGGGTGGTAAAGTCTCTTCTCTGGTGGGAATTTTAAAGAGACTTTTATGGAATTCTTTTACAGAGTGTGGTCATGGGAGAAGGCAAAAAAAAGACTGTAAACCAGTCATGATGCTGGCTCATGGCACGGGACTTACAGTGGTGCAGGGAAGGAGGAGAAAAGGACCTTGGTAGCCATCTGAATTTAGGTGGTCAGGGAAAGGGCATAAATACAACCTCCAGAGTAGATGGTGTGCAAAGGTGGCCAAATCAGCTTTTCACCCAGGTAAAATGAAGGAGATGCAAACACAGAGAAATTCACAGAACCATTGGGATAGTGAACTGTAGCTAAGATGACCCTTTGGAGAAGTTACCACAGGTTGTGATAAAAAAAATGTTGAAAAATGAGATCATAATGCCTGGTCAGTATATGGAAAGCATATATTTATATTTTTGGTTTTTTTACAAAGCTGACATACATATCTTTTTCATTTCTCAAAAAATTTGATTGTAAAAAATAATTGCACTTACATTTTCAATTCATAATTTTTGAAAATTTTTGCATTTTATTCTGGTAAAGAACAATGCTACTAAAAATTTACAGCTATAAAATATATTAAAACCTAAAAAAGCACTTTTATTGGTCATCATATCTGAATATGGGTGCATCTAGTAGCATTTCCAGTGTGTGTATTATTTTTTCTAAAAATGCCTTCTGACCACATTCAGAAAAGGAATTTATGAACATATCCAGGAAAGAAAATACTTCAAATATTTTAAACTGGTTACTTTAAAGGGATACATAAAAAAAACCAAAACAAAAAAGGTCAAATAACAATTGGAGAGATTGGATTGATCAGTTATAATGTGCTATTTGAATCAGCTCATAAAATGAAGTAATATTTTTAAAAAGGTTTTAATACAGGCTGACACCAAGTCAGATATGTCAGAAGGGAGAATGTAGGTCACACTAACAACACAGAATACCATATCCTGAAATGCAGTGACACTGAAAAGGACTTCAGAAAATCAATTTACCATGAATTCCCTGTGCAATCTATGGGCTAAGGTTAATGCAATACTTGCATGATTATGCAGGAGGCCATGATATTACAGGTATGTATCACTGATGGGACCAGCACTGCTCTGTCCAGTGCTGGTATCCAATTTTCAAATAATGATGATTCTGGAATACTGCAGGGGAATCAAGAACAAGTCACTAAATTATTGGAAATTGTGGAATCTTCACCTGTGCATAACATACTGCACCAGCCACCTGCAAGGAAAGGGCATGGATAACTCACCACAGGGCCAGTGAAGTGCTGGGAAGGGAAAGTCCTGACACCAGGGGACTTTGCAATTAGCAAGCAAAGCCTCAACAGCAAGTAATTAAGAAAGAGCAGGTATGCAAATGCAGGTTGGAAAAAAAAAATCCAGTCTTTTAAGAAAGTAAAGTAATTATTAGGTTAAAATTAGGTGCTAGAGAGCAGCAATGTAATAAGCTGATGTCTTTCCAGTAAAAATGAGTGCCTTTACAAAAGATACACTGCAGCTTGTCTGGGACCTGGGGCTGAAATCACGTGGCTGGCATGATGCAAGGAATAACACCAGAGCTTCTTAGTAACCATAAAGCCTCAAAATCATAATACATTTACTAGACTATGACTATTTTGACACAAAGAGGAAACAGAAGTCAAGGAAAAAGAAATGTTTGTGTTTACATGGTCAGCTGTTTACCAGTTATTCTCAAAGCAGAAGAAACAGGTGAAACAAAAATACACACGCTGCTGCTGTCTTAAAAAATGTAGGATAAAAATTAGGTCTGTGAAAAAAAATATTTTGACTGTTCGCTTGTGAAAAGAAGCAACACTTTTTTACATGCACACAGACAGAGGCGCAGAGGCAAGAAGCAGGAGGACTGAAGGAGAGACAAATGAGTATTTTAAAATGATGTGTTCAAAGATCCCAAATATTTTGTTTATACCTGCATTCAAAAGTGGATTTCAAGCTGCCATTTCAGTACATCTATTCTCCAGCACATCTATTCTCCCCTGTTAAAAAAAAAAAAAAAAAAAAAAAAAAAAAAATCAGTATTAAAGACTCTTACCAAGGCAGTAAGTGCTGCAACATTTGCATTTAGGAGCAACAGATCTCCAGAACTGGCTTGTGTGCATGCAAACATTTTCAAGGAAGTGTCGGAGTAACTAATTAAAAACCCCCACATCCTTGCTCATTATCATCAGCTGCTGGAAGCTGCTATGTGAGTATTATCTTTAAAAAACATGTTGGGCCAGCCTTGAAACTTGCAGCTTACTAAACTTTACCACCAGGCAAACAAAACTCTTAAAGCAAAAATAAAGTATGAAAATAATCAGATCATCATTATATAAAAAGGAGAGAGTAGTGCAGAGATTTAAAAAAGAAAATGAGGCTCAGAATGTAACAAACTGCCTCAAGTACAAGCACATCTGATTAATCTACTGCTCTTTCTAAAAACAGCTGATAGCCCTCATCACAAAAAGTGACAAAGGGAACAAAACCAACTTGGGAAGTAAAAATCACCAAAGAAGAAGAAGAAGAAAAGGCTTTCAACAGCTTTGACAATGAGGTGACTCAAAGAACTGTGTTAGGTACAGCACTGTCTAATATGTTAGCAAACAGGAGAAGGGGCTTAAAAATTCAGCCAATACCCCTGGAATTTGATACAATTATTGAGACTTGTCCAATATTATGCGAATATTATGAACCACTTCAGAAGGGCCTAATAAATGAACTAAGTAGGCAAGGAGGTGGCAAATAAAGGTCACTGAAGAGAGAGAGACATGTGAATGAATGCATATTAGAAAGAATTTCTGCCATGCATCTGTGCTAAAAGGCCAGCACTGCCACCGCCTTCAAGCCCACCCAAAACTGTGTCTGGGGGTAGTGCCACTGACAGTGCTGGAAGAGCTCCGGTAGGACACAGAGTGCTCGTGTGGATCAGGAGCTTCCCTGAATTTGTGACCGTTGTGGGGGGAGGTGGAAGGGACTAAAACCGTGGGCAGCTGGCCGACAATCTGTCCGTGTGCAAGAGCAGGCAAAGAAATAAAGCAAAACAAAACATGTTCCTTCTGCTTCACCATAAACAACTCGGCCACAAAAAGCAAGACTAGATACAGACCAAAATAGGAAATAGCGAGGCCATTACAATTTCACTTTGTGAAGGAGTGTGATTTGGCCTTTCTGCTCAGCATAGCCCTAGGAATGGCAGAAATTAAATGGGTCCCAGAAGAGGCCACAGAAATGATTAACTCGCTGAGGAGAGAGCAGAGGGAGGCTCACCTCCAGAGGCGCATCCGTCCGCTCCCTGCAGGAGCCGAGCTGGGATCTGGAGAGCCTGGTAAGGAGCTGTAGCGAATCTCCCTGGGGAATTACCCTGGGAACCAGGGGAGGGTCGGAGAAGGGACATGCTGGAATCACGTTTTCCTGCCGTGCTCCCAGCCCCTGTGGAGAGGGCTTGTCCCAGGGAGAATGCAAGCCCTCACTACCCCAGGACCCCGCTGTGGGGTCTCCATCCCCTCACGTGAGCAAGACCTGCCAGCACAGGAGAGTTTGAAGCCTGTTTCAGGGGCAGGGCCAAATGCCTTAAGCACTCCATTACTGTAGGTGAACTCCAGAAATGCTGGAATAGCATTGGCTTCATTTATGTGAAAACAGGGGCGTTGTGCAGGCTGACTACACAGCAAGTTTTAAAACTAAACAAAATGGTTCTATTTTCATAATGGAAAAAATAACATTTTATCATAACTAAGTTCCTGAAAATGTTAGTGACAAACCACAAATCGTTCAGTATTTTCTGCTATAACAAGCAGATACACAACAGAATAAGAAAATCTGTGTGTTTCACATTATGGTTTTATGTATTGTGCATTGAGCTCGCCTAAGAGCTAAACAGCATTTGATTTGTGCCTAACAATAAATAGAAAAAGGATTGCCAATTAAGAATGTGGGGCAGCTATTTTTAACGAAATGTTTTTAAACTTTTGGCGAAGTACGAGAGAAAGGCAGTGCCATCTGTCGGGGAAACGCGGCCGGTTCAGGGACCGAGCGGGCTCGGCGCTGCTGCGCCTTGGGGAGAACAAAAGCCCGGCCGGGCCCGGGGACGAGCCTGGTTTGATGCGGGATAAACTTTTGCTGAAAAACAGAAAGGAGAGGTGAAACAATCTAAGCGGATTCAACACCGGACTGTGTCAACCACGAGCTGTGAGATGTATTAAACACCTTCGCGCTCCTTCTCAGCGGCAGTTTCCGATGCGCGGGGACAGGACGCGGGGCACAGGGCGATGCAGCGAGCAGGGCAGGGCACGTCAGGCAGGGCAAATCCCCGTCACCTTGGGCCAGTGTAGCAGCCACAGAAATGTTCCTTCCTCGTCGTCCCATGAGTCAGCTGTCCTGACGGCATCACTTCGCACTCAAAGTGAAACACGCAGCCGTCCTGCATGGGAGGGAGAGAATCTGAGCTCCACAATAGGCTAAGCTGGCAAGCTTAGGTGGTCTGTCAAGAATTGGGGCTTGGGTGGTTTTTACTCATCATTTCCACACTGCTTGTGATTTCACTTTAAATGAACAGCCAAACGCAGGTTTCAATAGTTGCACTGAATTTGAAAGCCAAGGTATTTAACATTTAAATACACTGCATGCACCTTATGAATTATTTACTTACACCAGCCTTTCTGGAAACGCAGGGACATTCTCACACCCACACATGCACAGCAGCACTAACACATCTCTGTGTATAAGATGAGTCTTCTAGCTAATGATGCTTTTCTGTAGCTATTTAGCATGTTGCTATTTTCATTTACGGGTCAGGGAGGGTAGTGGATATCAAATACAGACATTTTTGTGCCCAGTGAGGGACTGACACATTGGCTAGGATCACGTTGATGGTTATTCAACAGAACTGCAGTAGCCGCTATTTTTGCTCCATTCCCACAGCAGCAATAAAACAGTAGCACAAAACAGAAAGTGGCACACGAGATACATTGAACAGCAGCTGCCCTTAAAATCTGAGCAGTCCCCATGGACTGATTTGCCATTTGCAAACACTACCTTTTTTTTTTCCCCCTTACTCTACTGAGGGGGTATAATTAAAGAAGAAGGGGAAAAATGGGATCATAGCAGTAAGAGCAATGAGTAAACAGTGAGACCAGAAACACATGACTGTGCTGGGGGAGATATGTGGAAAGGATGCATCAATAAGGTGTTTCCTTCAAGAAAAAATTATCAGTAATAGCAGGTAGACAGTCTCCTGCTGCAAAGACTGTGTCCAGTCTTGGCTTAATTAGTAAAAAAAATATCACTTTTTAGGCAATACCAAAGCAAACAGTTGGGTATAAAAGCCAGGTAAGTAGTGGAAACACACACCAGAAGTGCCCTTGGGCAGGATTAATGTATAGACAAGCTTTTGGAAAAACATATTTTTCTGTTTTAAACAGGTAAGTGTATTTTGAACAAAGGCAGGAAGACTTATTCTCATGGCGTTCCACACTGCCCTGTTTTAAGTACTGCATGTCATAAGATGTGGAATGAAAAAAGCACTTTTCTGGTGCCAAAGGGGAGAGGGATTTAAAGAACACAAAAGTACCATTTCACTTGTAAGAGGTGCACTCTGGTATTTTTTCCAGCTGAACTCTGTAAGTGTGCAAAGTCCAAGAAACAGAATATTAACCTTTGATGAGGAAAACCTAAAATTGTATAGGCTTGGATTGCAATCATAATTATATCGTATTCAAATGCCAGGGCTCATTTCTCAATAAATGCACTTAAAGTATTCTGTAGAACAATATTCCACGGGGACACAGAACTAATCTTTCAAACTCAAGATGATATAGAGGCCAACCAGAACCAGAACTGGAGCTAAAAATATTCAATGATCCAATCACTGCATAGCTTGGGATAGTAGCCTTTTTTTCATAACATATGTTCACAGATATGTCATCATCATCTGTTGTCAGACTAGTGGCAAATAAAGACTTGCAAATTTTCCTACATTTTTCACATCTCTGCTTGTTACATCAGTAACATTGCCTGCTTGCCTTTTATTCATCATGTCTGGCATGTTCTAGTAATTCTCTGTCATGCTAAGATCCTGTGCCCTGAATATTTGCTTGCCTGGTTTTTTAAAACGGATGTACAACAAGCTTTCTTCTCTTTTTTCCCCCCTCTTATTATCTGCATTACACTTCTGATTTAGGAAGGACAGGAATCCCTTTCCTGCACACACCCCCAACAGTTTAAGACTCTGGTCATCCTTTTATTTAAGTATCAACAAACAAACCAGCCAAATTTGACACTGGATGAAAATGTAGCTATCAGCATAGCAGAGCTCAGCTAAAAGGACTGTCCCCAGTACTTCCAGCCAGGGGACCTGGAAATACTTCCCAGCTACTATGGCTGTTCTGCCTGTGTGTCAGGATGAGTCCCAAGTCCTAATGTCCTCTTATTCTTTGATACTCCCTGGGAGAAGGCCAAGGTGTGTACAGGTTAGGAACATGCCAGGGCATGCTGTCAAAGCTCTGGATGATCTGAGCAACAAGGCACTGGGACTATAGGGTACAGGCATAGGGTGTGACATGGATTTTGCTGTTTCCAGCACTGGAATGGGGCCTTTTTTTTTTGCCCAAAATGTAGGAATTCACAATACAGAAAATTAATTTCCAAAGTGTGAGAGCTAATGAGCATTAACTAGCATTAGTGACTTGTACTCACTATCAGAATTTTGTTATCATAGCCAATAAGATTTTGAGTTTTGCTCACAAATCTGTTATTCTATGTAGCCCTAGGTCAGGAAGCAAGGTAAATAAATATGTGCAGAACTTCCCATCTCAGTGGGATGACACAAGTGGGTGAAGACAGAACTGTATTAAGATGTGTGCTGTCAAAGCTCACAATAGGTCAAACCCCTCTACTAGGTAAATTTTTCATTTACCTCAGGGATGATACACCAACCGTAAAGATTTACAAGCTATGAGTTAAGTTTTCCTGATGCTGATGGGAATTTTAACCTCAGTCAAGGAAGTGTTTAGGCCTGAAGGAGCCTAAAGACACCAATAATCACTAGCAGGTGATGATTGTCTGTGTTGAATGATCCCATTTAAAATCCTGCCAGGCATCTATTTGCCTCTTCAGCTCCTTAGTTACTTTTGTGTATCTGGCCTTTGTTATTTGGAGAGTCTTTGGTTTATTCTTCTTTCTATAGTCTTTTGTCTTTGAAAGATTGATTTATTGCTATCTGATATGAGCTACATAATCCAACAAAAATGCCTTGTCTCAACAGTTTATAGTTCTGCTTAAGATTTATCCATCCATCCTTCCAAGGAAAGTACTTGCTTTTTCTTCTTTACAATTTCAAATGTTTGCCTATTCAGAAATAAAGTCCTCTCTTAGGAAAGGAAGCTAAGCTGAAGTCTGCATCATTTTAAACTCTGACATGGCTCAATTTAGGATGGACTCTTTATAACATAAAAACACACACATTCCCTGCTACCTGTGTTCCCCAGTGCATTTTTCCTTAGTCATTTAGATTGTTTCTGCCCCTCACTCCAGCTCTTCCTCAAAACTTTCTCATTTTTGCCCTGGCTTCTCTTTCCTTTTCTTTATTTAAAACACTGTGGCCAACCCAATTTTCATGGGCTTAACCCTGCCTTTGACTCTCTCTTGAATCTCTATGATCCTTTCTCCCTCACCTTGGGATGAATGTTCTATCTTCAGCTTGTGCCTCATTATCTACTTGGTTGTTTAATCTCTTATCTGACACCCTTCACTCATCCTTGGTCACACACTGAAATCCCACAGTGCCTAAACTAACCCTGGTTTGGAGCCCTCAGTCTGCTGGAGAATTGTAACTTGCACCAAGAAGAGAACATGGGTCTCTAGATCTGAATGTTCAGTGAACCAATGAAGCTTTGAGAGAGGGAAAGGGGACATGGCCTGGGCTTTTCTTCTGCAAAAGTTCTGGCCCCAGCTGTTGTATCTGGGAGCATTTTGCTCTGGAAGATGGCCACATTTTAAGACCCCAAAATAATTTTCAACACCCTCTGGTTCGTGGGTACACTCACAAGTAAATACAAAAAGAAGGCCATGGATGCAGTATTCACACCCATAGAACTCACATTCAAAATGCTGTGGAAATGAAAAGCTTCTGAAAAATCAGGTGACCTTTCTATGGACCCCTTGACTCACCTATTTAACTACACTTTTCTTGCCTCAGTGACTTTTTCTCAAAGGCATCAGAAGTTCTTCAACCTCTACACACCCCAGCAGAAGGCACAGACACTTGATGTCTTTTAATGATCAACCTATTAAGTTTGATACCACTGACCTCTGCAGCAGTGCTTACTAAGCACGAAATATGATAATATTAAACATTTTAAAGAGGTTTTTTTATGTTTCATTTCAAACCAAGTACTTCTGATTAAGGCAGTCAGTTCAATTCCTACCACAGTTTACATCTAAACCTTTCTGAGGTTTATAATAATCTCCTACACCTAAAAAAAGATAGGTGACTAACATTAATTGTGCAAGCAAATATTTTTAACCCCAGAGCACAACCAAAGGAGGGCAGGTAGGCTTTGCTGCTCTCAACTAAGCTACATATGGTATTTGTGATGTGATCATTCACATTTACGATGAGTGTCAATCAAACATCTGCTCTTGCCATCTTGGACTGTGAATATTTCAGATCAACAACTGAAATCCAGATGTGTTTGTGTCATGAGCTCTATGCACTCTACTTGAAATGATTTGTCTTTAAAAACAGAATTATGGATGCACTCACGCTTGCGGCAGTATCCTGAAATGTTCCTCCTGCACAGCAGAGCTTTTGTGGGAGAATTCAGCCACCTGGGTCCAAAGTCCCTGACATTTCGGGCAAGAAGGTTGTGCAGATGGGGACTCCCTCCCTTCTCAGTGCTACAGCTGGAAGTAGAAGACAAACCATCATCACATTCTACACCATTATTTTCCTCATTTCTAATTTGATTCTTGCACTAACCCCACCCCCCCAAACTTTTACTACACTGTTTCCCTTCTAAGGGTAGCATAACACTTTATGTATGGTCACAAAATCAACAAAGGCCATACTTGTCTTATCCCCATGTCTCTCTTCATAGCTGACTAATTTTAAAATGGTTATTACAAGCACTACGTGTGTGACCTGCTACACTTCATCAACTACCCGGTCTTACTTCTGTTTTTACTATTCAAGTTGAGGACTTGCATCCTGCCCCAAACACAATGAATATAACAGAGGTTATAACAGAGGAAAGCTGTTGTTAAGGTTTAACTCATATCAGAATGTCTTAAGACCAATTATTAGCTTTTAATTTTGTTTTCTCTTTCCACCAAGCCTGGGTTCCAGCTGGTGCTACAGATGGGGTTCACATGCCCACATGGAAGAGCCACACATCCAGCTGTTCATCTGTATATGGAATCAAACATGGATGCCTGGACAATGGTCCTCAGCTTCCAAGAAAAAAAACACTTATCCACAGATTTGACCAACACTATTTGGAGCTTAACATATTGCAGCTTTCAAAGGAATATGGAGGGAGCTCGTTGCCCTGTATGTGGTAAAACACACCAAATTGCTCTCTGCAAACACTGCACTGAAGAAGGGAAAAAGGCAGGAATGACCTACAGGGAACTGCTCACCATAGTCAGGGGACTTACAGTTACCCATCTGGGTTACTAACGCAGTTTATTTTCCTGATTCTGCTCATAACACATTTATTGGATTACCTTGTTCAGATGTGTGTCACTTCAGAGGCATGGAGGCATGTCCCTTGTTTGTTAAAGGTACATGGCACTTGCCATATTCTAAGGAGAATTTATGGTTTTAGACACAAGCCTAAGCAAAGGTGCTCTTAAGAAAACAACTATAATCAATCAGGAGTATTATGACAAAAAAAAAATTACTAGAAAATACTGATTCATGGAATCCTGCCCTTTTATCTTTTTTTTTTTTTNTAGGAAGAAGGTCAAAGAAATATTTTTTAGAACTCTAACTTTTCGTAAGAAAAAAAGCTATAGAGAATAAAGACATTACTGTATTCACCTGAGACACAGGACACCCAGTTTTAACTTAAAGCTTTACCTGATTTAATTTTGGCCTCAGCAAATCCCAGGGGAATGTCATGACCAACACTATACATCTCAGCCTTTGGTATTGGCCCAGGGAATTCAGGGACCCCAGGAATTAAAAATGTTCCTTGGAAGCTCATCAAGAAGTCAGGACAATGGCAAGAGTGGGACCCAAATAATGGGAAAGAAAAACAGGTGCAAAACAAAATTTGCCAAAATGAAATGAAAAAGATCTAATTTTACCACGTGCCAGTGAGGAAATGCTCTAAAACAGTAAAAAGCTGAGTTCCTCTACTAAAAAACCTGGTAAAACAGCTTTAAACCATCTTCTTGGGAAAAAAAAGTAAGGACCAATAAATTCTGATATCCCAAAGTCTGAGGAAAACTCCCAGTAACTTTATTGAGAATTTTATCTTGATGAATAGAGATTTTGGAGTTCAGTAGGTGGCCTTGAAATTTCAGAGTCAGGTCTCTTCAGTACCACAACTGAACATGAAACAACCAAGCTCAAAGGAATCACCCAGGACTCTGAAATTCTCCTCCTACCCCTAAGGCATCGTGCAGCAATGTACAAGTCACAAACACTGTGTGAGATTTGCTTTCTCTTTGCCATGCTCTGGGCTCCTGTTCTGCTCCAGACCACTGAATGCCACTGCAGGCTCAGCAAATGCCAAAGGTGCCAAAGTCCGTGGTTTCTCAGACTCTGCATTTCCCATGCTGCTTAGATTTGCTTGTCACTGTTTTCCTGCTTGATAACTGCAGGGATGAGAATATCAGGAGTGGCAGCCTAATCAGTGACCACTCTGGGCACTCAACCTGTCAGAGCTGAAAACTCATGAATGAGCTGCAGTGAGTCAATGAGAAGCTGACACATCAGCCAGAGCAGGAGGCTCCTCTGCAACAGGGCCCTTCCTCCTCACACACCCAAGGCAGAAATGGAAGCCATACAATGAAACAAATTTTAAAAATCTCAAGCCAAAACCAAGCAAGAATCAAAACCCACACAAAGATCTACTTTCAGCATAGTGAAAATACAACAAAATATTTGCTTGTTCTTTAGACACAGTTATCAGGCAGGTGTTTCACAGAAGATTTTTTTTTTTTTTGCAGAGTCATAGCAAGGATCTGACCCTTTCTCACACAGTGAATCCAAATATCAGACGTGCACAAATCCTTATAAATCTCATCAATAACTATTTAAAAATCTATCATCCATCTATCTATCTATCTATCTATCTATCTATCTATCTATCTATCTATCTATCTATCTATCTATCTCAAACCCTGCAAGTACAAGTAAATGAATTCAAATGTTCTCATTGCTCAATTAAATCTCATCCAGAGATGGGTCTGGGCAGCCATGGCCCCAGTTCAACAAACCACTTAAGCATATGCTTAAAACAAGCTCTGGATCAATTCCCAGTGAGGATTAATGCATATTCGTGAATGCTTCACTCCTTTGGAGACCACAGAATGAAATATTGCTGGAAAAGCCTTAAAAAGTAAAAGCACGATTTTAGCCACTTGTTTTTAAATTAGCTTAAGCCACACTGAATATTCTAGACTCAGCAAACTCTCCACAGACAAATGTTTATTTTCATTCTATAGCACCTTGTGCAATGAAATTAAAATTTCAGAATGTAGCACGGGGTGGCCAGAGGGAGAGATGAGGACAGAAGGTGGAGGTTAATGCAGAAGGACTGTCTGAGGTTTCCAAGCACACTATAATAGAAAGCACATAAATAGGAAGGCCAAGCCAGTAAATAATGATAGATCAATCTACTGCTATTTCTGTGGCTCTGCAAGATGTACATGTCCTGACACTACTGTTTATGTATTAAATTGAGAATGTGAATTGATACAAACTGAAATGTTTTCTTTCCCTCAAGCTTCTTTTGTGCCTAGATGGATGGATGTTCACACTCCACTTTTTTCCTTTGGTTAACCAGAGAAATAAATTCTTGATTAGACCCACATTATTCATGTTTTGCAGAGAATTTTTTGCCTACACATGCAAGCCCTGCTGGGGTAAGCCAGCAAAGACCTATTGACTTAGTGTCGTGGCAAATTACATGGCCCTATAGACTGATGAAATATTAACTCAAGGGACTGATATTTTCACTGGATCAAAGACCCACTAATGAGAAACAGAACACTGGTTTTCAAAGAGGGTTTAAAAAGTTAGAACAAAACACAGATCATTTAATGTACTGCAAAAGTTGCAGTAACTTCCTGACAGTTTCCTTGCCTACAAACCTCTTAGCCCTGATTTATTAACATGAGCTGCTGTGCCAAGTTCGTGTCATAAAGGATAGATGCTGTGTGCCCACACTCTGCTTGGAACTGCATAAACATGATCATCAACTAGATTTGACATCATAATCAAAACAATGAAAATAAGATAAAGGTGGCAGACAATATCCAAGAAAATGTATTAAGAAGCTCCTTCTACATTAGGAAAAATAAAATTTGCCTCCACTGATGGAGGGAAGGACCTGTTTTTTAAAGGAATTCAGGTGCTTAAAGGAGCAGATGGGAGCACAGTGGGATTTTTAGAAGCTCTTTGATGGCAACTCCCACTGAAATCACTGTGTATTAGGCAGCTAGGTATTTTGGAAAATTCACATTACCTGCATCTTTAAGCACCTAAATACCTTTAAATATTTGGCCCAAAGACAGCTTACTGTAATGTCATAGGAAACAGAATAGTCCCTGCTCAAGGGAAAATAGTTTATTGTATGGCCAATTAATTTTCTAGCAAAAGAAATCCATATAAGCAATTTGTAAGAAAAATTAGGCCACAACTCCCGAGCTATGACTTCTAAATAGTATTTTGTAACTGAAATAAGACATGTGGTACACCAAAAAACCTTGACCATTTACTTTTGCAAGGCTCCAACAGCGATGATACCTGTATCGTAACACGGTGCTCACCTGAAATCGGAGCACATCCGGAACCCATGGGCCGCCGTCCCACCAAAGAGGGGAAGATGAATGGGGTACCTGGGTGTCTGGGCAGGGAGTCAGGGGCTGGTGAGTGCAGGGGCCACGGAAGGGACACTCTCCCTGCAGAGGAGGCACGCAAATGATCAGAGGCATCATTTGTCTCTTTGGTCTGGGAGAAAGACATTGGCAGCTGCAGGGTTTTTCCCAGGGAAGCTCTGGAATTCCAAAGATGAACGTGTAAGATTTTGCAGGACATTTATGTCCACCCTTGTGAAGCAAAGGGGGCACTTCACTTCTCACAGAGGTGAGACGCTGCTTCTAAAGAGGCTCACTGCCACTTAGTTTTCTAATTCCACTTGTCCAGGGACAAACTGGAGGCCTAAGATAGCAAATCCCACACAAATCCTTTGACTCCTAATTCAGGAGTAGGAGTCAGAATTAAAGAAGCCCTCTACGGCCTGGCTCGCATCCAGGCTTTGCCCTATTAGCCTGAGGTCCAGAAAAATCAAACAAGTTTCTTGGCTAACCTTCTACAGAAAGGGCAAATATCAGTTCCAGTGCCGCACCATGCCACCTTTCAGTTGCAGAAGACTTCTCCTACATCACCAATCTGTGTATCCCATCCAAGTCACTTCATTTAAAGTGGAAAAAAACAAGCACTGACAGAACAGGGCCCTTAGAGTAAGGCTCCCAGCATAATGCAGCCACAAGAACTTAACAAGTGGGATTTACTTAACTGGTCACTAAGTGTTAGCATTCCTCTAAAGATATATGGCTGAAAGTGTTTCTCTGGCTATAAAGAAACAGAACTGAGGGAGCAGAGAAAATGCCTGGCAAGCAAACTCTCCCCCTTTTGTTTAATAGCTCTCTTCAGACTTGTAAGCCTAGAAAAAGCTTCATTAAAGTTAATGGACAAATCTTCCAGGAAAAAATGTAGCACTTAAATGTTACTAGTTGTGGTCTGAGCATGCAAAATTTCTCTTCCTTGCTGGGTTCACCCCAAGATGGCAATCTTCGGGCAGAGTTACATAAATATTGTCAGCTCTCAGGCTGGCCTTGTGTCTCAGACCTGATGAGTGACTGGCAGAGTTCACGGGCCAGGTTCACCAGCCTTGTAAGTGGGCACAGCTTCACTGAAGTCAGTGGGAGGCCTGAGCACATTACAGGAACCTTCCATAAATAGAACAGAGCTGTGTCCATTTGTACCAGAAATGACTGCAAATTGCTGCCAGCAACATTGCAGAGAACATTTTTCACCCTGTAGACTTCAGGCAACCCATTCCTGATGATGCCATACAAAAAAATACTGCCCCCAAGTCACTTCCTTAGCTACTGCCATGGCAACCCTTCCCTGAACATTTAAAACCCTTTTAACACCCCAATGCCACCCAGCCTTGCTATGCCCCCAGAGTGCTGCTGTGCTTTACTTTTCAGTAGGTGACTCAGGCACAGATTCTGACCTTCACCAGGTCCCAGTGAGTCGATGGGGAGACACAGCAAGGTGCTGGGACAAACAAAGGTGAACATCATCCCTTATATAATGTATTTAACTCTCAGTCTTCACCCACATCGGGCATTTCACAGAAGAAATGCTTTAAATAGCTTCTTTATACATTCACAGTACAGACAGAAAACTTAATCTTTAAAAAGCTCAGTTAATACATGCTGCCATTTTAGATGAGATTTTAAATGGGTGGCCAGATAAAAAAGGCCTCACAACTTCCACCCTACTGCAGCTGAGGATGGGACTGCACAAAGACTGCACTCTAGTACCACACCTGAGGTGAGACATAGCAAACATAATCTGCAGTTCCCATTTGGGTGTTGCAAAGTGTAAAAACAGCATTTGAGATGTCCTATTCTTGCCAGACAAGAGTGATGCAATCAAAGATAAAGCATCCTGCTGTGAAGCTTGCAGCTCATACAGGGAGCACAATGTAACCGAGACCACTTACACAACATGAGGCTCCTGACTGCCCTTGGAACAAGGTTGGCAGAGACCCCTCTGGTTGAACCAGGAGCAACAACTTCTTGTTAAAGGACTGTTTCTAAAATTTTACATATTATATTATTACAACTTACAATATCAGTATGATACTGCTATCTGCTGTTTGTTGAAACTAATACAGTTATAAATAGAAGAATAGATGGATTTTGATGTATAAGTGACCTGTTTTGGCAATTTTCAACAGCACCTAAGAAAAGTGCATTGTGTCATGGCGTCTTTAAGCACTTTTTCCTCAAGTGCAATAGCAGAAAATTCAGTAAAATACTCCAAGAGAGATTTCAAAAATCTGAGAGGATTTAAGGGATCTATTGGTGGCACTGTCAGGTTGCTCAGCAAAACACACAGTACTTTAATACTGACTGTCAGCTCTACAACTTATAAGCAGAAACCAAAACATATGAGTCTGAGGATCCTCCTGTGAGGAGGCTGAACAGAAGGCTGAGCACTTTTGTATCCACAAAGAAAACTGACTCTCTTTGACAGAAGGAAAAATTAAAATTTGGGAGGGGCAGGGAGGGTTCAGCTTAACAAACCTCATGTTTTCCCCATCAAAATTAAGGGGACGAAATCCAATACTTCACTGTGCAAACTTAGCAGTCTGGGCTGACAGCTCTGTGTGCACTACAGGACAGAATGCAGTGCACAGGGACCTGATGTTTGTGGCTTCCCACTTTGATCCTCAACATCCGTTGAAGTTTCTGCAAAGTTATTCTAATTTACTCCCCAAAGTACACTGACCCAAACAGGCTGCAGGAACCAAGGCTCAGACTGCTCTAGAGAGCTACAAGTCCATGTCCTGACCAACCTCCTGAAAAGAGTTGAATACCTGCTTTTCAAAGCTGAGCTTCATGTTTTAGGCAGAATCTTGCCGCAATGCATAATCTACTTTATGTAGACTGTAAATATTTCACACTTTACTTTCAAATCCGAAAATTTGTGAACACTGACAGTAACAAAATGGGCATGGTGGTGACACTGCAATCCTGGAAATAAAATGCCATAAGGCTTCAGAGCTCCCAACAGCCTTTAAATATGGAAATAAGTGTGTATGAGCCCATGACACACACACAGGGAAAAGTTATTAGCTAATAACAGCTTTCATTCTCCATTCCAACTCAAGACTCTACTTCTTATGAACAATTGTGGTCACTTTCATGTTTGATATTCCTGCACTTTGGGGCAGGGACGGCAGGGACAGCTTTTTGTTCTGCTTGTACGAGGACTCCCACAAGGGCTTTCCTAACTGAAACAGTAAATATGTCACCTCTAAGTCATTAAAGAGAGTCACTGGCCAAAGGAGGGAATGAGTAAGTGCTAATACCCATCATCCTAATCTGTGCACTCTCATTCTTCTTAACACCACGGCGAGCCAAAAGAATAATTAAAACTGATCAGTGTAATTGTTTCAACATTAGATGCAGAATTTCAGATCAGAAGCTGAGCAGCTGCAGAGATTGCTGGAAAGTCAGTGTAAGTATCACCATCCTTGCCTGTAGGTAAAGTGCTGAGAGAGAAGATAATATTCTGATTCATGGCGTGGTAAAAGTACTCCAGCATTTTCCAGTAGGCTTCTCTGCAAAGCTACCATGCCTCAAGTGAATTTGAAAAGGTGTTCTTCAAGAACTCCATAGCAAAAGTGAAGGGGGAAGGATTTTACTGCTTTTTTCCAAAGCATGCCAGCACCACTTGACAATTTTTTGTCACATTGATTCAAATCCACTTTTCCCCCTGAGAAGTATAAGAATTCATCAGCTTTCCCTATCTGATTTGTGCTGTCAAACGCATCAGGAAGTATGTACCTCTCTGTAATTCAAATGCTTTCCTGCCCACCGTAATTGTGAGTCTCTTTTCTGGATGTAACAGAGGAAGAATGGGCTGTCTCAAAGGGAGACTTCCCCTGGATGTCCTTATAAGGCAGGTGTACATGATCACTGAAGGGTAAGTCCTACACATAATTCTTGTGTCATCAATTTACTTTAAATCTCCATGCCTCATGACAGCCTTTTTAAAGGTCTTATCCACAGGGAATATTGCCATGAACTTCCTTAGACTCTGCAAGGAGTGACAGGAAATCTATACCTCCAAGTGTAAGTAATCCCAGCTGTTTCAGGAGAAAGAAAAATGGTAAATTCATGCTCTTCAGAAGCAATAAAATAAATCATGATTTAGCTAATTGTCCTAACACAGGAGCTGAGAACAATTGCACATTCCTGGGGAAACCAGTTAAAGTCTCACATATTTCCATTTGCCTTTAACAACTTCCAGTGAGCTGATAAGAAGTTCTGTTGATAACAAGAAGTTGGTGTGACAGATAGTGATTGCTAGAAAAGAGTAGATGTTGATCTCTGTGCTTCAAGTTTCATAGAGCTCTAATAGACTGTAGAACCTGGAGTTTGGATGTGTGGGGATTTTTGGTTGTTCTGACTCTGTCCCCAGTGTTATGTAGAAAGTATTATTTGTGCTACATCTTCAGGAATTAGGACTCTGCAACTCTGCATCCCTACCTTTTTAACTCCAAATGTCACACATTGCTAAAGAAAATCTTTAAAAATACCTAAAATTCAGTCTGCATCACTGGATTCCTCCTAGACAGCAGCTTTCTGAAGTACCTTCACCCTGGTATGCTCTGTGCCCACTGAAGATTATAAACAGCAGTTTAAGGAAAAAAAAATAAAAGAAGTGCCATACAAATATTGAACAAAAAAGAAAAAGATGTTAAGGGAAGTAAGACAAGCCAACTGTAATGAGGAAGGGTGTCTTTACCCTGATATACTGGGGGCTTCTGATAAGAGTTCACAACTCAGTGGTGTGAAAAAGTGTCAAGGTCACTGAACCCAAGGCATGCCTCTGCCTAATAACCGTTGTTTACTTTGTTTGCCCAGCTTCCCCAGGACTGTGTAGAGTGCACAAAATGCACCCTGTGCACTGCATGACCAGTGGGCCAAATTCCCATTGTTCCCTGAGCAGCCAAAGAGCTGTCCCCTTGCTTTGCTCCCACTTTTAAACCAAACCAACAACCATCATTTCTAAACTTCATCATAAACACATGGGTGCCTGAGAATAAAGTTATGTACAGGTAGATGCACAAAGGAGGTGCTAAGATTGTTTCTATCCATACAGGATAAACATAGCAGAGGGGAGGATGTGCATGTGTGTGATGGTGGGGAAACCACAAAGCTCTGTCATCAATTAAATTAAATGTCAATCCCATCAACAGAAAAAAAAAAAAAAAAAGAAAGAAAGGAAAAGGAAAAGGAAAAAAGAAGTTTTTCCATTTTTTTCATACTCTCTCAGCATTCCAGAATTTCTTTAGTGGAGATTTACCCTCTTTTAAATGAAGAAACTTCCTAAGATATGTGATTCTATGAGAATTTTTAAGGCTTATAATTATTCAAACAATTTCTCATTTAGTTAAGCAGCTGCATATTTTAGAAACCTGGCATTCGGTGCTGTACATTATTCCTTGATGCTCTCACAAATATAAAATTATGACTGTATGGAAAAAAACCCACCATCCCACCACCCCTCCAAAAAAATCCCTCTCAAAACCTGAAAGTAACTGTGCTTGAGAGATGCTACTTTTGCCTTTCTTTTCCTTGCCCTCTTTAGACAAATTCAACTTTGATATGATCCTGCCACTGCTGGCAGAAGCCCCTTTTGTTAAAGTCAGAGAGAATCAGAATAAGGTTTGAAAAAAACCTGGGAATAAAAATAAAACAATCACCCAGCAAACAGTAAAAAGGAATTGCAAGCAAGTATTTGTATCAGTAAACTCGAAAACCATCATCTGCTGTCTTCACTTAATGTCAATAGTTACTCATGTCCACTTTCATATATATCATCTTGTAACTGGCTTTTCATCCCTTTCCACACATGCCACCCCTCCCCCTCAACAAGCACTCAGTTGTAATATATGGGGAAATTGAGCTTGGTAAGTGAATTCCAGACTGTATTGGCCAATCCTAAGAGATTTCCACACAGTATTAGCAATTTACACTGATAACTAGTTTGACCATTAAAGAAGTTATTCTGGTCAATGAATTAGTTTGTTTACAAGTAAAAGGAAGCAGTAACTGAATTAAAGTGCTGTTTGAATATTTCTTATTTACAAACTCTGGTTCAGCAAAGCTTACACTGGTTCCATTTGATTGGAACTGATTCTGAGATGCAACTTGAGTACAGGTTATTTGTGAGTACCTAACTAAAACAACACATTTTACTAATAAACTGTAACACTGTACTTCTTTTCCCCCAAATCTTTAAGAAAAAATATAAAATCCATAAATATGCATACATTGTCGAGATGCCTGAAGGCCAAGTGAATATACTTAGTGCTACTTGAAATAAGACAGTAGAATGCTGCTGAAATCTTACTGAAGTAGCTAGCAAAAGGCCTGAGGAGCAGAACACAATAAGCGTTCAAAACCACCTCACAATGTAATAATCAATGTGTAATATGAGCTAGGGGTTAGTTAAATAAAATGTGAAAGCTGTATTAATGAACCCTTTCGCTGTCCAACACAGCATTTCATTTTCTTTCATAGGCTGCATAATGCAGGGCTTAGGAATAAATTATAGATGAAACCCCCATCATATGTTTATAAATACACTAACATTAGCATTTTACTTCCTCATAAATCTGCACCAAACATTCAGGCACAAGATAGAAAGCCCTGTAAAACAATGATATATTCTCTGCTTGCAAGACTTGCCTAGTGGCCCATTCATTTTTACCGCTGTTCTTCAAACATTACTTTCTTCGCTCATGCCCCCTCATTTAAAATCCATTTTAATTTAAAGATGTTCGATGCAGTCCTAGTGGTACATTTACTCATCCTGGTTATACATCATGGAGCAGGGAAAAGAAAATTGTTTAATCTAGAGATACGGTTCACTGTGGTCACCACTGAACAGTGGAGTAATTACCAGATCAGCTCCGCTAAAAATGCACTCAGGGTGTTCTGTGACCTATCATCTTCTAATCTGCATAGTGAAGTATAGCTTCATAACTATAAATTGCTGACTTAATTAAAACCAGGACCTTTCTGTCATTTAATTACAGGGAGAAAGGTTATTGCTTAAATGCAATTTTCCAAATGTGATTTCTTAACAGTTATTAACTGCTTCACCATCATTTATTGTTTCAGATTTTTCAATTTGAAAATAGTCCCTGTGACAGAAGTAATGACTTCATGAAAAACTCAATCTAGATGGAGCTGAGCAGACCCATTTGTTTCTCGTAAGTGGAGCAGACAGAAAACTTGAAAATGTCACAGGAGGATCCTGTGATTGCTCCACTTTACAGGAGTAATTAAAAACCAAGAGGTTGTATTAAAGGTGAGGAGAGGAGGTTTATGACAATTTCTAGGTTTTTCCCCTTACCAAAATATTGTCTGTGCCTTTTCAACTCTGTTAGGAAAGGCTTGGATTAATAATTAATAGTTTATTCCAATCCAATACACAGTACTAGTACCAATACATTATGATAAGCCTGTTAGCTCTGCAGTTTTCTATTCATCTGGCAAGAGTCACCTTAATTTGAAGACAAGTTCCATCTAATTTTCCTTTGCATATAAAGCTTTTCATTTCCAAGAACTGTTGTTTCCGTGAAGTAAGTGCATTTTAACTAAAATTTGAGCAGCGGCTCATTGTTTAAGACAGACCTCATCCAAGAATGAAATTGATTCTGCGAGGCCACTTTTATATCAATCTGAGTCCCATGAGAAAAAAAAAAATCAGCATGAAGACCTCCCCTGCAGAGTGCTGCATGAAATTCTACTTGAAGGACCAACCTGACCATTACAACTCACAGGAACAGCTAAAGCCTGAAAGTCCTCTTGCAGGGTACTGAAAATACAAGGCAAGGTCCCTCTCCCAAAAAAAGAAAAAAGACAGAGGAAAGAGAGGGAAGAAAAAAAGGAAAAAATAAAAGGGGAGAGAAAAAAAGAGGTAAAGAGACAAAAGAAAAAGAGAAAAAAAGAGGGAAAAACAAGAGAAAAAAAAGGTTAAAAAAAAAAAAAGAGAGAAAAACAGAGATGCTTTTTGTTGCCAGGACAACAATTTCTTGCTCCCAGTGAGGACACATTTTTAATCTGAATTTTCCTTGCATACCGTTTGTCTAATTAAGAGTGCTTCCAAGATACATGTGAATTTTACATGAAATAGGTTTTGCAGATCAAGGGAAGCTTACTGTTCAAGAGTACCAGAGGAAGATAACCTTTCTACCAGGCAGTCACACATCACTGATGGGGGCTTTAAGGTATCAGAGGAGCTGGCAGTGGATACGACAGGCAGCACTACAGATCCATCCATTTTAAACCTTTGTGACCCCACAAGCATATTATAGTCTTCAATAAATTCATCCTTCAACACCTGCATTAGTGAGGAGAGAGTTGCTACCCCAGGACACTGGAGCTGACGGATAGAGGCCACATCCCCACAGTCCACAACCTTCAGCTCCAGGCTAGAGCCAGGAGAACAGAGAACTTCTTTCCTGAACAAACAAGTCATAAGGATTCCTTCTCTCCCAGTTTTCCAAAGCATCCCACTGCACATGTGCTAATTGTGAGACTCAGAGTGGGAGCTGTTACTTAGCAGGCAAATTCCGTGGAGCAGTTTGGTGCAGATACTCACGGTAGGCACAGAGCTGGCTGCATTGCATGAGCCATGTGGTGATGTTTGCTCTCCCTGCAGCAACACAGCTGAGTATGGCCCATTCAGAATTTGCTCTGCTTTTACTATTAACACAACAACCAAAATATTTTCAAAGCATGTGTCACCTCTGATCCAAATTGCATTACTAAGTGGAATACAAGCTTTTGACTCTTCCCCTCCCCCCCCTTTTTTTTTATTGTGAGGACAAATCATGCTTTTGGTTAGTCACTGAACATATGTGGTATTGGTTTTGTTCCCTGACTGGTAGACTTGCATAACTTAGCAATGGAATCAAAACTGTAAACAGACAACATATGTGCATGTACGATGTGCAGTTTGCTTTCAGCTAATGATCAAGCACTCTGGGTTACAGTTTGCCCTTGGCAAGCATCTGTACTAGCATAGCTTGAATCCTTACATGTTTACACTCCACACTGGCAGGGGAGTGGTAGTGTAGGAAATAGCATGAGGGAACATGAATTATCTATTTTCAGACTCTGGACATGGCCTTCTCAAGAATAAAAACTGCAGCGATAGAAAATCAAAGAGAGAGAGAGAGGAAGAAATGGAAGATTTTACGAGAAAAGGAGAAAAATAAAATGCAGCCACCATAGGAAGAGAACAGGAAAAGGGACAGTGGGATACAGCCACATTCCTTGGAATGAAAAGGCAGCAACTCTGAGCAGAAAGCACCAGGCACAGGCAGTCTTGACTAGGACTCAAAATCTGGACTTTCCTGCCAGGCCAAAACAACATCTTAGAGATACACACTGGGGTCCTGCCTGTTTATTTAGAAAGTGGTGTTATTGCCAGTTGCATGGATTTCTATGGTAGGGCTAATAAATTTCATGATTTCAGTGACCTTTTCCTTATGCAGAGGAAAGCCTCCCTTCTTGCCAAGAGAACCGACAGAGTGCAGGATTATGCCCTAAACAGAACAACACACCTTCCACCCCCACTTAATGAAGACAGAAATTGTACTATAAGGACACCAGTGCACCTAGGGGAGTTTAATCATGATTTTCTAGTCTCAGTTCTATACTCAGAACACTTCTGTGTCCTTCCCCAATGCCAAGAGCTACTCTGCAGGTGGAGGAAGGAAAGCCAGTGCCTGACACTGCAGACTTCCTGCTGAGTTGCGTCCTGTGCAAGTTGCAGCAGATCTCCTCACTATCACAACCATGCTGGGTGACTTTTCATAAAGCCCTTACATTTGCATAGAACTCCAAGGAGACTGATTCTAAAAGGGCCCAAAACATGCTTATAGAACATTATTAGGGGTATCTTTTGCTTCCAACCCTTCTCAAATAATTTTTTATCTCCGAAGGCATTGTAAATGGGACTAACCTGAGAATCAGAGACCAAGTTCCTAATACCAGTGGACAGGTCCCCTCCAAAGGAGAGAGAATTTTCCAGGCTTTGATCCCTCCTACCCAAGTTTAATTCACATGCAAAAGGAAGCAAACCTAATAAATTCCATGTGACATTTTTTATTTCCTCTTGCAGCTGCCGAGGTTCACAAGGCAAAAGGACACATAGCACAGTTCAGAGAATTAGAAGAATGAGGAGAGGAGAGGACAATGACAGACACTTTACAAATACTTTAGGACTCAATTCAAGTGAACCCACTAACATTAAACCTGTCTCTTCTTTAACACCCAAGAGATTCTCACAGGTTTCTGTAAAGTACATATTCTTTTAGTGAACACCAAAATAGCAAGGGATGCCCATAACTCATTTAAATTCAACATTTTGCCTTGGATAAGCTGGGGGGCACCAGTGATCTGCTCTGAAGCAAACTCCTCATGCTCACATATTCAGAAATATGCAGTCCTGTTTCACAGACAGAATTGACTTGATCATGTGAAATGAGACTCCCTTTAGGTGGGGTCTGCCAAAGCAGGTGTTTACAAAAATCATCACACCATGCTGTCTTATGAGCCTTCCATGTTTTCCTACGAATTACAAAAACATGTACTCACAGAGAAGCGACACATGGATTTCAAACCACACCATTTAAACAGGACATAGTGGCCATGCAGGTTAATAGCCTGAAAATACAGAATGAGCCCTTTTTGTAATCTCCTCCGGCTTGTTCGTTTGATTAATTGCGCCCATTCAATTTCCATTTAAGACTATTAAGAAGTCTATAGCTTTAGCTATTTTTGTCTGCGAGACTCAGCCTGGAGATTTCAGAAGCTTAACATTCTAGCTGCATGTCACTGCAACCATTGTCTCTTGTCACAATTCTAATTCTATGCTCTGATAATAAAATTTCATTAGTGTCTGCACATCCTTTGCCTTACCTTTGAAGCACTGTCTTGTGCTGAAACGATTAGCAGTACTTTACGTCATATCACTTGACTGTTTGACAGCCATTGTGACTGAGCTAAACGGGGAGAAATTAAAATTTCTGACAATTCCCATTACATCTAAATTGCTGAGGAATTAAGGGATATTTACTTTTACAAATATTAAAGGTTGTTTAAAATGTAAACTGACTTCATTTTATTAGTAGATTCCACAATGTGCTAATTCAAAATGACTACATGGCCTTCTGTGAATAAATTACCAACTCATTTTCCAAAAGCGAAGGACATTTCCTCCAGGCTGCTTTTTGACTGTTTGTGTCAGTAGAAAAAGAAAACAAAAAAACTTATGAATATTTCAGAGCAGAAGATATTCCTTGGTGCCTGTATTCCGTGCTTCATTTTAACAGAATGAGGAGGTTATCCCTGTATGATATGATTTTTTAAACAACTTAACAAAAAACATGCCATGAAGCATTGAGTTTATCACATGATGTTAATTTGTCTTGGGAGGGGTCCCTCCCTGATCAATGTCTTGAGCCCAGCTAATCCAGACCATCACACCCCACATGTCTGTCCATACAATGAATGAGCTTAATTTCGAAAGTAATTTAGATTTTTCTGTTCCTGAGGATTTACATGTTTGGTGTCACAGTTTCTTCCATGATTTGGTGTTTCCTCAAACCTAAGTGGTCATTGTCATTGCAGACTCCAAAGGGACATGAACAAAAGCGATGGTGAGATGTTTAGCACACCTGCACAGGCTCGAGGGGTGTCACCAGTCAGATTTCAGACACAAATACATTGCTGAAGTCTTTTATTCATTCAACCACCCAGAGCTGCAGCTCAGTTGTGGTGATTTAAAAGCTGAGTTAGTGCAGCTGCCCAGAGTTATTTAGGTTTCAGGCTGGGAATGAGCATGGTTAACAATGTCATGGCTTTTTTTATCTCAGCTGAAGTATTATGGGGTGATCAGATGCTCCTGTACAATTTGAATTGCAGCCAAGAAAATATAGTCATGGCTCCTTCACTCTAAAACCTTTCCTTTGATTCCCCAGACCATCTTCCACACTATCATTCTTTCCAGACTGATGAACTTTAATTTCATCATTATTAGGGTTTTTCATCTTGAACTATTCTGAGACTTTTCTTGGTGTCTAATCACAGTTTTCTTCACTTTTTTTTTTTTTTTTAAAGCTCTCTGCACAAGGCCCAAAGACAAACACTGCTCCTAAAGTCCTAGTGCTTTTCCTTGTAGATACCTCTTTTATAGACTCCATTGTAGACAGCATTCACATGATCATTCTGGGATGAAACCCCAAATGGCTGCTCACAGTGTGCTGGCATGTTGAATGCAGCTTATTCCACAAAGTCTGGCCCCCATAAAAGGGACATAATAGTTACCTACCACATAGGATGTGATAAGGCTTAATTTATTAGAGCTGTAAAGCATTTTAGACCTTTGGAAGAAGGGTGTTATGAAAACATAAAGCACTATTGCCATAAAACATTTGTCTGGCTGAAAGCCCTCACTGGTCTGCTTGAAAACGAAGAGGGATGTGGGGAACCAGGGTGTCTTACCAGGCATTTTCCATTAAGAAAAAAAGTACTGCTTTCATTTATTTGGTGTCAGCATACATATTCTAAGACTCTTGGTGATGGAGAAGGAGGAAGAGCTGCAAGTCTATTGCATGAAGCATTACTATTTGATTAAAAGATTACTAGGACATGGAATAGCACACAAGCTATTTCCCATCACCTAAGCACATTTACCAAGAGAAGCAGATCTGCAAATGCAGGAACTTTTAAAATTTTAAGTCCTTCTGATTAAAGCAATTCATTATGAATAATGCAAACTGTGTAAGAAATGCTGTGCAAGGATGTGAAAATGAAGAAAGATTACAATATTTTCGATGGCTTCATTGTTGGCAACTGTTTTGTTTGGTTGGGATTTTTGAGATGCAAGAATCCCAGCAGTAAATGCAATCATGTTCACTGGCTGCCACCAAAGCTCACTGTGTCTGAAATTCTTTCTTACATGCTTTGCTGAATCAGGACGCCAGTACATGAAATATACTTTGATCTTGACAGTGGTTCAAGTCTTTTCCTTAAAGTCAAAGCCCATTTTGTTTTTTTTTGCTTTGATGCACCATCAAGCTCATGCACATTCTTTGTCAAAATATACCCATATAATAGGGTTATAATAAATAGTTCTTTTAACAGTTCATTTAGGATTCCAAAATGATGAGGTTTGCAAAATGCAAAGAAAAATCACACAGATTTTTTTAACGCAAACAAACTGTAACAACCCCTGAATTAATACTACAACTGAAAGAAAATTAAATCCGAGATAAGTTTACATGACCAAAAAGCTTTGGGGCAGCACACTGCAATATGATAAAGACAGACTCATAACCACAAGCTACATTTAGGACTCAAATCACATATGAGTGGCACATTTCAAATGTTCTTCTACTCCTTAAAATAGGTATGTACTTACCAGATGCTGACAAATGGCTACTCGGTAAATGGCTAAAGAAGGATTTCTTTTTGTTCATATCTCATTTTCTTTTCCATTCTGTCATGTCCAGCTCCTGCTCATTTGCTACTGAGTCAAAAATAGAGTTATTCCATGAGAAATGTTGATATTTTTGATCTGCCCAGAAGACAACATAGCATGTGACAGCACATATTTCATATAGGATTTTCATTGAGTTCTCTAGAAACCCCCATACAGGTGTTCATAAAGTGGGCTCTACATTTCAGTTTCGAGAATCAGAGGTTGTAAGTCTCAAACAGACCTTTAAGACCCTGGGCTGCCCTCCAGCAAAGAAACTCCATCACAATATTCCTCCAGCAAACTGGAAAGATTCAGAGGAACATCTCAACTTTTGGGAATATACTTAGACCAAACTTCCAAACCTCTTCCAACAATATAAGAACAGAAATAAAACTGGCAGGTGCATCTTTTTATATGTCTTACAACATAAAAATCATGGGCCACTTAATTGAAGTGACTGGAAGTCAAGAGGATAATCTAAATATATATATACAAACATTCTGTGAAGTCTGCTATTTGCAGCTGCATTTCCAAAAGTTTGCTAGGAAACTGGCAATAACATCTAAAATTAAAAAGCACAAAATGAGATTTACTTTAAATTCTGATGACATTTAAGACTGGGATTGTATCCTAGAACACAGCTATAGGAACAAATGATTGCAATAGCTTCAGAGAATTCAGTATGCAAAGACCAGCTGCACAGCAACCTGTCTGTGCTCTGCTCCCCCTCACTGAAACTGTGCTGGTGCTGCTCTATAAATACACATAAATGTATAGATAAAAGTAACTAACCCCACACCTTTCCCTGCTGCACAGCAATGTGCAAGGGTGCCTGGAGAAGGATTATCCTCATGATCACATCGACAGCCACTGACCTCAGGGTGCTCACACGGAGCTGCTCCTTGCCAGTAAAACCATGGCTTGCTCCAGGTTGAGCACGGGATATTGCTGCCAGGAAAATGGCAGCACTAAGCTCCCAGGGAAGCAGCAGAATCTGTGTCTGTGTGACACCACTCAGCAAGTGTCTGCCTCAGTGATAGCAGATCTTTGACAAGTTTCTAAACCACGCAAGGGTGGGCAATTCTGCCCCCAGGGCACAGCTTTTCCCTGAAAATACTATTTGTATAAATAAATTTAGCCCCCAACTTGGCTGGAGTGCTGCCTGCCCCTCATCACCAGTCTTAGAGAGTCATTTCTGCATTTGTTTCACACAGACTAACAAATTTAAGAAACCTCCCCCTCTAATTGACTTTAGCCTTGAAAATTTCGATCTAAACAAAACATTTTCACTGATTGCATAGTGGCAAATGGGAGATTGTCACTTGTTTTTGAAGTGCTTGCTTTTTACAGTGAAGAGCATGAAGTGTACCAGCAATGTTAACCTTCTGGAAACACACAATATTTAAATTACACTGCTCAGAGCACAGTAATTGAGCCAAACAGACAGAAGTTCACATCCACTGAGCTTTCAACGCAGCAAATGCTGCCATCAATCCCTCTCAAGTGCCCGAAGGATGGTTCCTATGGCCCAGAATGCTGTGTATTTTTTTCCCAACTCTAGCTGTAGGTTTAATAAACTAAATACTTCCTCTTACAAATCTTACCTCAGCCATGTAATCTAGGGATAGTCAGATTATTGGCTAACACAGACCTTTCTAACATGCTTAGCTAAAACCTTGGGTAAACGAAACACCACTCAACACACTTTCTTTGCCACATTCCTGAGCAAGTAGACTGACAGGAGCCCGTGCATAGACATGATTTTACATTTGTTTAACTGCCATGTTTATAAAAAGTCTCCAATTTATTAACAAGCATTTGAAGAAGAAATTAATCAATCACTTCAGAGTCCCCTATTTGGTTATGAGCTGTGTCTAGTAACAACAAGAAACAAGACTTTCTACAAATCCTGTCACAATGCTTCATCCTTCAGCAGTCCAGATTCCTGCTCACCAGCCTTTACTATGTTACTTGGAAACAGAAATATAGTAAAGGATGACCCAAATGCCTACTGAATTCCTCACAAAAATACTTTTTTTCATCCCTTTTGCAGTTTTCCAAACATCTGAATCTACTTTGCAGTCACATAGGAATATTACAGACACCAAAACACTGAGTTGCCACACAGCTGTTGCTACCAGATGTCTCAGCCCGAGTGCTGCTGGATTCCAAGATAAATTAATCTAATATTCCTAGAAAGGGAAGGACTGTCCTGCCTCTAAGGTAAAGCCAGGGCACATTCTTACTTGTTACATACCATTGCAATGACTCTGGCATCAGAGATACCCACTAAGATGCTTTGTACTAAGAAAACAATTCAAATTCCAGCTATTTAGTACTAAGTGAAATATCATCCATATCTATATGGGTCTATCATAGGTAATTTCTAATGTGTAGATATGACCTATGCTCATATTTCAAAAGTTATCAAGAAAAGCAGCAGCTACATTGTTCCCTCTCCTCTTCATTTTGTACATCTTGCACTGAGTTTCTGGACTCAGTGCAATTTGTGGCAGTTGTGACATTTTAAGTTCTTGTAGGGTAAAGTGTAACCTCTGTGGAGAAGCTGCACATGGCACATGAACCCCTGCTGTGGCTCCCTCATCTTCAAAGCAAGGTACATTCACCCTGTCTGAGAACATCAAAAAGTGCTGTGCTCTCCCAGCTGGGTTACACAGGCACAAAGCAGATCAGGCAGAGACACAGGCAAAAACATTTACTCATCTAAGGAATCCAAACACCTTTTTAAAAATTAAGGTCTAAACTATCTTTTGAGAGGAAGTGTATTATATTCATGAATAAAATAAATACCTTTGGTATGTGTTCAGAACATGTGGTTAAGCACATTTTAAGTAAATTTGTTTTACAATATTTTAAAATCTTGCTTCACTGACGAATCCAACTCTCAACGTGCAGAAAATGAGCAGATGCTCAACATTGTCTATTAACTGTCCTATCAGCCTATCAAAATGACATATGGAGGCTTAATAACAGATTTTTTATAAAACTTTTATAAGTCCAGGTGTAAAACAGATGCTGTGTCACAAATACAAAGGGTTTCACAGTGGCAGCTGGAGCCTGCTTCTCTTTTTGCAGAGCAGGTATCTTGGAGGAAGCTTCATCCACCTCAGATAATACCTGAACTTCCATTCTACTTGCTTTGGAAACAAATTATATCAGCTATCCCCACACTCCCCCAAACTAAATAACAACACCTTTTCACTCTACTTCTACCTGTTCATACCATATCTTACAAGAAGGAATAACAACACATACATGCATGCACTCTCAATTTCACATTTCTAATGCATGAATCTAAAGAATCCTCATAAACAAAGTGTTTGGAATCTCATTCCAGAGGCAAGTTTTGCTGTTTTGAGTCCCTCCCTACTCCCAAATGCAATGCAACATGTCCCACTGTAGGCTAACAAACTCCTCTAAAATAAGATACTTGGGGAGATAGTGATCATTGCAACTGTAGGGTTTTTTTCTAGGGGAAGAAAAGTTGGTGGTCTAGATCCTGATTCAGCAACATCCACATCAACTAAAACAAAACTGTTATTGAAAACAGGCATGAGCTGAAGTATCTTGAAGAATTTGTCCTTAAATACATATAAAAAAAAAATATAGATAAAGAAAGCCTTTAGACATAAAACTCTTTTTCTGCTCCAAAAGCACCCATGGATCAAAGTAATTCTGAAGTGTAAATAAGCCTTACTCTTCCCACTCTGCTCATCTCAAACTCATAAAAGCAGCAGCATCATTTAAGAAAAAGTACCTTAATACATCGGTTATCACCCTGCCCTTTTTACAAGCATTGTCAATTTTAAAATCTCATTTATTTTCTTTCTTATTCTGGGCAGACTTGTATGTACTGTTGTTGTTTCTAATGAGAAAAAAAACCTTCAAAACACATAAAGTCACCCTCCTCAGTTTAGAAGAAAACCACCTCAGGAACCTTAGTTAGACCTTTGCCTTCGTAACTGTTTCTTCCGACTTCTTTGTAACTTTCTTCCTCACTGAGAGCTCTTGAAATCAAACGCTAGTAAAAGCAAAAGATTAGTGTTGTTATCATTATCAAGCACTTACGGGGTGTGTAAATTTACTTAGCGCTTTACAAGCAGAGATAAGATATCCTTAGAGTCAACATAAGAGATGACCAACACAAGGAGAGCAAAGAAGCGAGCGTGAAAGGGAGCACGAGGTGCAAGAGGGCTATAAGAGATGCGAAGCGAGTCACTGGCGCGGCAGAAGCGGCCGGCAGGGACGGAGGGAGCCGCGTCCTGCCCGTCCGACAGCAGGTGGGGCTGCTGCAGTGCGGGCTCGGCGGGCTCCGACAGAGGCAGGAGAGGGAGGGAGGGAGGCTCTACAACTCCAAACTCACCTGCGGGAAACGGACGGCTGCAACTCAGCGTTTCACATCGCTTTTTTCATCGCTCCTGTGGCCTCGCCAAGCTTTACCCCAAGTCCCGAGTGCTTTTCTGTGTGTGACTAAAACACTGATTTGGAAAGATCCAGGTCAGACGCTTGTCCCAAATCTGGATCACATCTCTTGTGGCAAAGCTCCACTGGTTAGTGACACACAGTCAGTCTGCACCTATGGGGAGCACACACGAATGACTGCTGGAAAACTTCAGTGCAATCTCATTTAGAACACACTGTAGACCAAAGCCAGCTATTTTAAATACAAGGGCCATCTCCATGTGCAGGTCATTCCCATTGCCCTGTCAAATTTAGGAGCATGTAAAAATGATGCTCAAAGTAGAACGCAAGAAAAAGTCCTGAGGAAAAATCTTGTCAGCTGAAAGACTGAGATTATTTTCAAGTCCAAAGGTCCAGTTATGCTGGACTGAACAGGAAGCCCTTTCAGGAAAGAGAATGGGCACAGAAAGGTGGTGCCTGGTTTAGCACCCCAAACCCACCAGCAAGGATGACAGAACCAAGCTCTGGGCTTCAGGAGGCAGGCAGAGCTCAGTGAGAAGCACTGGCTGGCAGTGCAGAGCCTGGGCACTCTGTTCAGCTCTGTGGGCCCTCCTTAGCCTGACAGCTTACATAAGCCATGCCACGGGGTGAGCCAGGAGAGCCCCAGGGACGGCTCTGTGGCAGGTAACAGCCGCACATCGTCAGGAGGGCTTTGAGGCCCAGTTTTCATGCTCTATTTCTACCACTTCTGAGGCAGTGGCAGGTTGTTCTGCAGCATGACACAGTCTCTGCCAGCGCTTTGTGACTTCCAGAATCAGGCACCATGGGACTGTTTCAACAGTTCTGGTCATCATTTTTCTGGCATGGGCTCATACTTTCAGCACTGGAGTGGAAACACTACTTTGTCCCCATCTCTCCACTGACATGAAGCTGCTCTAGATAGAGCCGGTCTTCTCTTTGTTTGCCTCATTTTCCATCTTTAGTCTCTTAGCCTTGGTTCCATGTGTGCTGAGGATGTGTCTGGATAAACATTCATATTGCTCATGCAAAGCACCATCCCTGTGTCCTGCTAGCTAAAACAAGTGCATCCCATCCACAACAGCATGGAACTCAGGACAAACTGCAAAACCCACCCAAGGCATGGAAAAAACCTGCGACAACTACTGAACTCAGTCATTGCTAAGTAACCATTCATGTGAAATTATTAACAGCTATCTCAGGGTATCTCTGCAAGCAGCAGTTGCAGTGTCAATATACCTTGAGATATACACACAAGGTCTCTGGAGACTATAACTTGGTTGCTGGCCAGTGCTGCTGCCTCCTCACTGCTGCTATTACCTCTGACGGTTAAATTAAGACAGGCCAACATGTTACAATCACACCTTCATTCTGTTGGGTAGACCTATGGAGATAAAGACAGACCCAAATAAAAAGAGTCCCTGATCACAGCAAGAGACAGATGCAGAAAGACAGGCCAAACTGTAATTTTTCCAGAGAACCTAATAATTCCACTCTTTGAAGAGCAGCACACAGAATCAAAATACACAAGAGTGGGGCTGGCCATGTCTCAGACACCAATGAGGTAGTTACAGCTGCTTCTTCACAAGTGCACAGCACCTCGTCAGGCCCAAGGTCCCTGCCTGCCAGCCACAGGACAGCAAGAGGATGCAGGGAACAAGAACAGTAAGAGGGCATGATGCCAAGTTAGGAACTCCTTGACTTTTTTCCTTTTCACTGGATGATGCCACCTTTCCTCACCTTTCCACCACCTGTGTGACACCCCTGTGCAGGGCTATGCACAACTCCCTGACGACCACAAGGTCTGAACTTGGAGACACAGCAGTTTTCCACTCCCGCGGGAAGAAATGGTCAGACAGAAGCATGAAGTACAGCCAAAAGAAAAAATAAACAGTTAGAGTCACTTTCAGAAGGAAAACCGACAGAAAAAAGGACTGCTCTTTACTCAGCAATCTTTGCACTCCCAGTAAAATGCCTGGCTTCAGCAGGGCACTCTTTTGGGAGAGGAGGAAGAAGTTGCTGTCTGGAGGATGGTAAGCACCAGAGACAGAGCTTCAGATTTGCACACACCCTCCTTTGACCAGTCTCTGTCTCGCAGCCTTAGCAAATGTGCTCCCTCCAACACATGGCCTATTTTCTCACTGACTTGTGTCGCACTAGTCTGCAAGAAGCCTCTGAAACCAGGGGGTCTGCTTCTCCCCCACAGCCACTTTCACACCAGGTTACTTGCACTTTTCACAGCAGGCTTAGTCCCAGTTTGCACTTTGCTTGAGAGAAGCATCTTTACAGATGCAGCGAGGCTGAATTAGTGTCAACATTCTTTCCAGAAGCATCATTCCAAATAGATGCCTACCCCTCACAGCAGAAGGGCACACTCTTAAATGTGGTAATTAACAGGCAGCACTACAACAAATGCTGTAAACATTAATAACATGAAATCTTTAGACTTCTTGCATCTGCTGGTAGACGGTTTGTTTTTCATGGGAGACAAAGCAGTGACTGTGTGTAAATTATGCTCATGTCAAGTGTTAAAATGCAATAATGCACCACCCTAGAACATGCATAGAAATGACTGCTTTGCTATGTATTTTGTACTAAAAGCAGTAACCTAATCATCAAAGTAAAGCTGAATGGGCTGTTGCACACCCTCATCACAGGAGCTCTTACATGTTGTTATTTGGAAATGGCAATTCACGTTTCCCACAGAAAGCCAAGACCAAAGGGCACAAAGAAATTTCCTCACTCACATTGGATGAATGCATGCAATGAAGCCCAAATAGAATGAAGTCCACACTTAGTCCCTGCAGCAGTCAGGGCCACTAAACAACAGAAGTGGCTGTTCACTCTCTATCCAGCCTGGATATTGCTTGCTCTGCCTGTGCTGGACAAGAAGCCTCATCTGTGGACAAAATTCCTGTAGCATTCCTAGCTCAGGACACTCCAAACTCCTTTGTGCACTACGTCAATATAGAGAGCTAAGATGAGGTCTTTACAAACAGAATTTCTTCCTTCTCATCATTTGTGCTTTGAAGCAGTGAAGAAGAATGTCACAGTCTAAACCCAGTTGCTGGTGAAGAACCTGGTCTAGTGGGAGGTGTCACACTAGGGTTTGGAGCTAGATGATCCCCTAGAGGTCCCTTTCAACTCAAACCATTCTATACTTCTATTGCTCCATGATTTGCCAGTGCAACAGCTCTCTTCCTCCAGATGTTTAGTCCTAACTTTGTCCTCTGGAGCTGCCAGCACAGGGCAGAAATTTCTGCCACTTACCTTCTGGGGAAATCTCTGCCGGGAAGCGTGATGGGTGGTTTGAAAACTGGCCCAGGCAGCACCTGACATTTCCTCTCTGAGGTCACCCTCACAGGGGGAAGTTGACTTTGGCTGGAGCACTGTGTGTTCTGGCTAACCCAGCTGGCAGACAAATTCCCAGGGACTGCTGGCAGGGTGAACCAGAGCAGCCCGAGGCTGCACTCCCATATTCAGGAAAGCCTGGGGCAGAGACACGGAGTCCAGTGCAGAGCCCAGCCTTCAGTGCCCCCATAAAAGCCTGAGCCAGCTTACAGCGAGGTTGGTGCCAAGGCTCCTGTACGAAAGGAAATCCAGCCTGTGTAGAACAGCGTCTTCTGTGTCACTGCCAAACCCCACAGGATCTTGGGTCCAGTGTTAGTCATGCTGCTGGTGGTAGTACACATTTATGGGGTCTGTTGTTGAGGCTCTGCCATTTACTGCTTTGTTCATTCAAGGAATTCAAGTTGGCTTAATCTTACCGTGTTAATAGATCTAAATATGGACATAAAGAACTTGAGCATACATAAGCACAATGAATATGAGTCTCTCATTCATTCCTGCATAGTACACGGTAAATTGCCAGCGCAGCCCTTTCAGCTTACTAACATCTTTAGACTTGGCCTCACAAAGATTACACTCCCCACTTAGCAATTCAACCTCCTTCTAATACTTTTAAAACAGAGGAAAGGCCAAGACCTCTAGAGAAGATGCCAAAGATTGAATGGCTGGCCCTGAAAGCAGACAAACTGCAACAGCCAGCAAAGCAAAGAGGCCATGCCAACAGTGGTGCTCTCAAGGAAAGGAAGTACAGTTTCTGTTCTGGCATCCACAGCACCCAAACACTTATACACACAACGCAGGTCCCTGCAAAGCAACAGTGAGTATCTGCTTGGAAAGGGTCTTTGCTACTTGGAACTTTTTCAGGCTTTCTTTTAGCTGTGGCTTTTCTAAGGATTCCCTCACCCTTCTGGTCACTATGGAAAAAATAAAATCGCTGGAGCCCAGGCTCCTGCACTTAGTGGACCCCAGGAAGCTGAAACATCTAAGAGCTGAAATATACAGGGTGATACTTGGTTTTCTTTCTAACAAGAAAGAACTTTCATATCCCTCCAAACCATAGTAAGCACACATCAGGAAATGAGCATTTGCAAGGCTGAAATCTCAACATCGAGCATTATTTAAATTTGTAGGGCTATTTAATGTTCATCACACATTTCATCCTAACAGTGCAAGTGATTTTGTATCAGAACATTTTTTTTTTCCACTTCAACAAGGAAAACTGCCCCTCCAAATATAAGCACTGCTTGTTATTTTGAGGCAGTGAGGCAAAACATACAGCACACAGACCACATTTGGCTTGCTTAGCAGATGTCTACAGATCACTTGATGTTAATTTCAACATAAAAGCTATTATATTTCTGGCCTCGCCCTATTAGTTGTTAAATAATTATTTATGCTTGGCAGATAAATTCTAGGAACCTTGAATAAAGCACATCAACCCTACTAAACTAACCATACTTGACACAACAGTTTTCACTCACAGAAGACCCAAGATGTAGTGTTTGTTGCCTATGATTCTGTTTAACAACCTAAGAGGTAACCCCATATTTATATTTAAATGTAGACTGCATATAGGATGTGTTCTAACACTACTGCACAAGCAACGAATGAGCTTGTTTGGTTCACTGACATTTGCAACTATACTGTAGCCAGTTTGAGTTCATAACTCAGTTTATCTAAATCTCCATCTCAATTTATCTAAATCTCCACAATTCTGGCACAAGTTAATAGCTTTTCCACAGGTTTTTTGGCTTTGCCCATCTACCTTTGGCTGTACCTGTCATTGGTTAAGCCCTGGTGTGCTGCGACCTGGATGGCTACAAAACAAAACAATAACTGGAAACGTAGACTTCCCTTAATTAATATTTTTAAGCAGCTAACCCAACTTACAGGAGTGCTATTTATACACATTCATAAGTGCAGTTGTTGTGTATCCTGCTTGAATGGTTTGTAAATTCCAAATAGCCAATCTACGACAAAACTTGGAAAAGATATTGAGTGCAAGGCCCTGTATGAAAGGCTTTCAACCAAGTCTTTGGACATTCATATGCTGTTGTCTGAAGAAATTTAGTTGTGTTGTCATCTGAGAGCACATTTTAGTGTAATTATACCTTTTTATCCTTAACAGACAAGTTAGACTGTAAGATTTGGAAAAAATAAGGAATTTGAACACTCCACTGAGGAGAACTCATTCAATATGTCTATTTCTATTTCATCTGTCTGGTTAAAGGAGCACAGCTTCTCGATTATCACAGTAATGTACATTATGCCTGCATTTAAGTTTATGTGAAGCTTATGATTTTGTGAGATAAATAAAAATGAGTGATGTAAAAAGGAGCAAAAGGAATTCACATTGCTTCCAGTATACTGCACTTCCTGCCCCGGAAGCTGCATGGCCTTGCCTTGCACTGTTGATAAAATAAAAATACTAAGATGCTTTTAGCTGATTCTGGTGGACATTGAACAGACACCTTTTGCCCTAAGAAAGAGCCAGGAAAGAATGCCGAGTTCCTCCATTCCCCTGGATGCCTCCATTCCAGGCTGATCTGCAGCTACAGCACTTATGCATCTCTCAGCCCTGTGATGAGAAATCTTGTCTATACCCGACCTTTGCACATGGAGATTTTAACCCTGGGTTAAAAATGTTCAGTGAGAGCTGTGGGCTGTGTTTCGCTGTTGCATCCAGGAGGCAGAGGTTGTGACCAAAAGCGGGGTTTATTATAGGGTTGATTTTACAATTTTTATTAATGACAAGCCTATTTCTCTCCACTGATGTCTTTGATAATGCAATGTATCCTTGAACTTCATGTCATAAAGTAGCAAAGGTGAGCAACTGGTGAGGCAGAAAAAGTGAGGAGAAAAGACTGTAAATAAAATCATGTCTATCAAATAATACTTGTTAAATAGTTGTCTTTTTGACATATGAATTTGATGTTATTATTTCCTTTGCTTGTTGATAACACATACATTGTTAAATACAAACTGCCCAGCTGGCTAATACAGCAGGGCTTCCCATGCTGGCAGGTTCCCTTAGTGTGGTTAGCTAGAGGCAAACCAAAAAATGTGGAGGCCATGCAGCTCATGGAGGCAGGCAGCACCCTCACTAAAGCAGGGAACCAGAGCCACTAAATCCAACACTAGCCCTACATATGGCATTAACCCAGACATATCTTTTCTCATGCATGCTTTTTTCCCTGTGCTGGAATGGTATTGCAGCTCTGAGGGAAGCTTTGGAATGTCAGCAGATTCTGGATAAACTTTTAAGACCTTCAATTTCTATGAGTTTCATTAACAGCTGACACCATTGCTCAGTCATTCCTAGGTTGCTTGCAGCCTTTTAATTTTTAAACATTGTTAATCATACCTCACTCTGTGAATAATAGCACTAAACCAAAACCATGGAGAGATACACTTTCCCAACAAAACCACCAGGAAACAGAAACTATGTTGGTGTTGAACCCTACTACCCACTGGACTTAGGAAGGGGTCAGTCCAGTCCTGAAGAAGACATCGCAGCCATGGGAAGCAGAGGACTGGGTAACTGCAGCCAAGTGTTTTCTCTGACTCTGGTACTGGTTAGTCAGTGAAACTGGCCTATGAACAGTAGGTCTAGCAGTGTAGCTATTAGAAATTTTATTTTGAAGAAGCATGCATTTAACTTGCCAGGGCCTTAGTTAGGCTATCTCTGTAATTCCAAGGCACCTGTTGTTCTCTTTAATGTGATCTGGGTTTTAAGGAGAGGCCATTCCCAGACAATCACATGCTGAAAATAGAAATGACAAAGAAATATCCATTACACGCAAAGTAGGCAGACAGGCAAGATCTCCTGCAGATAATTAGGTTCAATAGTCCCTGTCAGATGATTAAAAAGCCTGACCTTATAGATTTCTTTCTGGTGCAGTTGGTTTTTCTTAGGTAGGCACCCTAACAGGTGGTTTTCTCTGAAAAAAATACTCCAGTGTAAATCAGGGGTGTCCATAACTTCAAGTGCCGTTGCAAGGTTTAACCACAAACTGCATGACCTGGACATGGGTACCTACCTTTCAAATTCCACTGCCATCAATAGCTCTGCTTGAGAGGCTGGCACAGCTGAACAGTGCTGTCAGGGCTACCATTGGGAAAAGTACTGAATTTTTATTTCACTGAGAAATTAGAGGGGAAAAGATTAAACCTTACAATCTGGGATTTGCAGGCAGACCTGTAAGAGTGGCAAACCCTCCTGTACAGATATCAAGGGGTACAGAGTAGCAGAATTTTAATCTCCAGTTAATTAATGTCTACCACCTCTAGCACAAATAAAACTTCTTAGTGACTTCAAAAATTTTGTTTGCACTCCCCACCATGGTTCTGTTTGAGACAGACCATGTTTTTATGATGAAGACTATTCATTGCTGGCCCATTGAACAACACAACCTGCTTTGGGGTCATGTGCCTGAGAAACTGGGATCTAGCTGTGCCTGTGGCTGCCTGCACCAGCCTTTCTGTGACTCTCAACAAATCTCCACTCTCTTTTATCAGGGTATTTCCTCATTTAAAGGCTGGGGCAGTGCAGCTTTCACTAATCAGCAACTTCAGCGCAGATTGCAGCACTAAATACACATTCTTGCTATTTAACTCGAAAGCAAAATGAATTCAGCAACAATTTCAATCTTCACCAAAAAAAGCAAAACCTTACTTAACCTATTTCCTTGCCTGCTTTTTTGTATCTTTAACAAAAGACTCTAGTTACAGGTTAGAGGTGTACCTTATTTTCACATCTCCAGGGCTCGAAGGTTACACAAGGACTAGTGTATATGCAGATCAGCTCTCCTATAGAAGTTTTTGTTGCTCTTGCCTATGACCAATCAAGGGATAACTGTTACCAGCTCCTTCTCTGCTATTTCCTCATTTCAGTAACAATGCACAGGCCCTGATAAGTATTCAGTTACAGCAGTGTCTGCTTTGAGCAACAAAGCTACTCTCCCGTGTCTTCCACAACTGATTTGAGGATGTTTACACCTCAGTCCAAACCTCTGTGGCTACAATTCCACCCCCACATGCTCCTACTCCGTGTTTGCAAATGCAATGACTTGGGTTTCAGCACAACATAGCCCAGCAGCGTACCCAAGTCTCTAGACTTTTATGCCCTACATACACTGTGGAATTTCCACTGTGCATACAAAATTATTCATGACAGAAACATCGAAGGACCATCCTCCCCCTCCCTCTGTGAATACCAATGAGAAACATAGCAAGAGGTTTTCTTTTGCTTCCCCATCATAGTGAGGAAAAGAAATTTTAAACCAACGTGTTTTGGGGGAGGAAAAGGGAAAGTCACTGCAAAATGTTGAAGACCAGGGGTGCAAGTACATACTTGTATTAACATCTCCCATCCCTAGAGCTGCAGTAATTTGCATGACATTATCTACCTGGGATGTTGCTATGGTTATCACCATACATAAGTAATTACCAGGGCAAATTGCACATACAGCGCACAGATTCATGCTGTCAGAAGCAAAGGATCTTTTCATACACTTGAAAATGTACACGTTCAGAAAAAAAAAACACTAATCACAAAGATTCCTGATAAGAGAAAAACTTCAGGAGCACTCCAAAATTGTTGTTAACTATGTTCATTGACACCTCAAGGACCAACTCAGACCATGTCCAAGTGAAGAAAGACACTGCACAGGGTCAGTAGAAAATCAACAGAAACAGTCACCAGTAGTAGTAAGCAGAAACTAATCAGTAGGAACAGTAGAAATCCCTGCCAAAGAGTTTACAGTATAAGCAGATGAGAGAGGCAAAGAGAAGTGGTGTATCATCCAGAGGAAATGAGATTGTCAGCCTCACAGATAGCACAGGCCATGTTTATTTTGGGTAGATTATGTCATGAAACTTTCTTCTGGCAACTAGGCACAAAAAGAGGAATAGAAGACAAGGAGGAGGGAGTGATGTAGACTACACCCATGCTAAGAAAAAGACAAAGATATATGGTGTTGTGATGAAGTAGCTAGTCAGGACAAGCCAAAGCCAAGTCTAATCAAAGTGGTTCTCTCAAAGTTCCCCTATTTCCTCTCCTGCAAAGTTTCTGCTGCTCTTTGTAGGCTGGGATCTGACTGCTCTGAGCTCTTTCCCACAGGAGCTGAAACAAAAGTTACAGTCCATCTACACCTGTACACCCAAGCTGAGGGGAGCAATTAACACCCAGCAGAATTTAGATGAAAGTACAAATACAGGGTATCTAATGCTAGGTCATACAAAGTAAACTAGACGTTAAAAGCTCATTTTGAAATACTGATACTGTTACATTTTCAATAAAATACAGCTGCACTGTAAACAAACAGCTTGAGCTGCAGTCTATTGGTGTCAATGAAAATTTTCCAACAAGTTTGAAGAAAGTGCTCTGTGTCCTCAGGAAAAAACAAAGCTTTAAAAAATAGTGCTGATACTGTGACCTGAGTAAACCACATTAGGTTAACTGGAATATAAAATACAATTCTGAAAAGCACAAAATATGTTTCTATAATTTAATTTGAGGTGGCATACACAAGTCCCATACTCATTCAAACCAACTGTATTTTCTGTGTACAGAGAAATACTGCAATCATCCTGGATTTGACAAGGTGTAGTAGAACTGAGGAGAAAAAAAATTGTTATATTTTCCATTTGTAGCTTCTCCTAAAAACAAGTTCTTTTGTTTACTTAGAAATCATCTGCTTCTCTCAGACATGTACTTTTACCTCCTAGTAGTACCAGGATACTATAATGCCATCAATTATTTTGATTATTTTAACAGATAGAGCTAGAAAAACATACTGATAGAGGTATGCTCTGAGAAGAACTTTGCTAGTGACAGTGTCACAAGAGCAGGTATTTGCCAGCAGGCAGTCAGAAAGCACAGCAGCCCTTAGGGATCATTTGCATGGCCTCAGGGAAGTCACAACTAATGATGCCCAGAAATACTGGCTAAAGATGCAGGATATGTGTACCCTCATTAGACTAAAGGCAGACTGAAGACAAAGACAGATGTGAAATAAGTCATCTCAGGCTTTATCCTGGTGACTGGACACCCACGGTGACAGGAGTATTGTAACTTTAAGTATATTTCATACAAAATAGTTTGTTGGCTTTAAATACATCAGTGAAAGGGAAAGTAAATATGTGAAGAGCAAAATGCAAGATGGAAAAAGTGAGATAAATATGGTTAGATTCAGAGGAAAAATGCTATAAACAGTAAGCAAAGCTCTTTGATTTGCACTGTTTTCCAGCCCATAAAACCCTAATATCTGCCAGCGTTTCATTAAAAGCTTATAAACTACCCAGCATGCCTGCTCCTGCATAAATGTATTGCTAAAAAACATTGTCGATACTGCAGACCTGTTATTTTGCAATGTTTCAAAGAAACTTTACATGTATAAAACCCAGATGGCATTATTGAAAGAAGTGTGGATGGAGAAAATAGCACTACAAACTCTAATTAATCATTCGAGAGCAGTAAGTTTCTCTCAGAGACATTCAAAGTAGTATCTCTAAACCAGAAAACACAAATATTTTAAGAAGCAGGCGTTGTGGATAAAGGACTGAAGAGAAAACTACCATTTTGTGAGTAAAAGGAGTCAAAGGCATGTCTTCAAGGAGGATGGAGAGTTCAAGGTCACGACAGCTCAACAGCAAAATCTGTAAATGTTAATCTGAGTGATACAAAGATCTGGCAATGCTAAGACTGACCAGATCAACAACTGTTTTGACTGAATGTGCAGCCTATTCTCAGCATTACAATCTAAGACTTCAGCCCTCTAAGGACAAGTAATGGCAATATCATTCCTTTTCCACAAAAAGTCATATTGGATCAATCAAATCTTTATTGTTATTACCAACGGTCCCGAACCAAGTCTGGAGGGATCAGAAAATTCATGATTTCCCATCTTTCATAAGACCACTGTATTTCAGGGCTCATTCTCACTGGAACCCAAACATAGGGCAAAATTAAAATGTTCCGACGGGCAGAACCCATATCCCTGAGGCAAACAGCCTCCCAGTGTCTGGAGGCTTTCCAGTGAACGACCATGTCTGCACTTAGCCCATTCTGCATTACTCTTACTGTAGCTTTCCTCACAGAAGTGCCTCCAAATTGTTCTGACAACAAAACATGCAGATTCATTTCCCACATCCCTCAAATAACTTTGTATCCTTCTGCAGCTAAGATCAAGCATCAAGCTGATGTTTGATTATAACACTGATGGGGTGAATGGGCAGTAAAGCCTACCTGTTACCCATGCAAATGACTTGTCTCTTAACTAGCAGCACACTCCAGCACTTGTGGATATGCAAGCTAAAAATTCTGCACACCAGCACAAACCTACTTCTGGAATAATGTTAAAAACAATATTATAGATGTAGGGATCAGAGACAGGAATATTACAAGACTGGGACACAAAAAAGAGCCATATCTGAATTGTTGCACAAATACGAGATTCCTGAATATGTTAATGAAAACTTTGTTTTGAAGGTGTATGCTTAATAACAAACAAATAAACAAACCCAAACACAGTACAAGGATTACATTTCACTAGCTTTGGAAACTCAAACCCAGCTGGTCTGATCAGCTGAGCCATTTTCAAGCTGCCACATGCATATCACAGCTCTCACCAAACAGCACTGAAGCAGTTGCTCAGCTGTGGGTTCACAAACATCCCCAGAGGAGAGACTGTCCAGGCCTACAGGGCAGCTCATGTGACTGAGCTCAGGAGGTGCATTAGTGTTCCTCTCTGTCAAATTAAGTAACGAACCAACATATCTGACTGTTTAAATGTTTGAAATCTGCTGTTGTTGCCAGTGGTTCTGAGGCAAACCAACACCAGCCCTGCATGGCTCTCGTTTACAGTTTGCATGAGTCACAAAAGGCAGAAAACAGCAGATGTGGAAGTCTCCAACACCACATTTCTGTGGTCATTACAACCAAATCCTCTACCAGACACAGCTCAGCTACATGTGAGGTTTAGGTCAAAAGGAGTTCTACCAGTGTAACAACAGCAGAAGGGGCAGCTGTGGTCCGGTGCAGCATCTCGCAAGTCTATGTTAGTGGTACACCCAAAGACCACATCAGACATATGGTTTATGTACCCTGTGGCCTGGGCTGACAAACCAGTTGCTGCAATTTGGATCTAGTAACACCCTCAGGTCCAAAGTAGCAATGGACAGACCAGCCTTGGTGGTGGAGCACAGTTCACCACAGGACTCCTTAGCAACAGGGTCATTATCCCGCCGTGTACTGCACACAATGACAATCCTCTCTATAGGCTCTCTCTCGAGTTGTGAATGATGTGTACGACATAGGAAAAGGAAACGCACTGGGGGCAAATTTCTCTTATCTCTGCCCAGAGACTTTCACAACTGAACAAAATAAATTGCACTTTAAGCAAAACAAACCAAAACCTTTTTCTTTGCTACATGGTTCGGGATTCCCCTCTCCTACATTTTCAGGATCCCAAGTTCGGTTCCCCTTACAGCGACGGTGACAGTGACCCCATCACAATAAATATCCTTTGTGAGAGTGCTGGCAACCCTTCCCCCCCAATATTTTGGGGTATCAACACTCAAGACGGCGTGGAGGGGTTTTGTTGTTGTTGCTTGTGGTTTTTTATAGCCGTATTGTTCCTTGCCACGAAAAGAAAAAATCACACTTTTGTCCTTTCCCAACCGATTTAGGATGGCAGCAGAAACCATCACCAACTTGGCGCCCTGAATGAACGAACAGCAGTGACGGGACAGCCTGGGCCCGCTGTTTAGAGCTACCCTGGTGTTTGTCAGGCCGAGCCCGGGGCGCTCCGGCGATGGCCGAGCGGACCAGCCCGTTCCCAGCCCGCGGCCCCTCAGCCCCGCCGCCCGGGCTCCGGTGCGGACGTGGCNCTTCCAGTACGACCACGAGGCCTTCCTGGGCAAGGAGGAGGCGCGGAGCTTCGATCAGCTCAGCCCGGAGGAGAGCCGCGAGCGCCTGGGGTGAGCGCCCGGCCCGGGAGGGAGACGTGGCAGGGGGTGGGCCCGGGGCGGATGAGGCGGCCTGGGGCTG